>WOXC01004180.1:0-475655 GCA_011680675.1 Gymnobelideus leadbeateri
CATCTGTGTACCATAATCTGGACGACAGGCATCTTCCCTCCACTTATATGTTTGTTTGGTTGTATAGATAGGCTAAATTTGTTTGATTTGTCTTAAATCTCAGGAAAGAAGGAAGGAAATATGCATCTATTAAGTTCCTACTATTTGCCAGGAACTGTGTTAAGCGCTTTATGGATAGTATATCTTTTGATCCTCACAATAGCCCTGGGAAGTAGGTGCTAAGTGACTTGATTAATTTGAACACAGACTTTCCTGAAGCCAGGCTCAGCATTCTATCTGCTGTGTCACCTAATTTAGAAAGTTCTGCACTGTTTCAAGATGGAATCAGCCCTGTGTCATATACAAACAGGAGTGTCTAAGATGACTTCTTTATTTATAGCAGATTACTTTTTAGTTTGAACTTTTATGGACATCATCCCTGACCATGGCAAAAACCTTGGGTAAGCATAAGGTTCCCTTTTCCTTGCCAAGCTTGATGTTAATAATCAAAGGATCATTGAATATTGTGACCTGTGTTGTTACCTTTTTTTTTAGAGGAATCTTATTTGATTTTGATATGTGTATAGTAGATTTCATTGAAATTGAGTCTTTAAAAGTGTCAATTTGCTTTGCCTAATAAAATATTTCTTCTTAATCAAAAAACAACATAGCTCCCTCAACCTCATATTTCACTAAAAAAAACAAGCCTTCATGAAGTACTTGCTCTTCTCCTAATCTTAAATCTCCCACATACCTTTTGCCACTGTTGTCTATGATGACGGGTCATAGTGATCTGCCTAAAGTGCAGGTCTGATCATCTTACTCCCTCTACACAATAATCTCCAGTGACTCCCTATCACCTTCAGAAACACATATTAAGAGCTATGTTTGGTATTCAAAATCTTTCATATACTATTCCCTCCCCTTACCTTTCTAGTCCTCTTTTTTATACCTTACATCTTTCCTACATACTCTGTAATCAATTGATACTGGCCTCCTTGCTGTTGTTCCTCAAACAAAATACCCCACCTTCTAAAACTGAACATGTTCACTAACTGTTCCCAATGCGTGTAATTCTCTCCCTCCCCATCTCCCCATCTTAGCTTCCCTGGCTTTCTTTAAATTTCAGCTAAATCTTACCTTCTATAGGAAGTATTTCCCTTTCCCCCTTACTTGTAGTGCCTTCACTCCCTTGATTATATGCAATTATTTTGTATGTAGTTTGTTTTATAGATGATAGTTTTCATGTTTTCTTCTCCAATAAACTGTAAACTATTTGAGAAGATTGTTTTTGCTTTTCTTTTGTCATAGTAGGTTGTAGCTATCAGTATATTGCTCAGACAATATGATGACAAAGATGTGCTGTGCTGTGGAATTATGACTTGCCAAAGTGTCACTATTTTTTGTATACTTTTTCAAAAGGAAAGACTTGCTAAATCAATCAGTAAGAGCATAATGATTTATTGAGCACATATTATGTTCCAGGCACTATGTTAAAACTAGGACTTCAAAGAGAGGTAAAAGTTAGTTCTTGCTCTTAACCATTTCATAGTCTAAAGTGGGAGACAACATGTGAACTATGGATAATAAGGCCATATATAAGAAATTTGAAATCATTAAAAGAGAGAAGACTCTAGGATTAAGGATTAACCAAGAAAGGTTTCCTATAAAGTGGAATCTTAGCTAGAATTTTAGCAAGGCAGAATTGAGAAGGTAGAATATTCTAGGTATGACAGAGAAGTGGTTAAAATGCCCAGGTTTGGGCATCTTGACAAAGGATCTTGCTGAAGGAATGACAAGGAGGCCATTATCAATGGATAAAAGAGTAAATGGTCAGATATAAGCTGTAATGAAACCAGAACATTGGAGGGAGGAGGCTATGAAAGACTTTGGATGCTCAATAAGATTGAATATTTGATCCTGCAAGTGATAGGGAGTCACTAGAATTTATTGAGGGGGAATTGGGTTTGGGGAGGTGACATATTCAGTGCTGCTTTCCAGGAAGATTAGTTTGGAAACTTGAGAAGACAATGGACTAAAGTAGATAGAGACTTATAGTAGTGATGTGTATCAGCATACAGTCCATGAATAAAGTGATGAGCGCTTACATCAAGGTGTTAGCAGTGTTAAAGGAGAGAAGAATGTAGATGTAAGAGATGTTACAAAGATAAAAATAGAGAGGCCTTGAAAACTGATGTGATATGGTGGTGTGAGAGGAATCAAGGATGACGATAATAGGTTAGAAGACTGGGTGAGAGAAAAAAAAAACAGGGTTTCCTTTAGAGTAATAAGAAATATAGGAATAAGGGAGGCTTTTAGAGAAAGATAATAAGTATAGTTTGGGAGATATTGAGTTTAGGATGCCTACAGCAGAGCCATTATGAAATACTCAGTAGATATGTAGAAACATGAGATTAGAAGTCCATTAGAAGTTGGATAAATCGATTTGAGAGTCATAAGCCTAGAGATAATAACAGGATCTGTGAGAGGTGATGATATCACAAAGTGAAATCTTAGGAGGAAGAAGAGAGAGGGCCCAGGATAAGCTCTATGCAAATTCATGGTTAGTGGGTATGATCTAGATAAAGATCCAGGAAAGGAGATTGAGAAATGGACAGATAAATAGGAGGAGGACTAGGAACAAGTAGTGTCACAAAACCCTAAAGAGAGGGCATACCAAGGAGAAAAGGGTGACTGACAGTGTCAAAAGCTGTTTAGATGTCAAGTAAAATAGAGATTGAAAAAAGACCATTAGATTTGGCAATTAAGATATCTTAAGTAGTTTTAATAAGAGTAGATTCAGTTTAATGATGAGGTTGGAAGTCAGATTGGTAGGTATTTAAGAATAAATTAGAAAAAAATAAGTAGAGACACCTTTTGTACATGGTTTTCTGAAAGGGTTTAAACCCCAAAGGGTGGGGATGGGGATACTTGGAATCATAGCTGGTGGACATAAATTAATCAAGTGAAGATTTATTGAATAGAAGCAAGTCATTCTGATAGAGGCTTTTTAGAAATAATAATAAAAAAAGAAGGGGGTGGAGCCAAGATGGCAGAGTAAAAACAGGGAATTGCTGGAGCTCTCCTGAAAACTCCTCCAAATACATGTAAAATGACTTTAAACAAATTCTAGAACAGAAGAGCCCACAAAATGACAGAGTGTAACAAGTTCACAGCCCAAGATAACCTGGAAGATCAATAGGAAAGGTCTATTGTGCTGGACTGGGACTGGAGCACAGTCCAGTGTGATTCATGCCCACCCAGACCAGTCCCTAGCAAACACTGCAGGTGTAGTGGTTTCCAGACTTCTCAACACACAAATACCAAAGACAAGTTAGAAGGTCAGTAGGAAAAGTCCGTCAGACCTGTATGAGAGAGGAGTGTGGTCTAGTTCTAGTCCCAGGACACTGGTGGCAATGGTTGCTTCCTGAGCTCTCATGCCACAAAACATCAGGGGATGAAGCAGCTGATCATAGGGGGATTGCAGGGATCTTTTTGCTGGTACTGAGTCAGGATTCTCTTGCTTTGCCTGTGTTTGGATCTGGGTCACAGTCCTGGGCAGCAGTCCTGGGGTCAGGATAAACTTTGGAATGGCAGAGTTTCTAGGAGTAATGGAGAGGGAAATGTCCTCACAGTTCCAAGGCAGAAAAGAGTGCTCTTGGTCATTCACAGACCAGAGTACAAGTCAAGAGAAGTATCTCTGAAAACAGTTGTACAAAACCCTTGAAACTTGGGACACAATAGAAGCAGAGTCCAACCTTAACAAAGATTTAAAAAATCAAGTAATAGGCTGGGAAAATGAGCAGACAGCAGGGAGGAAATCATATTATAGAATTTTACTTTGGTGACAAAGAAGATCAAAACATACAACCAGAAGAAGATGACAAAGTCAAAGCTCCTACATCCAAAGTCTTTGTTTTTGTTTTTTGCTTTTTGGGGGGCAATTGGGGTTAAGTGACTTGCTAAAGGTCACATGGCTAGTTTTTATGTTAAGTGTCTGAGGCCGGATCTAAGCTCAGGTCCTCCTGACTGCAGGGCTGGTGCTCTATTCACTGTGCCACCTAGCTGCCCCATCCAAAGTCTTAAAGAAAAATATGAATTGGTCATAGGTTATGGAAGAGCTGAAAAAGAATTTTGAAAATCAAGTAAGAGAAGTAGAAGAAAAACTGGGAAGAGAAATGAGAGTGATACAAGAAAATCATGGAAAACAAGTCAATAGCTTGCTAAAGGAGATCCAAAAAATGCTGGAGAAAATAATAACTTAAAAAATAGACTAACCCAAATGGCAAAAGAGGTCCAAAAAGTCAATGAGGAGAAGAATGCAGTAAGAAGCAGCACTGGCCAAATAGAAAAAAAGGTCCAAAAGTTGACTAAAGAATATTATTCCTTCAAAATCAGAATGGAGCAAACAGAAGCTAATGACTTTATGAGAAGTCAAAAAAATTGTAAAACAAAACCAAAATAATGAAAAAAAAATAGAAGAAAATGTGAAATATATCATTGGAAAAACAACTGACCTGGAAAATAGATCCAGGAGTTATAATTTTTAAAAAATGGACTATTTTTTGTCCATGATCAAATAAGAGCCTAGAAATCATCTTCTAGGAAATTATGACATAAAACTTCCCTCATATTCTGGAACCAGAGGGTGAAAAAGTGAGAGTACACTGATTAACTCCTGAAAGACATCCCCAAAGGAAAACTCCTAGGAATATTATAGTCAAATTCCTGAGTTCCCAGGTCAAGGAGAAAATATTAGAAGCAGCCAGAAAGAAACAATTAAAGTATTATGGAAACACAATCAGGATAATACAATATTTAGCAGATTCTACCTTAAGGGATAGTCCAGAGGGCTTGGAATATGATATTCTGGAGGTCAAAGAAACTAAGATTAAAACCAAGAATCACCTACGCAGTAAAACTGAGTATAATCCTTCAGGGCAAAAAAATGGATATTCAATGAAATGAAAAACATTCAAGCATTGTTGATGAAAGATCAGAGCTGAACAGAAAAAATTGACTTTCAAATACAAGACTCAAGAGAAGCATGAAAAGGTAAACAGGAAAGAGAAATGATAAGGAACTTATTAAAGTTGAAGTGTTTACATTCCTATATGGCAAAATATTTTTAACTCATGAGACCTTTTTTCAGTATTAGGGTAGTTGGAGGAAATGTAGTTGGGTATAGGGTATGGGAATTTCTCAGTATAGGTCACTTGGAGGTAAGAGGGAATGAATGAGTGAACCTTACTCTCATTGGATTTTGGTTAAAGAGGGAGTGACTTACACACTCAATTGGGTATGCAAATCTATCTTACCCTACAGGAAAGTAGGAGGGAAGGGGATAAGAGAGGAGATTATATAAGGGAAGGCCGACTGTGGGAGGAGGTAATCAGAAGCAAATATTTTTGAGGAGGGACAGGGTCAAAGGAAAGAACAGAATAAATGGGGAGCAGTATAGGATGGAGGAAAATACAGCTATCATTTACAACATGATTATTATGGAAATGTTTTGCATGACATATACAACCTATATTGAATTGCTTGCCTTCTCAGTGAGAGTAGATGGGGATGGAGGAGGGGAGAGAAATTGGAACTCAAAGTTTTAAAAATGAATGTTAAAAATTGCTTTTCCAGGGGCAGAGCCAAGATGGACGTCTTCATGGCTCTGGCTTCTACCTCCTCTAACATATAAAAAATGACTCTAAACAAATTTTAGAGATAAGTTAGCTGTGGAATAGGATAGAAGGAAATACAGTTAGTCTTTCAAGATATACCTACTATGGAAATGTTTTGTATAACTACACATGTACAACCTATATTGAATTGCTTATCTTCCCAGTGGGGGTGGGTGAGGAGGGAAGAAGGGAAAAAATCTAAAACTCAAAGTTTTAAAAACAGATTTGCATAAAAAATTTTTACATGCTACTGGGAAATAAGATATACAGGCACCGGGGTATAGAAATCAATCTTGACTTACTAGAAAGTTGGTGGGGGAGGGAGGGAGGGATGATATAAGAGAGAACAGATTGAAGAAAGGGGTTAGGATAGCTATTTTGGGATTGGGGTTAGGGAAAGACAGGGAGAAAATTTGTAACTCAAAATCTTGTGGAAATGAACATTGAAAACTAAACATAAATAAATAATTCGGAGAAGATCAAAAAATGTTTTAAAATGCAACTGGGAAATGTGATGTAAAAGTAATGGGGTATAGAAACCTATTTTGACACAGGAAAATAGAAGGGAAAGGAGATAAGAGAAGGGTGAAGGTGGTGATAGGAGGGAGGGCAGATTGGGGAAGGGGTAATCACTATGCTTCCTATCTTGGGGTTGGGGGAGGGGACAGATGGGGAGAAAATTTGGAACTTAAAATCTTGTGGAAGTGAATGTTGAAAATTAAAATAATTAATAAAAATGGGGGAAAAGAAAAAAAAAGTTACCTTACAAATAATAAAAAAATGTTCCTGTTCTTGGTTATTGATAGTCTCTCAATTGCCCTTTTCTATAACATTTTTTTTCTGAAAGAATTTGGTATTCTCTCCTCTTTTAAATATCTTGAGAAATGATGATTCATTTTCTTTAAATTTTTATTGCCACTAGCATGGACCTTCTCTTTTATATAGGTGGCTTATTTCAGTTGTTCATCTTTCCCTTTCCTCCCTTACCCTTTTTTTTCCTGTCCTTTCTACTTAACACAGAACACTGAGGACCTTGATGTTAGATTCCATAAATACAAATGAAAAAAAAAATTTGAAAACAAACATTACATATACACATGCATATAAGGATGTGTGTATATATGTGTGTATGCACACAAGTATGTATATATGTATATATGCATGTATGTATAAAAGTATGTAGGGTTTAGCAACTTTGAGGGTTAATTCTAAATTGCATTGCACAATGTCCATATATATATACACATTTCCAACAACTGTATATCAGTGGGCCTGATTTCTAGACATTCCTCCATCAGTTTTCGTTTTTGTTTTTTTGTCAACTTGCCAATCTAATGATATAACCTTGGAGTTGTTTTAATTTGCATTGTTTTAATTATTAATAATTTAGACTTTTTTACATGATTATTGATAACTTAGTTTTCTTTCTACAAGAAAACTTGTAAGAAAAAACCTCTCTATTCTATATTCTTTGATCATTTACTCATTAGGGAACAGGTCTTATCATAAGAATTTTAATAATTTTCTTTAAAATTTTGGAAATGAAGCCTTTATCAGAAACACACGAGGCAAAGGTCATTTCCTCTCTATATCCCCATCTATTTACCTTTTAATTCTAGCTTTACCGTATTGTTTCTGTACGAATTTTTATTTTATTTTGAAATTTATTTTATTTTACCCAATTACATGTAATGATATTTTTAAACAATTATTTTAAAAAAAAATTTGAGTTCCAGATTCTCTCCCTCCTTCCTCCACCTCTTTCCTCTGTAACAGCAAGCACCATGCTCAGGATGGCTGCTAGCACAGGTTCTTTGATCTGCTTTTCTAAAGGAAAGCAACTCAAAAGGAGTTAACAATATTATTTTAATCAAACATAGATGTCATTCACTTAGGTCAGGGGAGAAAGTCAGCACCCTGAACTTCAGAAAATACAACCAGAAATTACAAGCAGATAAAAAATGTGGGCATAGAAAATAACACAGCTCAACAGACCAGCAGAAAGGGCTTCTAGATGTCTGACCATTACATACATACAGTGTAACTTACCAGAGAGAGAAGCACCAACATCTGGGTTTTCAAAACCTGTGGGGAGGGGAGAGGGCTCAACATCTGCCCAGAGTCTTACCTGGCTAAATTACATAACTCTTCCCATAAGTGAGCCCCAAAGCAAAACCTCACCTCAGAGGTATATATAGCCTTCTCCAGGGTCAGAGGGCATCTCAACCTTTGTGACCCACTGCCTAGTAACAAAGTAACAAAATGTAGTCCTTCCTGAAAAACAAGCCTCCCTCAGCAAGCTTCTCTTGTTGTGCTCCAAGTGAAGCCCATTAAGGAGCAGGGAAGATCTTCAAATTCCTTTACCATTACACCTTCCCAATAGAGAAGAAAAGCAATTTGATATTGGTTATACATGTGCAGCCACGCAAAACATATTTCTTGTTATATTGTAAAAGAAAACACAGACAAAAAACCCAAGAAAAATAAAGAAAGTAAAGAAAAAGTATGTTTTGTTCTGCATCCAGATTCCACTGGTTCTTTCTCTGGAGAACATTTTTCATCATAAGTCCTTAGATCACTGAATTGCTGAGAACAGCTAAGTAATTCACAGTTGTTCATCATATAATATTGCTGTTACTGTATATACTGTTCTCCTTGTTCTGCTCACTTTGCTTTGCATCAACATTTTTTCTTTGTATGCCATATTTAATCATCATATATTTCAAATAATTTCAATTCAGAAACAGGATTGCCCTTGGCTAATATTTTTATGTGACTAGAAAGGAGATTTGTTTTGTTCATTGTTTTTGTTTTTTTGTGTTTCTTTTTTCTAGGCTTATTGTATTTTTTTGATGTAGTGATTGATTTACATTAGTTTAACTTCCTTAAGAAACAATGATGGTCCATGTTGACATCAGTTCTTTTGTCAATTTCATTTTTCCTCCACTTCAACTATCTGTTTGAATACATAAGCTTCATTTGCCGCAGGTGTATACTATATATTTTATTTTTTTATTCTTCTGATTTGGGTACAAATTTTTCTTTTCTTCCAATTTGCGTATGCTTTGATCTTTTTTTTTCAAGCAAGTAGATGGTCTCATTTTATCTATTTTTAACAATGGTTTAGAAATAATTACCACATTAATAGTTAGTCATTTTTGTTAGCATTGAATCAATTTCAGGGTTTATTTTTAATAAGTGATATTATTCAGTATTATGTTCAATACTCCTTCTTGACTCCTGTCTTGAAGAAAGTATTCATTGTTTAGAGATCTCATTTTTGGTTTCTAAATAATTTCCACATATATACACCCAGGATACATATATAGATATATACATATATATGCATGCATATGTGCATTCACATGTACATATGTACAACACAGGCATAATGCATGTATGTACATGTATGTACACGTATTCCTTCATGATGACATTTGAAGTCAGAAAAGCTAAAGTGAATGTTTTTTAAATTTGAGTGTCATAGTAAAGTATTTATAGAATTTCTTTACCTTCTTATGTTCTCTAAGAGGTATTGGTATATTGGTTAAAGTTAAATTCATGCTAGGTCAAATGAGGAAAAATAAATTTTTATATACCTTAAATTTTATATATCTATATCTATCTATATATTTAATGTATACACAACACATATCTTGGGAGAAATGCTTGTCATGAGTATCACAATGTGAGATGATAAGTTTCCCTATAAAATTGTATTTCTTTTTGCCTTTGGACATGTAATAAAACCAACTTCCCAATTTTTTTCTTTGTTTCTCAAAAAATAACTTATGATCTATCCTTCCATTTTACTGCAACTTTCTTTGGTCTTCTGGTTTCACTTCAAATCATATTATCAAGGTTGATAGGGCTTAATTTCTCTGATAGAGAACCAAAAGTTAAGCTAACGTCTATAGTTGGTTTAAAAACTATGATGTCTGGCATCTATTGCTTCCTTTCCCACCACTGTTTTACCCTCACTACATAAGTAAATGCATGGTACATGGGACTGAATATCATTTTGTTTTTTGATTTGTTTTATAGAGTTCTGTGGTCAAAGAATTTATTACCCAGTTGGCAGATTTTTAGTGAAAATCTCTCTGTACCTACAGAGGATGGCCATAGACATTGAGACAGATTCTCTTGCTTGGATTGGACTTGAAAACTTTCCAATGTAGTAGAAATTATCAGACCTCCTCCACATCATTGGCATAATCTTCAAGAACTCACAACCAGGGCACAATAAGGCATTAGAGGAAAATTTTGTGTAAGATATACTTTAAATATGTTATTTTAATTTGTTATTCTTTCATAAAATATCAATATGAGCTAGGACCTCAGAGCTAGGACCAAACACAAATAAACAAGAATCCCATTTACAACTTTAGTAAAAAGGGACCATCTGTCTTCAAAAACCCTCCATGGAGAAGGGAATTAACACCTCTTAAAAAGTCCATTTTATTTTTAGATCAATTTTTTAAGAAATTTTTTTCATTATATTTAGGCCAGATCTACTCCTTGAAAACATTAAATGTACTAGTGATGCCCTTTGGCACCAAGCAGTATCATCCCTCTTTCATATGCTGCCCTATTCAAATTCCTGGGCATAGCTATCTTGTGCCTTCTGTCACCTTTTCCAAGTTTAGTACCCCTTGTGTTCCTCAGTTGACAAAATTTCTAGTTTGATAACCATATTGTTTGCTAACCCTTAGGCAGTTTCTAGCTAATCAATGCTATTTAATTT
Organism: Gymnobelideus leadbeateri; assembly: GCA_011680675.1. Classification (NCBI taxonomy): domain Eukaryota; kingdom Metazoa; phylum Chordata; class Mammalia; order Diprotodontia; family Petauridae; genus Gymnobelideus; species Gymnobelideus leadbeateri. The sequence goes on from WOXC01004180.1 coordinate 10,402, forward strand.
TTTAATTTATTTATTTAAAATTTTTTTGTTTTTTTTATTTTTTTAATTTCTATTTTTTATTTTCTTGTTTTTTTATCAATGCTATATGTGGCACCCAGAACTGAAAATAATTCTCCAAATATTTATAACTGTGTGAGTATAGCAAAAATCTCATCTCCCTCATTATAAATGATATGCTTCTTTTAATGGAATCTAGGAAAGCATTAGGTTTTCTATGTTAAAAGCAATCACAAAATTTTTCTACCAAACTCTGATCATGCCTTTGCTTCTCAGTTATCTATGCTCTTCCACGAAAACTGCTAAAAGAATCAATGAGTAAGGGACAAAAATGGCCTTCCCCAAATAAACTTTTTATTATTTCATCACAACCATAATTTGGAAATCATGGTAGAATAGACTTGCAAGAACTCAAAAGAAACAAAGAGTTTTATGGGAAAGCAAAATATAAATAAATTAGAGCATTCACTTTTCATTGAAAATCATCCTGTCATGTATAATGAATTATTAAGATCCCACACTTTTCTTTGCATCACATGATTCCTAGATTCCTCATACTCTTCTGAGGGATCAAAAATGTACACAGTATTCCAAGTGATGTATGATCAGAGCTCATTAGACATTTTTGTGAATCCTATAATTATGTAGCCTCAGCTCACACTAACTTTTTTATAACTTACTGTACAGTAACCAATGCAAGAGTATTTATCTCTGACTCCTTTTAAGCATCCTTCAAATGTACAAAGTCCAAAGTGGCACCACTCTCATCATTAGGGAGCCAATGTCCATATTAACTGAGTGTTTAGCATTTGCTTGGAGTGACATTTTAAACATCAGTAATTATTAATTGGAAGAAAAAGAGATGAAATTTAGTAGAGCATGCACTCTGCCATGAGTATATCATAAACACTGACTGTGAAGCTCTAAACTTTACTTTGTTTGCTTTTTCATCTTTCTCAAAGTGTAAAATGGCTGAGGAGATATCTATACATCTTCAGGGTTGAGAGAAAAAAAAAGGAAAGGGAGCAGTTGTTAATATCCCTCCCGTCTGAAATGGCATCTCCACTCATTTTTGCCAAATAAAATCTCACCTATCCTTCAAGGTCAAGCTCCACACCGACCTCCCTTGTTTTAATTTTACATACCAATTTCAGTTCAAAATGTTCCCCACATGATGGGTTCTATATTATGCTGTCCCTGATTTTTACATATTTAATAGCATCATTCTTACATTTTCATATGCATATGAATTGTTTCCCTGTTGTGATTTTCTAAATTCCTTTGCTAAAGATTATTGATTTCAAATTGAGAAAGCCTGAAGAAACAATCAAGTCATATTCCCTCATTTTATATTGAAGGAAACTAAGACCCAGAAAAGTTCAGTCACTTGCCAAACATCAGGCAGTTAAGGACAGAGCCTTGATTCAAACTCAGTTTGTGTGATGAGTCAAATACTTTGTTCACTGTACCTGGTTGCTTCTGTCATATTCTTGGGTGCTTAACATTGATATTGTGATCTTGGGCAATCTAGCTCAAGACTTTGTTTCTCTTCTGTTCCAATACCCCGCCCCCACCAAACATACAATAACAACAACAATGGCAATATCTTCTCAAAGAGAGCAAGAGTAGTACCAAAGTGTTCTGAGAAGTTTGTTGACAAGACTTATAACCTGACCTGAAAGATGGCATTTTTTCTTTCTATTAAGAATGTCCCATTAGATCGTTAGCTCCTAGAGGCAGGGTCTGTATTTTGCCTTTTCTCTCTTTTTTTTTTAAAGCAATTGGGGTTAAATAACTTGCTCAAGGTTACACGGCTAGTCATTATTTGTGTGTGGGTGCTCATTTTCTGAGGCCGGATTCCATCTCGGGTCATCCCAACTCCGAGGTCGGTGCTCTTACTGCGCCACCTAGCCGCCCCTGCCTTTTCTCATATCCCAAGTTTTTAGCACAGTGACTGGCACATAGAAAAAACTTTATAAATACTCATTGAGCAATCTATTGCCATGTGGCTTATTCAGTCATGGAGTTTAATGTAGAAGGAAGGATAACTCATATAAAAAATTTGTTAGGGTGTGTATGTGTGTGTGTGTGTGTGTGTGTGTGTGTGTGTGTGTGTGTGTCTGACAGAGACAGACAGGGACAGAGAGAGAGAGAGAGAGAGAGAGAGAGAGAGAGAGAGAGAGAGAGAGAGAGAGAATATTACAAGCTCTAAAGTAGGAATTAAGAAAACTAAGTTCTTGTTATATATCTGCCACTAACTAATTCTGTAATCTTGGGCATATCATTTCCCAGTTCTATTTATCTATCTCTTCCTTTGCACACTGAAGGATTTGGACTGGATGATGGGCTACAGTACTATGTTCTTTGTTACCACTCCCTCCCAAGACTGTTAGGGTAAAATTTTAGTATGATACTTCATCAGCTGCCAGTTGTCTCAAAAAGGCTTTACCATCTACCTAGTCCTGGAGGTTTGCACAAGATGCCTGAGTGGAAGGAAACATTGACATCATAGGATCCTTTTGATTTCCTTTCCAGAGGTTGGCTTGCCAAAAGAGAAACCCAGTAACAAACTCCCTGAGAAAGCTTCCATGGAAAATGCATAATGCAACCATAGTCTTCTCAGAGTTCAAGTACGGTCCAAAGTAACACAGTAGTTAATTCCAAATTGCTTTCTCGAAGTGCCTGACAATTCAACCAGTCTAGATGTTAATTCATCAAATCAAATTAATGGCACATACATTCCTCCACTGCTCTTCCGTAAATATCCCAAGTTGCCTTCCATCTATCTGGCCCTCCCAGCTCCCACCTTATGGGTGCATAAGGGAAGTAACTGCAGGCATTTCTAGAATGTGCTGTATAAAGTCTGATAGGCTTATGGTCTCACTTCTCTCTGTGTCTTAAGTACTAACATATGGTTCCTTCTAGCTTTAACATTCTCTGAAATAAATGGTCCAGTTATTTCCCATGTCAAACCACTCCTTCCCACCCAACCCCTAGATCATTTGTTTGATGCTATAGGTGGAACTTTTTAATGCTATAATCTGAGTGTGCTAGCAGGATGGAATTTTGACATTCTCCACACCTACTGCCAGGGAAGAGGGGTATCTTTGTGAAGACTAATTATGGGTCCTGTCATTCTTAGGGGTGGGGTGAATGAAAAGTCAAATGATCCCCAGTGGGAGGTGAAGAAGCCTGTGGGTGAGGCATTCAGGAGATCCAAGTGTTGTGGAAGCTGCCAAACACAACCCAGCACTTATCCCAGCAGCAAGCATGATGTTGGTGAGGAGAGATCTTTTGGGGAAGGGATGCCTACCTGTTGGAAAGAAGACAAGGGCACACCTGTGAACTTGATGAACATGGAAAGACTTATTGGGGAAAGCAAGGTGCACCTGTGTGCTTTTAGATTATAAGCTTTAAGACATCTCCTTTCAATCATCCCTGTGGTTGAGCTTTGCATTTCTTTCTAAAGCACAGTATTCCCTTGGTACCTTTTTCCAAAGAGCGGTCTGGATGGTTTTCAGATTCATCACAAAAAAGATAATTCTCTTAGTGCCAGTAATGGGGAAATATGGAACCCATTTTCACTTGTGCCAGGATCTAAGAGAGTTTCAGAAACACTGCCTGAACATCTCAGGATATTTCTCAAACCATTTTCCTCCAAATCCTTAAATGTCCTCAGCTGTCCTCTTTGTCACCTACCTACCACATATATATCCTTTGAGGTTCAGCTAAAGCAATTTTCTCTGATTGCAGGACAGGTATGGTACCAGGGCCCTAGACGTTTACAATTTATTTGGAGAGAAAACATTCACATATATAATAGTTAAGCAACAATGCAGAGAAATATTTTATCTGACTAAAAACTAGAATAAGCAAATATAGTAAACAAATGTTACTATAGAGTACAAGTTCTTAAGCTTTTTATCTATCTATCTATGGCAATCTAGTTAAGTCTATGGACTCCTTCTTAGGGATGTTTTAATTTAAAACTTGCTTAATTTAAATACAAACCTAATGAAAATAAAGATATTTTCCCCCATCTAAATTCATGGAACTTCTTAAATATATCCAAGAAACACTTATGGTATTGAGTTAGAACCTCTTCTACAGTGCTTTAGAAGAAGGGCTTACTGTGCCTTGCAGTGGTCAAGGAAGATCTTCCAGAAGACATAAGGGGTTTGAAGAATTGGAAGACTTCAATTAAGTAAAGCACATTTCAAGTATGGAGAAAAAATTATCCAAATGTGTAGAAAGAGGAATTAGAAAACTATTGAGTTGATGGAGGGGTGGAAGAAAAAAGGAAATGGCCAGAGAATCTATTATGAAAGAGTAAGAGGATGGCTGTGGGGCCCCGGTTAAAAATTGCATCAATCTGTAATTGATCTCATTATCATAAATTCTAGTGTTATTCAGCTGTATGTTATGACAAGCAGAGAAGGCAGATGGTGGAGGTATAACCAATTTGAGGTTTTGGTAAAGCATAAATAGCGATGTGATCATAACATGAAACCAAGCTCCTGAATTTTAAATGACTTTTCTAAGGTTACTGGGGAAACAAGTATCAGCTGGAATTTGAACCTAGGTTCCATAATTCCAAATCCAATTATCTTTTTACTGGACACAAGCAAGAAAAACATATGCCAGTTCTCTAGTATTATATTAAGAGAGGGGAAAAGTGTTTATAGCCTTGTTTCTCTTGGTTGATTCCTACATATTTGCTTTGATTTCTCACCTGCAACCTATCTAAGGAAAGGACTCATGGGTTCCATGTCATTTGTATCCACCAAAACCGTAGGAAATGGGTTATACTTTTTATGCTCATTTTTAATGAATTAAGGTTAAATTTATTTTTTTATTATTTTTCCGTCTTTATTAATGTGATTGTTTATTTTTAGTTTACAAGATTCAATTCCACAATTCCTTGAGTTTCAAATTTTCTCTCCCTCCCATCCCACCAATGACAACATACAATCAAGTATAGGATCTGCAAGTACTTTCACATTAGACATTAGTCAGGTTATAAAGACGGATTGTATCAGATGGAATGAAAAATGGTAAAGAGGAAATAAAACCAAATCAAGAAAAAGAAAAAGATCAGGAAGTTTGCTTCAATCAGGATTCAAACTCAGTTCTTTCTCTGGACGTAGACATCTTTCTCCATCATGAGTCTTTTGGGATTGACTTATAACACTACATTGCTGAGAAGAGTCCACTCTATCAAAGCTGGTCATCACAAATACGTTGTGTCTGTAATACAAATTTCTCCTGGATCTACTCTTCTCACTCAGCATCAATTCGTGTAAACCTCTCCAGGAAAAATGAAGTCCATCTGATCCTCATTTCTTATAGCACAATAGTATTCCATTACATGCATATACCACAACTTGTTCAGCCATTCCCCAGTTGATGGGCACCCCTTTAATTTCCAATTCTGTGCCACCACAAAAAGAGCTGCTATAAATATTTTTGTAATATATGGGTCTTCCTCCCATTTCTATGATTTATTTGGGATATAACCCTAGAAGTGGTATTGCTGAGTCAAAGGGTATGAAATTATTTATAGCCCTTTAGGCATAATTCCAGATTACTCTCCAGAAAGGCTGGATCAGTTCACAACTCTCCTACCAATGCATTAGTGTTCCAATTTGCCCACATCCCCTCCAGAATTTGTCATTTTCCTCTTTTGTCATCTTACCCAATCTGACTGGTGAGATGTGTTAATTAAGGTTAAATTTAAAAGAATAATAATTCAAATGAGTTTTTTGTTTGCGTTTCCTTTGCTTTTGTGATTATAGTTCTGATTGGAATGAAAGGAAAAGAGTGAAACCATGTTGACAAGATAATCCAGCAAAAGCATTCATGTTTGAGACTTATTATCAATTTATTCCTGTCCTTCTCTCATATCTAATCCATAATGAAACTATGAATTCTATCTCTTGAATATCTCCTACACATGACTCCCTTTCTACATTCCTGCTACCCTAGGTCAAGTCCTCATTACCATATACTTGCAATGTTTCCTGCCTCTTCTCTCTTGTATCTCAAATATATTTACCATACCACTCTTAGACTAATAATCTTTATAAAAAGTTCTAGTCATATGATTCCTTTGCTCAAAAAACTTTCAGTGGCTCAATACTGCCTACCAAGTATTGTTCCTACTTTTTTGCCCATTACTCAATATTCTTCACGATCTGATAGCACTGCTCTTTTCCAGTATTATCTCAAATAATATCTAAATATATTGCTTATGTTCCTGCCAAACTGTACCAATAGAACAGTGTTTTATTCCCCTCCAATTCATCCCTGTGTACTTCTACCTCTGTTAGAAAAAAATGTCCCACATCTGTTGAATTCTGTCCCATCCTTTTAAAGTCTATTGGTTCATTACCAGTCATCTTGACTTTTGTCTTGCCACTGGACTCCAATGGCTCTAGAGGAGAGAGTAAGGCTGATGATTTTGTGAAGCTCAGCCTCACTTAAACAATTCACATGCAAGTCAAGACATCACTCTCATGATGTCATTGGTCCTCTTGGAGAACAAAAGATGAACAAAAACAACAGCAAAAGACTGATTCAAATACCACCTCATTGATGAAGATTTCTCGAACCAATCAGTAAGGAATACCCTTTTTCCTTTGACATCACACATAACATTCTGTTCTTTAATTCATTAATGAACTTACTATGAATTTATAACATTTAATAGATATTTGTACTTGTGTCACATCTTTCTAATAGACTGCAAATTCCATAATGGACTGCATCATATCTAAACTCTTTCTCAATGACACATTAGGAGCTCCCAAAATGTTAAACTAACTTGGATTGCAAAGACAGGTGAACCCCACCCCTTCTCTCTATCATGAGTTCAAAGGTGCCCTAGTGTCTCTTTACTGAAGAATCAACTTCCCTTTCTATAAGACCTTCTCTTACTAGGACCACACCTACTTGCTGAGATAATTACCAGGTTGTTTTGGCAGTTGCCTGAAATGCTTGCATCTTCTGACTGCCACATCTAAAGGTTTTCCCACCTACCACTACATGTCAGCCAGGTTTATTGTTATGTTACTTCCTCTTTTGTCCTTGGAGTGCATAAGCCAAACCTCAAGCTGACTTTGCTAGGCAGTGCTTGTACAAAAAACCACCCAGGGAGCTCAAGTTGTGAAGCTCAAGTTATCTCTCCTCCCCTTTCCACCCCCATGAAGCTCCAAAGACTTCAGTTCCTCATGAACTCCCATATTTAAAGTGGGAAAAATATAATTAGCACATTTCAGCTTCAAAGTAAATTGTAAACATTGGCTAATTAAACTTCCTAACACCTTCCTGAAGTGGTTCTGGTTATTCACCTTTCCAAGCAGGTGGAAGTATGTGTCCAAGAGTAAGAGACTACAGCTGTGCCTCTGAGACAGGGTTAGGGTTAAGATTTTCTTGTTACTCAGCTAGATTCTCAGTGTAAGAGTTGGTTGCATTGATCAAGAGGTCAGCTATCAATCAGTATGTCATTGCCGAGTGCCTGTTCTCTGCCAAGTCATATACTAAATGCAACTGAGGATGCAAATGTATATTATATAGACTTTTTTCTCAAGGAGTGTTTACATTTTAGGGTAGGGTGCCTGGGGCTTTTCCCCAGGATATTGAAATTTAGTCTGTGCTGACAGCAATTGTATTCTTCCTGCACATAGAAGCAAATGATAGAAGTAGGTAGCACAAATAATTAATTAAAATAACTAATTGTTGGAGAGTAACATGTACTGTATGGTAGATATATTGATGAAATCAAAATTTCTTTTCCTGGCCACCTGAAGCATAGATAATCTCCTTTCTGAATCACCTTAACCTGCTCCCAACCTTTGAGGCAGCATCTCTGCCCTTTCCAGGCTCCCATTAGCCTGTGGTCTCTCTTGTATCTGCAGTTCCAAGTGACTCTACTTCCCTCAACTGAATTTTCACTGCATACCAGAATGACTAGTTATGATTTTGATAGGTTGAACGTATAAAATGTGAAAAATTAGACAGGCCACCATAAAATAAAGTACCAGTTGTGGAGTAAAAAGTATAGGCTTGTGTCTAGAAGGATATGAATGAAAATGAAATGGTCAGAGGAAACTTTTTGACTGTAGAATGTTATTGTGACCTTTATGAATGGGTTTGTTAGCAGAGAAGAGAAGGTATATGTGAGCATGATCATATACATTTCAGGGCACAGTAGAAAAACAGACCTGATTGCATTGGAAAATCTATGTTCTTGAGTAGATTTAAGACAGTTACCTAGGAAAGGAATTATGAAAGCCAGAAAGAGCATGTAAGTCAGTTGCCCCTATGACTCTGAACTCTCTTCTGGCTTCCCCGTCCAAAAAGAAAATAATTCCCCAAATGTGCTGTCTTCCCTTATTAGAATGTCAGTTTCCTGAAGGGAGGAAATGATTTTTTTTATTTGATTTTTTATCCCTAGTACTTAGTACTGGAAACAGCACATAATTAGAATGTGAAACACTTGAGAATATAATAATTTAATGTAGTATATCTATGTGTATGTGTGTGTATGTGAGTGTGTGTGTGTGTGTGTGTGGGTGTGTGTGTGTGTGTGAGAAAGAGAGAGAGAGAGAGAGAGAGAGAGAGAGAGAGAGAGAGAGAGAGGAGAAAGCAAGAGAAAGTGTAAGCAATGATGATACATGTGTTTATTTCTATTGATCTTAGTCTAATGAAAAATGCATGTTCTTGACCTAATAGAACTATCATTAGCTGGTTTCCCTGCCTTTAATTCTCTCCATGGTTAGTGTTGGATTTTATGCCATATACACATAATTCATTGCTCTCTTTTGTTGTGTTTTCAATAATGTGATATTGAAGACAAGATAATACTACAAAGATATTATTAGAACTACTAGATTTAAGGCACTAACTTTAATGACTATTAAAGTTACTATGGTTAGGAAGTCAAACTTTACAAGGACCATTCCCTTTAACAATGAAATTTGACCAGTTGCACAAAAGCATAGAAAAAAAGTATAGTAAAAAATATGAGCAACACCAAGAACTGACAAACTATAGCTTCAAAACAGCCTAACAGCTCTTCATAAAACAAGTAAAGACCTTCAAAAAGACCTTCGAACTGGAGGGACTTATTGATTATTCTACAGATTTGAAAAGAATGCTTGAAGTTGGAAGAACAGCTAGAAAACCAGTAAAAATGCAAGTACTAACTGTAACTATTAAATAGAAAAAAAAAACTGGAATAACAAAGATTAGGAAAAGGTAATTTATAGTTATGAAAGTCTCTATTTCATTCAACCTTATACTAAAATAATTATTAGAAGAATTCCAAATGAGCTAACAAAATCTAGATAATTTCATCAAATTGTAAAATATCTACCCAAAATCAAGTAGGGCTGGTGGTGATGATGGCAAATTCTAATGGGTTTGAAAGTATTCTCACAACTAGGGGAAATGATGAAATCTGATAAATATACTGATACCCTGAGAATCCTATTTTTTTCCAGAATTGAATAATTCTCAGAACCAAGATGTCCTACTGAAACAGGACTTCATTTCATGCCATATGACATGAAAGGTTAAGAAATTTGTCTACAAAATCAAACTAAACATACTTCAATGGTTTAGGAACTTGCCTGATTTAAACCCTTTTCAAAATCCATAGACTATTATCAACACTAGACTTGGAAATATGGGCTATTCATCAAAGGTATACTTAATATGCAATGTGATAGAAGTGTGATTTATGGTGAAAGGTTAAAAGAATTGTATCAAAACTCTGGAAAGCCCATACCAAAGAGTGTATAACAAATAATTCCTACAAAAATAGGACACATTACAATGTATTTTATGATGCAAAAAATTGTTGGTTTCTTATATATCAGTATATTTAAATATTTCATTTCCAAATTATTTACATATCACTTTAGCAGAAACTCAATAGATGTCTTTGATTCATTCATATATTTATTAATTCATTCATTTATTGCAGGACAGATAGAAGTAGAATAATAGGATGGGCAAATATTTAAATAAGATTCTTTTGGCACTGTACAGGAAGGGTGCATGTAATGGAGTGAGGAGGGAGAATCTAGGAGCCTGGAGTTAAGGATATTGTCTGCAAATCTCAAGCTACAATTGAGACAAGAAACAACATGAGCATGTGAAAGTTATCTAATTTATTTTTTAGAGCCAAACAAGATAAGGGAGAAAAAGCTACAAAGGATATCCCAAAAATGTTACTGTAGTTTTAAATTATAATACAAAATATTTAAGACTTTTATAAAACTGACTTTTGGGGATATGGTGTTCATGTGTTTGCACATACACATTTATGGAATCTGGGTTATGGGACCTGGAGATGTTCATTTTGTCAATCCCATTTCCTATTCCTGGCAGATGATCAATGCCATAGGTATTAGTTAGTTGGGATAAAATAAATAAATTGAAAAACGTGTCCAAAATCAGAATTTGAGAGTCAGAACCTGGGTGTGAGTTACATTATTCTAATGTCTTAAGTTGATAATGTGCTTTTAACCATTTCAAATTGCATTTATATCTATGATCTCTGACCTTCATATCATGAGTGTAATGTAATAGGGCAGAGATTATTAACCCTATATGAAAGAAGAGAAAAATGAGTACAAGAGGTTAAGTAGATTATTGAAGGTTAAACAAAGGGGCAAAGCTGATAATGGAAGCCTGGTTTACTGAATCCGTTTTTCAGGGCATGCTCCAATAGAACACAAAGCCTCTGCTGTAAATGAGCATGGTACTGGAGAACAAGGATATGTAAATAAATGTAGTTGATCCAACTTAAGCTTCAGGACACCCATTTTGTTTTGTTCTGAGTTTTCCTGGAAATTTGCAAGAGATGATGTTTATGTGTTAGAATCACTTAGTAAACTAGTACCTGATTCAGTATTCCTCTTATCACTTCCATTCTCTTAGTCTGTTCTTGATGTCAGTCTTGGTTATCCTGCAGTGTTGAGGGGAGAGACTCTTCATCTGGGATATAGACAAGGTCACTCACTTGTGGATCATATTTGAATCTGAATTGAGATTATGTGAAGGAAAAGAGAGATTTTTTTTTTTTTGCTTTTTATTTTTGGAGGGCCAATTGGAGTTAAGTGACTTGCCCAAGGTCACACAGCTAGTTTTTGAGTTAAGTGTTTGAGACCAAATTTGAACTCAGGTCCTCCTGACTCCAGGGCCAGTGCTCTATTCACTACACTACCCAGCCACTCTTAAAAAGGGAGATTGTTCGATAATACCTGACATTTATTTAGCACCTTAAGTTTAATGAGGTGTAATGGAAATGTAATTTGATTTTGAAAACCTCTTTTTGTATTAGCAGGTAAGCAGGTACATAGCACCTTGTTTCAAGTTAAGCAAAGGAAGCAGGTACTTAGCACTTAGTAATTGATCAAGCCTCTGTTTGGGAAACAGAAGGTATGGACTCCTGTCTCCTGTTACTAATATAACAGGAAGGGGTTGGCTGAAACAGGAAGCTAATGCTGTGTGTATATAAGGAAAAGCCCCAGGAAGGGACAGTCAGAATTTCTTGGGACCAGCATCTGGAGGCATAGCAGCTACGTAAGAGAAATGGAGAATCGAGAACTGTCAGAATTTCCTCAGAACTTGTGGTGGTAGAGCTTCTTCTGAAGAGGAGCCCTCCCTTCCTCTCCCCCTCTCCCGCCCCCAGCCAAGGCTGGATAAGGTGATTCTGATTTTTTAAATGAGCTGCAGAAGACTGGGGAAGCATGACCAGGATGCCAGGACTTTGTCTGTTGGTGGCTTGGTTGAACCTTGGATTCCTGGGAAAAGTAATTGTGAAGGATTTGAGATGGATTGGACCCTGTGAACTTCAGTATGGAGCAGGACTTACATGGAGAGCTGGACAAAGAACTGGGAGCTGTCTTTGAATCCAGTTGACTGTTTGGTGGATTCAGGTAGGAGTTGCCTGCCTTGAGTCAAGATGAAAAGACTTCTCCATAGGTACTGAGTAGTGATGAAATTGTAGTTTACTAGTGACCTAGGGGTGGAGGGTCTGTGTTTTATCTAATGATTGTACTTAGTGATTAATGATATTTAGTAATTGATTGCTGAATAAGTGACTGAGTTAACTTAGTGTGCCCCATGAGTGGAAGAGTTTGACTTCTGTATTTTGAGATGGTTGTTCTTTGTTCAAAACTTTGTGGCCACTATTGTGGAAACTATGTGGCCATTTTAATGATAAGCTGTTGTGAATACTATATTGTAATTTTCTGTGATAAGTTATAATATTGTGAATGTTGTCCCTTGATTTTCTGTGAATGTTTTCCTTTGATTTGTTACTGAATAGAGTGTTCACTATACTGTGTAATCAGAACCATAAAGGCTTTTCACAGTAGCATTCTTCTGGAAAGATGCTTATGCATGGCATTACACAAGGCGTTATGGTATAGTGGATAGAGAAGAAATCTGGAGATCAGAAGGAACTGGTTTTTAGTTCTGGCCACAGTTTTGAAAAGCATGAAAAATTTCACATTTCACTAGCATTGAAGAAGGTAGTCAGATATGTAATATCTTGTTGTGACCTGGATTTCTGGGAGCACAAGAAGATCAAAGAGTCATGAGAAAAAGAATTCTAAGATTAAGGAAAAATTGTTAATAATATATTGAATGTTCCATAAAATTAAAGTGAAAGGTCAGAGTTGAGGAAGATAGGGATTCAGGAAGGGTAAAGTTGAGGTAGATAGGGTCAAGAAAGCAGGGAATAGATTCTGAAGGCCGAGGTTATCAATTAAGCAGTCAATGACTTCTTTACAAGGATTTAGACAAAAAGCTATGAGAGTTTGCGAGACATTGTCCAGATAAGTAGTATTACGCTCTCTCGCTCTCGCGCGCTCTCTCTCTCTCTCTCTCTCTCTCTCTCTCTCTCTCTCTCTCTCTCTCTCTCTGTCTCTGAACATGAAAAGTAGCATCATTTTCTCTCAAGCACTGAGTAACAAAGACATTGAATCTGGTGTCAGATATGCTACTCAAAGATGATTTACTAATGACAGTCTATCTGCTCTCTCAAGCTTTGGTCCTGAGCATGGTCCTAGATGTATTGAGAGATCTGGTATTCAAGATCCTCACCCCAAAAGTGATTACCTGATTTATAGGACTGGTCCTGGACTTTTACTCAAGGTTCTAATAGAATGAAGTTTGGTGCTTTTGACTTTCTGCTCTTGGGCAGGGTCAGTTCACAACAAAACAGTTATGGCTTAGTACAAATTCAATAGTGATGGAAAGCCATAGAGTTAATGCAGTGTGAGAGCAGGCTCCAGGGCTGTGATTTGAATGGACACTGAAAGGAGGCCTTCCAACCTGGTTTTTGAGCAGGGGTGGGGCTGGGGAATCCATTCATGGTAACTCCTCTGATGGTGGCTTTTAGAGTTACTATATGATTTCAGAAGTTTTGAAGTATTAATTTAAAGTTTAATTTTTTAAATAGTCCTGTATAATAACCCCTCTTTCATGTTCAAAAGATCACCAGTGTGTTTAAAAATTATCATATGAGAAAAAGCATATAAAGTTATTTTCCTTACTCTACCTCGATTTCCCTCAGAGTAAGCCTATTCTACACTATCTGAAGTCAGTAAGATAACACAAAAGATAGATATCTCATAAATTCACATAACAATCAGTGTTACACCATTGATCTATCAATTCTATTTTCTCATTTTTTTCTCATGTTAGTTCCTTAGTGGGAATGAAACTAAGCTGATCCTCATTCTTAAAATTGAAGACAATACTTATTTATTCTACCTCCATTCATACTCCATACAATCTAGAATTGCTGGCATTATTGGAGTTTATTTCTAGGCTAAAAAGAAACAAACAACCTAAGTAATTCATAAATGTGTATGTATTCTCTCTCTCTTCTCACTCTCTGTCTCTCTCTCTCTCTAAGAAATAAGTCCATCTCTTCCCCATAGATCCCTGATAGGCACTGAGTTTTTCACCCTTAAATCAATTTAGCTTTAAGCTCAATTTTCCACAGTTGAATGCTCATCTTGATAAACTCCTTAGGGCTTGGTCCCTGGAGACTTTTGTTAAACCTAATTTTATTAAAACTTAGGATATGAAAACCTTGTTTGCATAATTATCTACATTAAATATTTCTACCTTTTTCTTCAGAGACTTCCCTGGTAATCTCCCCATTTTTTCCCCTCGCCTTTACTATATTTTCAAGACTTGAAAGTTGTTGTTCAAACCAGCAAAAGAAATAAAAACTATAGAATTAAGATGCAGCTTTTTTTTTCCTTAAAGAAGTAATTACATGTAAATTATGGTAAAATACTTGCTTTTGACTTTCTTATTGGTGAAAATATTTTTAGCATGGGGATCGTGTATGGGAATCAGAAATTCTAATCTAGCATTTTTTAAAATTTGATTTTATATTCAAATGCCAGAACATAAATATAAAATAGATAAAATAAACAAAAAATATCATAAACTTAAATAGTAAAACTTAAATGCAGAGTAAAAAAGAAAAAAAACTGTGTACATAGTAGAATGTAGGAGAGAATTCAATACATGTAACAATAAATTTTCATTTCAAGAAAGCCCATACAACAACTATTATATGTTGTATTAAGAATTGTCTATACCTTCTTTGCCCCCTTGTGAGTCCTCTCCTATTCTCTGTTGTGCACTCCTTTACTTTGTTCCTCCTTTTTCCCTCCCCCACCCCTCAGGAGACTACAATAAAGTGTGTGTGTGTGTGTATATATATATATATATATATATATATATATGTTTGTCTACAACTATCGATATATACATACACATATAGACATATACATATAAAAGACCTTTATACTCTTCTAAATATAAGTGTATTATGTTCCATCTTCAACCCATTCCTGATTAAAGTAGTTTACCAGAATGACCAGTCTTCCCCATCTGATTCCTCTGTACTAATTCTTCCTCTTGCACCTCATTTGTATAAAATAATTACTCTTTTAAGGTGTTCCTAAATGGTTTTACTTCTACAATTCATATCATACTCAGATTTACCCCAATCTTTCCTATGAGCTACCTCTATTAATAAGAATCTTAGACATACATTTTACATACATAAACAGTAAACAGTCTGTCCTTATGAATCCCTTATAATCAGTTTTTTGTATGTATTATATTTTTCTTGGTTCCTGTAGGTCAAACCTTCTATTAAATTCAGGATTTTAAAAAAAAAAGTCTTGAAAGTCTGCAAGTTTATCTAATGATCATTTTCTTTTCATTCAGGTATGATATTTTTAGCTGGAGCTTCAGTTCTTTTGTTCTTCAATATATTATGTTCCAAGACCTGTAGTCCTTCAGTGTCCCTACTGCTAGGTCTTGCTTGATTCTAATTGTGACACCATCAAATTTAAGTTTTAATCTTGATGCTTTTAATATTTTATCCTTGAGCCAGAAGGTTTCAAAATTTAACTATGATATTAACTCATAGGTTCTCTTTTAAGCAGTGATGGATTGATTTTTTCTATTTCTATTTCCCCTCTTGTTCTAATGGTTGAGGACAAGTTTATTTAATTATTTCTTGTATTATTGTATTAGGACTCTTTATCATGACTTTTAGTTAGTATGATTAATTTTATATTTTCTCTTTTCAATCTGTTTTCCAAGTCTGTTATTTTTTTATAAGATTTTTTACTTTCTCTTCTATTTTTTTATTATTCATGTTTTGTTTAATTATTTCTTGATCTCTTATAATTGCACTGCCTTCACTTTTCCCAATTCCAATTTTCAAGGTGTCATTTTCTTCCTTAAGATTTTGGATCTCCAGGGTCAAAGCTAAGATGGTTGGAGTAAAAGCAGGGACTTGCTTGAGCTTGTCCCCAAGCCCCACCAAATACATATAAAATTACTCTATACAAATTCTAGAGTTGCAGAAGCCACAAAATGGTATACTGAAACACATATATAACTCAAGATAGTCTGGAAGACAGAAAGAAAGGGTATATTGCACTGGGATGGGAGAAGAGTGCAATCTAGCAAGGGTTGTGCCAGGCATATAAGAGGTAGGAGCTGACCTCAGGGGACTAAATCACTGGCAGCTGTGACAATTATCAGAAGTCTCTACCCACAAATTCCAGGGCAGCAGGTGTGGAGGCTGAGGTGGTGTAGTGGCAACAACAGCAACCTCAGCAGCAACACAGTAACAGCAATAGCAACAGCAGTGGCTGCTTCCAGAACTCTGGGTCCACACACTGTGGGGGATCCAGTGGCTTATACAAAACTCCAGAAGCCTGGGAGAGTACAGCCACCTTCACCCCCACCCCTAATCCCACTGGAAGCAGAGTCCTGCCTTGAAAGAGAAAGTTAGAAAGTCAAGTATTTAACTGGGAAGATGAATAAAAAGTGGAAAAAGTCAGACTATAGAACCTTACTTTGGTGCCAAAGAAGATCAAAACATACAACCAGAAGAAGACAACAAAGTCAAAGCTCCTACATCAAAAGCATCTAAGAAAAATATAAATTGGTTGCAGTCCATGGAAGAGCTCAAAAAGGGTTTTAAAAATCAAATAAGAGAAGTAGAGGAAAAATTAAGAAGAGAAATGAGAGTGATACAAGAAAATCACGAGAAACTAGTCAACAGCCTGCTAAAGGAGAACCAAAAAAATACTGAAGAAAATAACACCTTAGAAATAGACTAAGCCAAATGGCAAAAAAGGTGAAAAAGTCAATGAGGAGAAGAATTCCTTAAGTAGAAGAATTGGCCAAAAGAAAAAAAAAGGTCCAAAAGTTCACTAAAGAAAATGATTCCTTCAAAATTAAAACGGAGCAAATGGAAGCTAATGAATTTATGAGAAGTCAAGAAATTGTAAAACAAAACAAAAAGAATGAAAAAATAGAAGACAATGTGAAATATCTCATTGGAAAAACTGACCTGGAAAATAGATCCAGGAGAGATAATTTAAAAATGTTGGACTATCTGAAAGCCATGAGCAATAAAAAGAACCTAGATGTCACCTTTCAAGAAATTATCAAGGAAAACTACCCCAATATTCTAGAACCAGAGGGTAAAATAGAAATTGTAAGAATCCACCAATAGCCTCTTGACAGAGATCCCAAAAGGAAATCTCTTAGGAATATTGTAGTGAAATCCCAGATTTCACAGGTCAAGGAGTAAATATTGCAAGCAACCAGAAAGAAACAATTTGAGTATTGTGGAAATACAATCAGGATAACACAAGACATAAAAGCTTCTACATTAAGGGATCAAAGGACTTGGAATTTGATATTCCAGAGGTCAGAGGAGCTAGGATTAAAACCAAGAATCAACTACCCAGCAAAACTAAGTATGATATTTCAGCAGGAATAAAAGACATTCAATAAAACAAAGGACTTTCAAGCATTCTTGATGAAAAGAGCAGAGCTGAATAGAAAATTAGAAAATAGCTGAAAATAGAAAATAAGACTCAAGAGAAGCATGAAAAGGTAAGCAGGAAAGATAAATCATAAAGGACTTATTAAAGCTGAACTATTTACATTTCTTTTTTTTGGAGGGCAATTGGGGTTAAGTGACTTGCCCAAGGTATAATGGCTAGGTTGTGTGTGTGTGTGTGTGTGTGTGTGTGTGTGTGTGTGTGTGTGTTTTAAGTGTATGAGACTGGACTTGAATCTAGGTCCTCCTGACTCCAGGGCTGGTGCTCTATTCGCTGAGCCACCTAGCCACCCCCAGAACTGTTTACATTTCTATATAGAAGGATGACATTTGTAATTCATGAGACCTTTCTTGGTATTAGGGTAGTTGGAGGAAATATATAGGTAGCTAAATAGACAGACAGAAAGACAGAAAGAGAGATAGATAGATGGATAGATGGATAGATAGATAGATAGATAGATAGATAGATAGATAGGTACATAAGTGGCACAGAGTGAGTTGAATATGAAGGGTTGATATCTAAGTAATAATAAAATTAAGGGGTGAGAGGAATATATTGTGAGAAAGAGAAAGGGAGAGAAAGAATGGGGTAAATTATATCACATAAAAGAGACAAGATAAAGGTTTCACAATAAAGGGGAAGAGGCGGGAGGTGAGAGGGCATGAGTGAACCTCATTCTCATCATATTTGGTTTAAGGAGGGAATAACATACATGCTTAATTGGATATCTTACCCTACTAGAAAATAACGGGGGAAGGAGATGAAGGGTGTGATGATAGAAGGGAGGGCAGATTGGGGGAGAGGGTAGTTAGAAGCAAGCACTTTTGAAGAGGGACAGGGTCAAAGAAATAGAATGAGTAGGGGGCAGGATGGGATGGAGGACAATATAGTCTTTCACAACATGACTGTTATGGAAGTGTTTTGCATAACTACACATGTATAACCTATATTGAATTGCTTGCTTTCTCACTGAGGGTGGGGGGGAGGGAGAGATTATGTAACTCAAAAGTTTTAAAAACAAATGTAAAACATTGAAAATAAGGGGAAATGGGATAAGAGGGAGGGCATTATAGAAGGCAGGGAAGACTGGGGCTTGGGGAATTCAGAATGCATGCCATCTTGGGTTGAGGGAAGAGGAGAGATGGGGGAAAAATTCAAAACTCAAAATATTGTAGAAAGGAATGTTGAAAACTCAAAACAAATAAATAAATTAATACTAAAAGATTTTGGATCTCCTTTTCTACCTGCTTGACTTTCCTTTCATAACTTTCTTTTTTTTTCTTGGATTATTATCATTATTATTTTAATTTTCCCTTCATTTCAATCATTTGACTTTTAAAGTCCTTTTTTAAGATATTCTATGAATTCTTTTTGAGCATATGATCATTTGACATTACTCTTTGGAGGTTGTTGTACTTCAGTTTCCTCTTTTGAAGATGAATCTTGGTCATCTCTATTCTCATAATAGTTTTCTATGGTTGGATTCTTTCTTCTCTGGCTGTGCATTTTTGTGGTAATAGTTTAATTTCTGTAATCACCTATAGCCCTGAGGTGTGAGAAATGGTGCCTCTTGCCCCACATCTTCAATTCTTCCCTCTAGCCTGGAACCAAAGTTAAGTCTCCAACCTCCTATAAGTACCTTCTTTCTACCCCACTGCTTCTGCACTTACTGGGCATGTACTGATTCTTTTTCACCCCCAAAGTTCTTTTTTTTTTTTTTGCTTTTTGGAGGGCAATTGGGGTTAAGTAACTTGCCCAAGGTCACACGGCTAGGTTTCTGTTTGTGTTAAGTGTCTGAGGCCGGATCCAAACTCAGGTCCTTCTGACTCCAGGACCGGCGCTCTACTCACTGCACCACCTAGCCGTTCACCCCCCTACCCCCAAAGTTCTTTGCAGCACAGTGTCTGGCATTCCTGATTACCAGAGTTCCCTTGATCTTCCTGGTTTCAAACGTCCAACTCCCCTTACTATTCAGGGGTAAAAGTTCCTGTAGCTGGGACTGATGCAGCCTCTCAAACCAACTAACCCCAGGTCTTGCTGCTTGTTGTTAAAATGGAACCTAGCCTGGAGGTGTTTACTTTTCATAGAGACCTAACTTTGTCCCAGGATATTTCTTCTGATTTTCTCAAATTATCCTAATAAAACCCCAGTTGTGGCCCTATTCTTATTTATCTTCAATCCATTTGTTTGCCCTAAGATGCTATTTTCACTCTTTTGTGGGGGGGGGGGTGAATCTTGAGAGCTTGGAATTTTCTGACCTAATCTGCCATCTTCCCAGAACCTCTCTATTCTTTTTTTTTTTAAAATATATATATATATATATATACATATATATATATATGTATATATATGTATATATATATATATATTTTTAAGCAATTGGGGTTAAGTAACTTGCTCAAGGTTACACGGCTAGTCATTATTTATGTGTGGGTGCTCATTTTCTGAGGCCGGATTTGATCTCGGGTCATCCCAACTCCGAGGCCGGAGCTCTTACTCACTGCGCCACCTAGCCGCCCCAGAACCTCTCTATTCTAATCCATTAATAAACAAATATTTAGTGTGCCTAATACTGCCCTAAGGGTTTTGAAGTAGGAAAGAAATCTAGCACAGTACCTGCTCATGATGCATTTAGTTTTCATCCCTGACCTGGAGGATAAGACACTAATAAGATGAAGTATCTAATGAAGAGGAGAAACTAGCTGCTGAATGACTGAAGGCTATAGATACCTGGGTGAAGCTCCAAGTTGTATGGTTCTCTCATCTGGCAGATGGCAGATCTGGCTTGTGGGACATAAGAATAATTCTATAAGCAGTCAATCACCTAACATCTGTAACATTAGCTTTGTGTCAGACCCTGTGCTAAGCAAGGAGATACAAAGAAAGGCAAAAAGCCATCTCTTTTACAGGAGCTCACAGTATAATACAGAAGAAACATGCAAACAAATGAACAAACAACCTATATATAAGATATATTAGAGATAATCAGCAAAGAGAAATCACTATCATTAAGTGAGAACAGGTAATACTTTTTGTAGAAGGTGGAATTTTAGCTAGGACTTGAACAATATCAGCAACATCAAGAGGTGGCATTGAGGAGCTAGAGAATTCCAGGCATATAGAACAGCAAGTGAAAATGCTCAGACCTAGGACAAATGGTGTCCAGGAAGAAGAACAGGTTGGAGAACAGTGTCATTATATATTCCATATGTGAGGTAATAAATAAACTCTAAAGTTATTTCAACCAATCATTTCTGGTGTTGTCATTTTCCTAAAGACCTATTTAGTGCCAATTCTTTTACCTCCCTAATTTAGTGGATTAGAACCTTAGAATTACAGAAATTTAATGATAGAAAGTGTCTCATAGATAATTATATCTGACTCACCTACTTTATTGATGGCAAAACCATCAATATACATATTGTATAATATTCCTGTCACACAGTGAATTAAGTTCAATGATAAGAATAGAAGCAAAGTCTCCTAATTCTCAGTCCAGTGCTCTTTGAAACATACTATATTATTTACCTATCTCACTACTTGCCCCATTTTCTTGGTTTATCTGGAACCTTGTCCTGATGATGCCAGTTAGCTAGATGTCAGTTCCTGCACAGTCCAGTATCCTGACTGGCCTCAAAAATATTCCATGTCAAGTACTCAACACCCCTGCCCCCTTCCCAATCTATGATTAACCTGACCTACTATAGCCTGCCCCAGTTATGTGGTCCAGACTAGTCAGTCTGTTTTCATATCTGTTTCCTAACACAATTGAATAAAGGAAAATCTAACCCACATGTGATGTGATTTAGACAATGATGACTCCAAAGGTCCCTCTTAGTTCTGAGATTCTGTAAATCACTGAATTTGTAAATAAGGGAGTATATAAGTAGTTTGACTGTAAGTTGTTTGTGATTTATTTCTTTATGTGTAACTATTTTGTCTCTCTCTCTCTTTCTCTCACATATTGACCTATGTGTTATAGGGATTATACTGTGTGTAATAAATATCCACCAGTAATATCATGTAACAGAGATTTTGTGTTAGGGTGATTCCAAGTGTTATACTAAAAGAGAGGAAAAGGAAGAAATGTGATCATATCTGTCTCTTCTCCCTCTTTATCTTGGGTTTCTGGATCACCAGCCCCATTATATAGGAACAATGGCTTCAGATTATAAATTTATTAACACAATTTTCAGTGAAGCATGCTTATAAACTTAAACTAGCTGATAAAGTTGTTGCAAGCAGCACTACCAGGTCAAAGAGTTTCTGGGGAGGGGCGGCTAGGTGGCACAGTGAATAGAGCACCAGCCCTGGAGTCAGGAGGACCTGAGTTCAAATCTGGCCTCAGACACTTAACACAAATACTAGCCATGTGACCTTGGGCAAGTCACTTAATCCCAATAGCCCTCCAAAAAAGCAAAAAAAAAAGAGTTCCTGGGGAAGCCATTTCTCAGCCACCCCTCCAACCTTTCCACTGGGTAAGGGGAATGACATGGGTCTTCTGTTTATGTCTACCCACCCTGGTCTCCCAGAATTCTATGGCCAAAAATAACATTAAACCCCACTCAAATATTTTATCTATAGCTTGGGGAGAAATAATACCAAGAGGTGACAAAGAAATTATACTGTAAAGAGGAGCAAGAACAAGCTTCTTTGTTTAATCTATTTCTTCTTACCTAGTTAGAGGAAAGGTATAGAAGGATTTCAGAGGAGTTGTTCAGTTACTACAGTTATATTCTCCTGACATTGGAAGCAGGAGAGAAGTTCTTATCAATTACAGGTAAGTCTATTATGATCTGCTAACATAGCCATGGCTGCACTCCTGATCTACTGGTAACGGCAACACAGTCTCTGAACAAAAGCTATTGGAATCTGTAAACAAGGACAGAGGAAAGTAGATGATTGACTCTGCAAGGTCTTAATGAAATCAAGATGAAGGATGACTTCGAGTCTCACCTTCTTCATCTGCCATCCTTCCTCTTTCAAATTCTTTATGGTACGTCCCAGAAATCTTCCTGGTTCATAACCTCAGTAGCTTGTGGATCCCCGAGAAAAGGCCTCCATCTCCACAGGCAGCTAGTCGAACAGGACTTGGAGTGTTGGTCCAAGTGTCAGGAAGACCTGAGCTAAAATCAGGTGTCAGATATTTATTAGCAGTGTCACCTTAGGCAAAGTCATTTAACTAACATTTGACTCAGTTACTTTAAATGAAAAAAGGGGATAATAACAATACCTATCTTGCAAGGTTTTTGTGAGGATCAAATTAGATTATATTTGAAAAATGCTTAGCTTAGTGCTTGGCACATAGTAGGCACTTAATAAATACTTATTCCATTCCCTTCCTTCCTCTTTCCCACTTTAACATTGGATCAGCTTTCAGCAGTCAGTTACATGTATTATCTCTAAAGTTCATTTTGACATTAAAGTTTTGTGAAACACACAGGCCTAAGTAATAGTATTAATAATCAATAGTATTAATTGATAACATTTGGATTATTTTATATAAACAATTAAAGACTAGGATGCACTATAATAAGTTCTTTACTAATAATAAATGCAAAAAATATTCAAGAGGGAAAATCATCCTGGGTTGGACAAGTGCTAAAAATAACTCTGACGTTGTTTGAAAGACAATTTGAAGAGTTCCACAGCTGTTAGTAATGTCATCGTTGGGAAACCTCATCATTACCCTCTGCCTCTCGGATAGGAGGGTGGAGTCAAGAGCTTCAAAACATTCATTTAAGGAGGAAACTCAGCCCAGACTTCTCATTTTCCACAAGGCTAAACTACACTACTGTTCAGTTTTTCAGATTTTTCTACAATGCCCCATACGGACAACATTTTTGCATCACTCTACACACAGACACCCCCCCCCCCCCATCGATTTTGGCTTTCTCTTTTTTGTCTTCACCTATTAGATTGTAAATTCATTAAGGGCAGGAGCTATTTTACTTTTTTGGTTTTTGTATTCTCAACATTTAGCACAGTGCCTGGTACCTAGCAGGCACCTGGATTTTCATAGACCTTTAATTATCTCTTAGATTTAGCATTACCTAAATATCTAAAGGAGGTCTCCAGTGAATCTTGTTTTTTTTTTTTTTTTGTTAAAGCAATTGGGGTTAAGTAACTTGCTCAAGGTTACACGGCTAGTCATTATTTATGCGTGGGTGCTCATTTTCTGAGGCCAGATCTGATCTCGGGTCATCCAAACTCTGAGGCCAGCACTCTTACTCACTGCGCCACCTAGCCGCCCCTTTAGGGCAATTGGGGTTAAGTAACTTGCCCAAGGTTACACGGCTAGGTTTTTGTTTGTGTGGATTAAGTGTCTGAGGCTGGCTCCGAACTCAGGTTCCAGTGAATCTTACAACAGATGAAAATCAGAACGTGAGACATATAATATTGAAAAAAGGTAGGTTGTTACTCTTGAGAGGATTCATCATTTTGCTTTCTCTGTACTCTAGAACTTAGTCTTACAAATACATGTCTAGATCCCCAATTATTTTTTTCTAGGCTGATCAAGTCTAGAACGGTGGGAGAGGGGAGAAACACATCTATTATTTGAATTTGCATGTGACTAATTCCTGACTGACAACCAATTTAATAATACTACTTTAAAGACCTACTTGAAAAACAAAATCATTAGAAGACTAGCTGTTACAGTATTGAAACAAACAAACAATAAATTGCTTAGCTGTAAAAAGCTGCCTGTTGATCTTATTAGCTGATGTAGACACATTTTCTTCTGGTAGTCTTAGAATCTTACTGCCTTAACCTGTCTTTACTCTCTTCATCTATAAAGTGGGAAAGTTAAAACTAGATCCAGCTCTTATCTATGATCCTACAATCACCTTCTTAATGTTACAATGTCTTTTACAATTCTTCTAATGGCTTAAATTTCCCATCCAAGAGTTCAAGTAGATTCTTCTCTCGGCACTGTTCTCTTTGAAAAATATTTAAATATGACTGTTTCCAGTTGAAGAGTGTTTGGTGGTACCATATGATTCCAATGAGAACTACTGGTTAAAGGGATTTTTTTTCTCTTTTTTATCCACGTCAAAAGACAAGTGCTGTTTTTGTTTCTTCTGGACTAAAGAATTCTAAAAGTCAAATGTTTTCCTTCCTAAAAACCACACGGGTATTTCCACTAAATGGAATATCATATGGAGTGTTGAGTTGGAAGAAGACTTTAGAGGTCATTTCATTCAACTACCTGATTTCTTTTTTTAAAATTAATTTGTTTTCAACATTCACTTCCATAAATTTTAAATTTTCTTTCAATCTCTCCCCAAGGCAGCATGCAATCTGATATTTACTTTACATCTATATTCATATAAAACATATTAGTCATGTTGTAAAGAAGTATTAAAATCAATGGGAGGAAACATGAGAAAGAAGAAATGTAAACAAAGCTACAAAAGAAAAAGAGAGAGCAAATAGAATACTTCAATCCGCATTCAGATTCTATAATTTTCTCTTTGGATGTCGATAGGAGTTTCCATCATGGATCTTGGAGTTGTCTTAGATCCTTGCATTGCTTAGAAGAATCAAGTCTATAAAAGACAGTCATAGCACAATGTGGCTGTTACTGTATACAATGTTCTCTTCAATTCACTCAGCATCAGTTCATATGAGTCTTTCCAGGTTTTTCTGAAGTCTGCCTGCTTATCATTTCTTATAGCACAATAGTATTCCCTTATATTCATATACCACAACTTGTTCAGTCATTCCCTAAATAATGGGCATTCCCTTATTTTTAATACTTTGCCACCACAAAAAGAGCTGCTATAAATATTTTTGTACATGTGGGTCCTTTTCTCATATTTATGAATTTTTGGGGATACAAACTTAGAAGTGGTATTGCTGGGTCAAATGGTATGCAGTTTTATAGCCTTTTGGGCATAGCTCAAATTGTTCTCCAGAGTTGTTGCAACAGTTCACAACTGTTCACAACAATGCATTAGTGTTCCCATTTTTGCACATCTCTAACATTTATAATTTTCCTGTTTTGGTATGTTAGCCAACCTGATAGGTGTGACATGGTACCTAGGAATTGTTTTGATTTTCATTTCTCTAATTAATAGTAATTTAGAGCATTTTCCATCAGAAAACTGCCTGTTTCTGTCCATTAATCATTTATCAATTGGAGAATTACTCATATTTTTATAAATTTGACACATTTCTCTCTATATATGAAAAATGAAGCCTTTATCAGAGACACTGTAAAAATTATTTCATAGCTTTATAATTTTCTTTCTGCCCTTCTAATCTTGGTTTCATTGGTTTTGTTTGTGCAAAACCTTTTTAATTTAATGTAATAAAAATCATCCATTTTGCATTTCATAATGTTCTCTATCTCTTATTTGGTCATAAATTCTTCACTTCTCCATAAATCTGACAGGCAAACCATTCCTTCCTCTCCTAGTTTGCTTAAATTATCAGCCTTTATCTCTAAATTGTAAAGTTGTTATAATCTCTTTTCTAATATTTTATTTAACATTTTTCCATCTGTATTCATTAGGGAAATTAGTCTATAATTTTCTTTCTCTGTTTTGGCTTTTCCCAGTTTGGGTATCAGAACCATATTTATATCATAAAAATAATTTGGCAGTACTTCTTTGCCTATTTTCCCAAGTAGATTATATAGTATTGGAATTAATTTTTCTTTAAATGTTTGATAGAAATCACTTGAAAATTCATCCAACCTTGCAGATTTTTCTTAGGGAGTTCATTGATGGTTTGCTAATTTTTTTTTTTTTCTGGAATGGGGTTATAAGTATTTTGTTTCCTCTTCTAATCTTGGCAATTTATATATATACATATACATATACATATATATATATATATATATTCAGCCATTTCACTAAGATTGTCAAATTTATTGGCATACAGTTGTTCAAAATGGCTAATTATTATTTTAATTTGCTCTTCATTGGTGGTGAATTCACCCTTTTTCATTTTTGATACTAGTGATTTGGTTTTCTTTTTTTTTCCATATCAAATCAACCAAAGGTTTATCTATTTTATTGACTTTTTCATAAAACCAGCTTTTAGTTTTATTTATTATTTCAAAAGTTTTCTTAATTTCAAATTTATTAATCTCTCCTTTATTTTTCAGAATTTCTAATTTGGTATTTGTTTGAGGATTATTAATTTGTTCTTTTCTAGCTTTTTTCGTTCTATACCCAATTCATTGAACTCTTCTTTCTCCATTTTATTCATCTAAGTATTGAGAAATATAAAATTTCCCATAAGAACTGTTTTTGCTGCATATCATATATTTTGGTTTGTCATCTCGTTATTATTCTCTTAGATGAAATTATTGATTATTTCTATGATTTATTGTTTCACCCATTCATTCTTTAAGATTAGATTATTTAGTTTCCAATTAATGTTTAGTCTATCTTTCCATGCCCCTTTATTTCACATGATTTTTTTTTTTATTGCATCTTGATCTGAAATGGATGAATTTAATTTTTCTGCCTTTCTGCATTGGATTGTGAGGATTTTATGCCCCTACTACATGGTCAATTTTTTTCTGTAGGTGCCATATACCACTGAGAAAAGGTATATTCCTTTCTGTTCCCATTCAATTTTCTCCGAAGGGCAACTATATCTAACATTTCTAAAATTCCATGCATTTCATTAATTTCTTTCTTGTTTATTTTGTGGTTAGATTTATCTAGTTTTGAGGTTGAGGTCCCCCACTAGTATAGTTTTATTGTCTATTTCTTCTTATAACTCCTTTAACTTATCCTCTAAGAATCTGGATGCCATGCCACTTGGTGCAGATATGTTTAACAATGATATTACTTTATTATTTATGGTACCTTTGAGCAAGATGTACTTTCATTCCTTATCTCTTTTAATTAGATCTATTTTTGCACTTTCTCTGAGATAACAATTGCTATCCCTGTATTTTAAAAATTTCACCTGAAGAATAAAATATTTTTTCCTGCCTTTTCCTTTTATTCTGTGTGTATCCTTCTGCTTGAAATGTGCTTCTTGTAAACAACGTATTGTAGGATTTTATATTTTTTAATCCACTCTCCAATCCACTTCTGTTTTCTAGGCGAGTTCAACCCATTCCCATTCAGAGTTATAATTGCTATCTCTGTTTTTCTCTCCATTCTATTTCCTCGCCCTCACTTATACTTTTCTCTCTCCTTTTGCCCTTTTCCTCTTCACTAGAGTTTTGCTTTTAAATATCACCTCCCTCAACCTTTCCTCCATTCCATAAGCCCCCTCCCTTTTCTTTCCCTTTTCCCATTACTACTTCTTCTCTCCTCTCTATTCACCCCCTTTCCTCTTTCACCTCCTGCATCCTATAGGATAAGTTATATTTCTATACCTAATTGATTATGTTATTCCCTCTTTGAGCCAAATCTGATGAAAGTAAGTTTCAAACAATGCTCATCTCCCTCCTGTCTTTCCTTCTACTGTAATAGGTGTCTCTTGATTTGATATAATTTACCCTTTTCTGCCTTTTCCTTTCCTTTTCTCCCAGTACAAGCCCTTTTCACCCCTTAATTAGTTTTCCTTTTCAAATCATCACATCAAAGTCAATTTATACCCATGCCCCCTACGCTCCTTCTAAATGTAATAAAGGTACAGTCCTCAAAAGTTACAAGTATCATCTTCTCATGTAGGGATGTAAACAGTTTGCCCTTTTTGAAAAACATGTTGTTATCTTTTCTTTCCTTTAAGCTTTTTATGCCTCTCTTGAGTCTTGTATTTGAAGATCAAATTTTCTGTTAAGCTCTGCTTTTTTTTTTTTAATCAGGAGTATTTGGAAGTCCCCTATTTCATTGAGTGCCCATCTCCTCTCCTGAAAATTATGCTCAGTTTTTCTGGGTTGTTGGTCCTTGATTGCAATCCAAGCTCCTTTGCCTTAAGGAATATAATATTCTGTTCTTTTAATGTAGAAGCTGCAAGGTCCTGCATAAGATTGACTATTGTTCCATGATATTTTTTTTTCTGTCTGCTTGAAGTATTTTCTCTTTGATCTGATAATTTTGGAATGTGACTGCAATGTCCCTTGGTATTTTCAATTTGGAATCTCTTTCAGGAGGTAATTGGCATATTATTTTGATGGCTATTTTTCCCTCTGGTTCTAAGACCTCAGGGCAATTTTTCATGATGATTTCTTGAAAGATGCTATCCAGGCTCTTTTTTATCATGGCTTTCAGGTAGACAATTTTTAAATTATCTCTCTTGGATCTATTTTCCAAGTCAGTTGTTTATCCAATGAGGTATTTTAGCATTTCTTCTATTTTTTTTATTATTTTGATTTTGTTCAACTGATTCTTGATGTCTCATAGAGTAATTAACTTCCACTTGACTGATTCTAACTTTTTTTTTAGAAAATGTCCTAAAATGTGCATTTTTATTCCATATCATTATACAATGTTTACATAGTTATAACTTTTAAAAAAAAACTGCTCAAAGAGTGTGTAAAATAAAGTGAGGCAAATACCGATTTTTAGTCCCCCCCCAACACAAATAAGAAACATTCTCTATTGGTTTTATGTAGTGCCTAAATTAATCTTTCATTTTAACATGAAAAACTGAAAAAAAAAAGAGTGGAAATTTCTTTAGAAATGCTGCCCTACAATTTGTAATGAGCTCCAAGTGTACAAGTGTACTGAAGTCTTAAAATAGCTGTGTGGCTTACAAATCTTTTGTTGATGTTTTCAATTGAATTCAGGAATAGAAAGTCCAAATTCTCATCTCTTAATAAAACTCAGACAAAATAAATTACTTGTGCTGGACAGAATTCTAAATTGTATAATCAAACAAAAGACCACAGAAGTACCTTTTGCTCAAAGTGGCAACAGTCCGCACCTGGTTGTGTTTCCAACATTAATCTTGTTAAATACAGAGTTGGCACTTGAAGTGGAAATCTTTCTGCTTTAGTGAGGATTCCTGGACTGCACATACTGTGTTGCTATACTCTCTACAAAGTATAGGCAACATTACACTGGGAAATGGCACTTTTAAACCATCATCACCCTGCCCTGCCTAAGCCTTCCCCTTTTCTGCTGTTCCCCTGATGTCTGGCCGGTATTTTGCAGATGTTCCCGTGCCAGTGCCAAACAAAATAAAAAACAAATGAAAGGGGTTTCATGGCAAGCAGGTGTTTATAAAAAAAATTTAAAAAAAAAAGGTAAGAGTGTGGTCGCTGCTAAGGAGGTTTTCACATGTTGTTTAACTCCAGTAAAGTCTGATCCAGCATCTGATGCATGCTAAGGTTTTCTTCCTTGGCATGTGCCACTTTCTCTTCTAAGTCATCAATGCTCTTTTCCAACTTGTTTACTGACCTCTCAGCAAATTCAGCCCGAGTCTCAGCCTCTTTCAGTTTGTCAGAAAGGACCTTGATTTCCTCTTCATATTTGTCTTCCTTTTGTGAGTACTTATCCTCTGCAGCCATTAATGCTTTCAAAGTCTGATCCATAATTCTTAATTGTTCTTCCAGCTGTCGGACTTGGCCTTCTGAGAGCTCAGAACGCTCTTCTGCACGCTCCAGGTCGCTCTCAATGATGACCAGTTTCCGGGCCACCTCTTCATACTTGCGGTCGGCATCCTCAGCAATGTGCTTAGCCTCTTTAAGTTGAATCTCCTGAATTTCCATTTTCTCCTCATCCTTTTGGGCCCTGCTTTCAATGACCTTCATTCCTCTCTCACTCTCGTCTGCTGCCTTTTCAGCCTCCTCCAATTTCTGCAGGGCAGTTGCCAGACGCTCCTGAGCTCTGTCCAACTCTTCCTCAACCAGCTGGATGCGTCTGTTCAAAGAAGCTACATCAGCTTCAGCAGTTTCCCTCAGTTTCCTCTCCTGGTCCAGCTCCCGCTGCAGGCTCCCCGCTCGCTCCTCCATGGAGTCAGCCTGCTCCTGCCCTCCCAGTGCAGCCTCTCCTCCCTCCTCGCCACCGGTAACCATGACGGGTATGAGCTCTCTGGAGGCGGTGAGAAGGAAGATCAGGAGCCTCCTTTTCTATTTGGCCAGTTCAACTTTTTAAGGAGTTCTTTTCTTCAGTGCACTTTTTTTCTTCATTTGGTTAATTGTATTTTTTAAGGACTTGTTTTTGACAGTTAATTTTTGTGCTTCCTTTTCCAAGCTGTTGACTCTCTCTTGTATACCTCTCATTTCTTTTCCCAATTTTTCTTGTACCTCTCTTATTTGACTTTTAAAATCCTTTTTAGGCCCTTCCAAGAAGGTTTTTTGGGCTTGAGACGAGTTCATATTCCCCTTTGCAGAAGATCAAAACACAAATTCAGATGAGTATAGCATTATCAACATACTAACACCTGAAACCTCAAAGAACTTATTAAAGTTGAACTATCTACATTCCTACATGGAAAAAAAGATAATTGTAACTCATGAGACTTTTCTCAATATGAGGATAGTTGAAGGGAATATATATATATATAGTATGTATATACACACATGTATACATACGTCTATATGTATGTATAGGAGAGTGTATGTGTGTATAAATACATATGTGAGTATAAGTATATGTGTGTACATGTATACATAGGCAGAGGGCAAAGGATCAATTAAATAGGAAGGGATGTTATGTAAAAATAAAATTAATAGGTGAGAGAGGAAAATAATAAGAGAAGGATAAAGGGAGAGATAGAATTGGGTAAATTATCTCATAAAAGAGGCAAGATGGGGCAGCTAGGTGGCGCAGTGAGTAGAGCGTCAGCCCTGGAGTCAGAAGGACCTGAGTTCGGATTTGGCCTCAGACACTTAATGCACACACAATCAAAAACCTAGCCATGTGACCTTGGGCAAGTTACTTAACCCCTCCAAATTGCCCTCCAAAAAGCAAATAAAATAAAAAAGAGGCAAGAGAAAACTGTTACAGTGGAGGGAAGAGCAGGAAGTTAAAAGGGAATGGGTCAATCTTACTGTCATTGAATTTGGCTTAAGGAGGGAATAACATACACACTCATTTGGGTGTCTTACTCTACAGGAAAGTAGTGGGGAAGGGGAAAAGAGGGGGGGTGATAGAAGGGAGGGAAGATTGGGGGAGAGGGTAGTTAGAAGCACACACTTTTGAAAAGGGACAGGGTCAAAGTAGAAAAATTAAGTGGGGGATGGGATAGGATGGAGGAAAATATAGAAGTCTTTCACAATATAACTACTATGGAAACGTTTTGCATAACTATACATGTACAACCTATATTGAATTGCTTATCTTCCCAGTGGGGGTGGGTGAGGAGGGGAGAAGGGAAATAATCTGGAAATCAAAGTCTTAAAAACAAGTGTTAAAATTTTTTTTTAAATGTTTTTTACATCCAACTTGGAAATAAGATATACAGGCACTGGGGTATAGAAATCCATCTTGCCCTACTAGAAAGTTAGAAGGGGGATAGGGAAGGATGTAAGAGAGAGCTAATTGGAGGAAGGGGTATTCAGTATGCTTTCTATCTTGGTGTGGGGGTACAGGAAAGATGGGGATAAAATTTGTACCTCAGAATCTTGTGGACATGAATTTTGAAAACTAAAAATAAATTTTAAAAATAAATAAATAAATAAAAGAAATCCTACACACAGAAAACAAAAACAAAAACAACAAAAAAAAAGAAGACCTGTATTCAAGCTTCCCCTCTGACACATACTAGTGATGTTGCAATGGGCATTCCACTTGATTAGTTGATGTCCTCAGGACAGTCTTTAAAACTATTCAATGAGCTGTTGATCTACAGGGTTTTCACAACAAAAATTCTCAATGCTGACACACTTGTATATTGGACCCCTCCTACCATCTCATATGGTAATTCCATCCTCATCAATAGTGATTATTTTCTGTGACTATGTGCACACATTGAGAGTAATTTTTGGATCATGATTTAATGATTCTTTGAATATTGATAGTCTATAAATATACAATTCTTGAGACTTAGTTGAAAACCCTGATAACCTATTAATGGATAGAGAACCTATGCCTAGAGAAGCCAGAGTTCTGAGTAGATTCTTGTAATCATTGATGAGAGTGGTAAAATGAGAACTTGCCACTAAAATTTCTGAATCCTGTAGGAAGATATTAATGGAAGCTATACAGTTGGATCTGAAGGTTTGGCAGTCTAGAAAATATTAAATATATATATATAATGTTGTCCATCACCTAGTCTTTTCATATTGAGTATACTGTTTCCATTGAAATTCTAAATTTGTGCCTATCATCTTTTGTTTACATTGATTCTTTTTAAAAACAAAATACTTTCAGCAATCACTGAGATCCTAGAATGTGAGGGCCTATTAGAGGCAATAGAGAGAAAGGAAAAATGCATAAGTGCCTCAGACATTGGGAATATTTTTTGGATACTGAAATAATAGAAAAATATGTCAGAACATTAGTTTATCAACTGTCCTATGCATACATTAAGATAATTTAATTCATGAACATGCAACTTTGTGACAAGGTCTTTCTTTGCCTCCTCAAATACAGGTAAAGATAGGCTCCTATCAAGGAAAGCCAGGTTTTGCTTTTTTTAAGTCTTCATTTATGCTCACAGTCAGGGAGTAAACAGGTAAAATAAGGTAAATAGGACAAAGAACTGAACCAAGCACAATAATACTCCCCACCTTTGTTTCCAGCATCTTTGTCTTCTCATTCAGATTTGATTTTCTCATTTGATCACTGAACCCCAAACCTCACTATGACTAGTTTCCTTCTTCTATGAATAAATCAATGGATCAATGGATCAATGGGTGAAAGAATGAATAACAGAACAAAAAGTAATTAAGTGCTTGCTATTTTTAAATTACTGTACTGGGGATAAAATAGAAAAATAAGACATTCCTTGATCTCAAGGAAGTAATGTTTTAATAGGAGAAAACAACATATATAAGACATTTCAAATGCCAGTCAGATGAAAAGGCCCAGTGCTTCAAAGGGTACAGAAGTAGATGATAATATATGTTTTTAAAATGTCATGTCAACTGGGGAAGGGTAGGGAGAATATGTCTTCTGATATTGAATCATTTGAAAGTACCAAGAACTTTGGTGGAGAGAACTTTCTTTCCTGGGTCTTCAGTTAGGTGTAGATGCTATGGAGGTAGAAAGAAAAATCAATAAACCAATCAACAAGTATGTATTAAGGGCCTATTATGTGACAGGAACTGTGCTTACTTTAAGAATAAAAGAAAAAAATAGCCCCCTCTAAAACCCTTAAAATGATTCATTCTTTCATACTGAGGTGATACTCTGAAGATTTTCTTTTAGTTAAATTTTGAATGAATGTCATAAGGGACAGTGTTTTACCCAAAGAAATAAAACCCTTTGAAAAATGAGTAGGTAGATTCTTTGGGAGAAGGAGTGTTTTCCAGATCCCCTCAAAACTTGTCATATTATTCCATTCAGTTTTTGGAAAAAAAAAACTGATTCTAATTATATTCCAAAGTGATAATTGGAGCCTAGCAACAATCTATAATGGAAGAAGTTTACATGGGGTGATCTAGTCCTCAGGAACCTTCCTCCTCCCTTCACATCATACCAGCTGACATGGAAATGAGCCATTTTATTATAAGCTAATTACCATTCACTTTTTATCAGCTAACAAATCGATTTGCACAGCTCTTTTTAAAATTCAGGAATTGCTTTACGAATTTGTTGAAACAAAGAGGGTCATTACCAAGTCCCATTATCAATCCTGCCAGCTCTCTCCTGGGCCATAATTATTCTAGCCACGAAGAGATTCTTGATAGGACGACAGGTCATTGAGGCCCTGCCTGTTTGAATCATGTGCACTGGGTCCTTCCAGAAATGTGTCTATAAGGAGGCCTTCTCTACCCCTGTAACACATCAGTGGCTGCAGATAATAGAAAGCAGCATGCCCACATCATCATCCTCAATTAACACTTAGTGACCCTCCAGGGAGTCAGAGTTCCAGAGCCATGGCCAAGGTGAAGGTTCCCCTTCTGTGGCAGCCTGGAGATGCACGGATTTCACATCTCAATCCTTCTACTCTCAGCATGTAGGCACCTGGCTTGGGTGCTTCTGAATGCTAAATCTTTTTCAAACTCACCTCCTTCTAAGAGACCTTCAATTAACCCTATCTGACTCTGTTCACCCTTTTTCTTTGCTTCTCCTGACCACCCAGGTAGTAAGATTCTATTTTACTAGGGTATATTTGTTGTTATGTTGACATGTGAGTTAGTGAAGTTACTGAGTTTTCGAAGGGCAGTGGCTTCTGCTTCCCTAATGAGGCCACAAGGATCTCAGCAAATAAGCATAAGCAAGGCATAATTTCATTTTAAAATAAATACCCTTGAAGGGAGAATCACTTGGCTAGTAATAAGGAGAGATCATTCAATGTGTGTGAGCGTGTGTGTGTATGTGTGTGTGTGTGTGTGTGTGCGCACGTGCATGTGTGTGTGTAGGGCAAAGGGTTGAGGTGCAGGCTCACTAGTATTCTTACTACTTACCTATTTGCTTCCAGTAGTGATAGAAAGTCAAACAATTAGCATTACAGAATGTCATAAGTTGAAATGAATTTAGAGGTCATTGAGCCCAACCCCTACCTCAAGTGTGAATTCCCTTAGGAATGAGGAGAGTCAATACTAGATAATTCAGAGTTTAAATGGTAACTCAGCACAGTAGGGGAATTACTGGACTTGAAGTCAAAAGACACCGAATTTCAGTATCTTCTCAAGACAACTAGCCATGTCACCATAGGAAAGTCATTTAAAATTTCTGAACCTCACTTTCCTTGCTTGTAAAATGGTGGAAAAAAAGACTAAATTATTCAACTCACAGCATTCCTACAAGGAAGAATTATATATATATATAATCTTGCTTTCATTGTTACTATCATTATTACAAATTTGAATCAATGGAAAAAGGAAAGTGGCACAGATAATTGGAATCAGCTTGTAAACACACCAATAGTTATATATCTAGCTCTTCCTTTGGCCTAGTAGGGGATTCCATGTAAATAAATTGTTAAGGCAACCAATGCTTACTACAGTAAACACAGAGATATTTTGCAAATTTTAATAATTTTTCATGGAAATCTTCCTAAAATCTGTTTGATATTCTTTCATATTGCAATAAATTTCAAAAACATGGTGAACATATTTTGATCAAATTTTTTTGGCGATTCAAGATCATTCTTATAATCAGATACAAAGTAAGGGAGTTGAAACAATTAGTAAAATGTTTTTAATGTAATTAAAAATACACACATATTTGAACATACATATGCAATGTAAATATCCATATAGGTATGTATGTGATATCTAAGGTCTCTTCCAGCTCTTGTGATCCATTTCCAAGATAGAGAGGCAAAAATAGCATTGTGGAAAGAGTATTGAGAGAGTCCTACGTTCACTACTGCTTCTGACATTTTCTTTGTAACCAAAGGTGATTCTCAACTTCTTAGAATCTAAATTTACTCATCTGTAAAATATGGATGGTAGAACCCATGTCTCAATCTAATTTTTTCATGATTAAATTAATGATTAAAGAAAAACACTATAAATTTTAAAGTGCTTTACAAAATTCAACTGTTTTTATTATTGAATTTATTAATTTAATAAGATGATATTATTTTATTATTATTACTTTATTACTTTAGTATGGTGAACTCATGTAAAGTTTCAATAGGTAGGATTGTTTACTTTTATATTAAATGCTCTGGACTCCTGTGTTTTTTTCCCCCATAATTCCTTCCCATGCTTTTAAAATAGTTTTTCTCTTTCCTTGCTGTCATTTATCACTCTTTGCTGCTATCAATATGATTGCACATGATGCTAATAACTATCTTAATGAGCCTGCAATTCTTATCCCTGCCACTTGTCCATCTTTCACTTTGGTACTCCTGATACACCTTGAGTTAGAGGACTAGATAACCCTGCTTATTAAATTTTGTATTAAAGCAAGAGTAAATAAACTTTGAGAGAAGTTCTTAGCAAGTAGTCTAGTAATTAAATGCATAAGTCCTAATGAATAGGCTTTGCAACACTGACTTTGACTGAAATAAAATACAACTGTAGTTGGAGTTAAAATCATTTTTTCATATAGATATATCAATTTGGATCCTAGACATATCAATAGATAGATAGATAGAAAGATAGATAGATAGATAGATAGATAGATAGATAGATAGATAGATAGATAGATGGATGATAGATAGATAGAGACATAGATACTTTCCTCAGTCAAACAAAGCAATTAGCCTGGGCACATACCATCTGAGAATACTGGGAAGGGATTCAGAACATCCTGACATGTGGCTAAAGCTGAGGGGAAGAGTTTTATGTTTACTTCAAATAATCAAGAAGTGTGTAATAAAGAGATGACTATGTAATAAAATACCAAGATCTCAACTTTTCCTTTCCCTAAATATTTAGGCACCAACATTAAGTCTCTCAAAAATTAAGCTCTTCCATGAAATGATGGAGCCATAAGCTATGATACTTCATTTTGTTATTTGATATACTTAAGGTGTATGTCAAAAATGTTCATTTTACAGAATTTTAGATTCAAAGAATGGAGAAAATAGAGTATTAGTTTTGAAAAACTTGCAATATCAGTTTTCCCTCAGAAACATAGTAAATATTTTATGGTAGCCCCAACTCATGAAATGTGCTTCTGCAAGCAATCTTTACTAATCAATCAACAAATCAAAAAACATTTATAAAGTACTTACTCTTTACTGGACACTGTGTTTGATGGTGGAGATACAAAGAAAAAGTGAGAGTAGTTCCTGCCCTAGTTTATTATTATCATTATTATTATTACTATTATTATATTAGTTTATTCACTAATGGAAAAGGCAGCATATGTAAATACATACATAATTAAGTCAATAAGCATATATTAAGCCATTATTGTGATAAATCAATCTTAGAAGACACATGTTCCTAAACCTTCTTCTGGCTTGTGTTCCTTAGCTTTCCGTAAACCTCATTATTCCCCCTATAAATATTAAATGAAATAAATTCTATTGTCTTTCATGCATATGCACACAATAAAATGATCAATTTGATTAAGATAATAGAATAAGTTATAAACAAAATACTTCCCATACCTCCTCGATAAGCTTCTTAAACACCTTGGAATTACGAAAAAAGCTATGTGATATAGTAGATAGTGTTTTGGATTTGAATTTAGGAAATCTTGAGAGTTCAGATCCAACTATACAAATTTACTAGCTCTGTGACCCTGAGTAAGTCACTGAAACTCTTAGCATCAATTTCCCCATCTATAAAATGAGGATAACAAAGTACCTACTTCACACAGTTGAGATGAGTGTTTGATAAGATAAAACGCCATGTGCTCTGAAAGTTTAAGGAACTGTATAAATGCTAGATACTGTTCTTGTTGTTGATCCATTTTTTTACCACCCAGACCACAGTTTGTGTACCTCTGAACTTGTGGTTGGAAGAGGGGGTGGTGGTAGAAAAAGCCTTTTGTAGAAGGTTAATATGAGTTTTCTATTACTCATAATAAACATACCAATGGCTTCCAAGGGTTTTGAAATAATTGATGATTGTGATTGCTCAGGAAATATCAATGACTTTGGAAACATGATGGATAAGGGGACAAGAACCATACAGTTAGATAGAAGTTGATGTTTCAGTTCTCATAAAGGGAGGAGAGAGTGAAATCACTACTACTACTACTACTACTACTACTACTACTACTACTACTACTACTACTACTACTACTATTACTACTACTAGTAAAATTCTACGAATGCATCACCAAAAAGATGGTTAGTGAACATCTAGAAAAGGAAGCAGAGATCACAGCTTTCTCAATCATCAGTCATACCAGACTAATTTACTTTCATTTTTTCCACTTATCAGACTGTTTGATCAGGGCAATGTAGTCAATATTATTTACCTAGATTTTAGCAAAATAATTGCCAAGACCATACTATTCTTGGGAAGAAAGGACTAGATATGTGCTATTCAGTAGCATATGTAGGTGCACTCTGAAATAGATGAAAGATCAGATCCAAAGAGCATCCATTAATGATTTAATGTCAACATAAGCAATTCTAGGATCTGGAATTTGGCCCTATTTTGTTTGACATTATTGTTAATGACCTGGATAAAAGTTGAGGCAGCATGCTTATAATTTTATAGGTGATAAAAATTGTAAGGGGTATTTAATATACTTCATGAAAGAGTTAGGTATTTAAAACAATGACAGGATAAAATGTAGAACTAAATCTAGTATGATGAAATTTATTATCATTGCTAATATATCTCATTATGTTAAAACAAATTAGTTTTATAAACAAAACATGGTTGGTGATTTGTGGCTAGTCTATCATCATAAGATAGTATGGAGTTTTAGTGAATTGAAAGCTCAACGTGAGCTAGCATTATGTTATGACTGTCAAAAAAACAAAAACAAAAGAACAAAATGAAACAAAACAAAATAAACATATAAACTTAAGATCCATTGAAAAGTTTATTCAATCCTATGGAAGCCTTAGACTGACCACAGCTGAGTTCTGCATTCAGTTCTGGGTTACTACATTTTACTGACAAAGAAAAAAATTCCACAGAGGTCACTTAGGAAAATGAAAGGCTTTTAGAATCAAGGCATAAGAGGATTGATTGAAGGGACTGGCACTGTGTAGCCTAAAGTAAAGAAGACTTAGAGATGATAATGATAACTTTTTAAAAAATATTTAAAAAGGGATTTCACCTGGAGGAGGTATTTTTAAAAATAAGTTTTTATTGACATTTTTTGTTACTTACATCAACATAGTATCCCATGATGCCTTTCCCCACCCCCTCCAGAAAGCCAGCCCATATGACATATGATATTTTTAGGAGAGGAAAAAAATATAAGCACATTGAAAACATCTGAAAATATGTAATGGGTCACACATGTGGATCTTCTGCCTCCAAGAAGCAGTAAGGCAGAGGTATTTTCTTATATCTTTCCATTTGAGTCCCAGTTGATCTTTATAATTTTGTTATATTTACTTTTGATTTTTTTTCCATTTGCATTATATGGTATATTACCTTTTTTGCTCTGTTTACTTCACTCTGCCCCATCTCATGTAGCTCTTTCTACATTTCTCTGTATTCATCACAAACATAATTTCTTACAGCACAGTAATGTTCTATTAAGTTCATGTACCATACTTTATTTAATTATTGTCCAGTTAATGGGCATCTATTGTGTTTCCAAATCCTAGCAATGACAAAACGTACTTCTATAAATATTTTCAAACATAAGATTTTTTCCCCCTCATTGATAGTTTCCTTGGGGTATAAGCTCAGTAAAGGAATCTCTGGATCAAAGGGTATCATTATTTCAGTGACTTTACTTGCACAATCTATTGTGCCAGAGGATTCTGGAAAGGTGGTGGAGTACCACATTTCACCGAATAATTGTCTCCACCACACAATCATCTCACCCTGTTTTTTTTTTTCCAGTCTAAAACTTGGTTTATAACCTTTCATCTTATAATTGTTGCATGGTATATTTCTGTTCATCAGGTTCCTTAATAGGTAAACAGAGGAGGAATGTATTCACCAGTGGCATAGGGATATGCATTTATCTCTAGTGTTTTTCAAGCCTGGAGCCTAGAATTCTCAGCACGGGCATTGTGAGTACTCAATTTTAATGTATACTAATGAGCATTGTGTACATCCTAATATTGCAGCAAAGACATTTTAGTAATAAATGATTTTTATGTAATACTAGTAAAAATTTTTTAAAAGCTTCACCCAATAGTTGCACCCCACCATTTAAAAAATGGTATAAAGTCTGACAATTATGCAGCAAAATATGGTTGGTAAGAAAATCCAAGCTCTCCAGATTTCCCCCTCCAAACAATACAAAACAGCACCTTGGGGCGGGGTGGGGTGGCAGCTAGGTTGGCACAGTGAATAGAGCACCGGCCCTGGAATCAGGAGGACCTGAGTTTCAAATCCGGCCTCATCCACTTAACACTTAACTAGGTATTGGACCTTGGGCAAGTCACTTAATCCCAATTGCCTTCTCTTCCCTACTCCAAGAAGAATAGAAAAAAAGCAAAAAACAAAGGACAAACAAAAAAATCCAGCACTTTAGGGTAAAAATAGAACAATAAAAAGAAACAAGAGTTGGGGCAGAAAAATGGTAATCCTGGGTAAAAAGAGTAATTATCTTGTACATAGTAAAAAGAATTATTACATGATACAGATGAGATGAAAGAGGAAGAACTGACAGAGGAATGGATGAGTTCTGTAACCCTACTCTCATTAGGAAATGGGGTAAAGAGGGAACAATACAGACATATCTATAAGGATATGAAAGTCTTCCAAATCC
The DNA here is from genome assembly GCA_011680675.1 of Gymnobelideus leadbeateri. Taxonomy (NCBI): domain Eukaryota; kingdom Metazoa; phylum Chordata; class Mammalia; order Diprotodontia; family Petauridae; genus Gymnobelideus; species Gymnobelideus leadbeateri. The sequence goes on from WOXC01004180.1 coordinate 51,107, forward strand.
AGAAAGAAATAAGAGGCTAAGAGGGTAGGGGGGGAAGGTATTTTTAGAGGTAGAGGAGAGGGAATAGTACAAGGTGGGTTATAGAAGGGTCTCTAGATTAACAGGAGGGAGGAGAGGATTAAGGGAGGGATCTTTGGAGGAAGGGTAGGTTAAGTAATAGGAGGTCAAGGTAGTAAGTAGAAGCAAAGGAGAGGAGTCAGTAGGGATAGGAAATGAGAAATACACACACACATAAAATAAAGATCTGGAGTAGAATTTATTAGAAAAAAAAAGCAAGGGTAGTAGTCATGCCATATGTCGGTCATAATAATATTGTTTTAGACTATTTTAAATAACTAGACAGTACAAGATTGGAATATTGCTATAGTGTAGTAAATGATGAGTTGGTGGACTTAGAAAGATATGGAAAGACTTGGATTTATGAAGGATATTATTCAACCTCAGAAACAGAGGACATATAAGTAACTGGTCTTACATAGATGTATATGAATGTATGTGTCTACATGAGTATGATTATAGATATCTAAGTATATGAATGCATGCATGTATATTATGTGTATGTATATGAATATAAGTATGTATTTAGATATATATGCATATATATACATGCACCCATGTGTATAATTTATATAGACATATACATGCATATATAATACATGTATATGTGTACTTGTGTGTGGTATGTGTATTTGTGTGTACATGTATGTCTATCTATCTATCTAGCTATCTACACTTAATTGTAGCCTTGTGGTGGTGGGTAAGAGAGGGAATAAGAATATAGTAAAAAGAGCACAGCAGAGAAAAAAAAAGAAAACTTACAAGGATGCAAAGAAAAGCTTCACAGCTCTGAACACAATGTGCAATATTTGTTATATATGCTTTCTTCAAAAGGAAATTTATTGCTGTATATTTTGAGTCTTCCCTTACTTTCTGTTGCAACATGGCAATATATTTTCTTTTCTTATTTTTGTATTTAGGTTTAAATATTTAAGTTTATAACATGTTATCTTTTCTTTTCTTATTTGTATTTAAGTTTTAGAAATAGTAAAATTTAAAAAATTTGTTGTAACGCTTTATAGCTCCACTAATAATATATCTTTCCAAAGTTCCTCCAACATAGACCATTGTGATTCTTTGTTGATTTGTAAGGCATGAGGTAAAACCTCAGGCTTGTTTTGAGTTGCATTTTTCTTATTATTAGGGATTTGGAGCCTTTTTTCATGTGATTCTGAATACTTTTCAGTTCTTCCTTGGAGAACTGTTTGTTCATATCCTATTTACCTATAGAAAAATGGTTATTAGTTATATATGTGTATATATGATATTATAACATATAAACAATCTATATACATAATGCAGTGCTGATAGCCATAGAGTATATGTTTGAAATAATTATTTTAAATATTTTTCCACAATTTTTTAAAGTAAAAAAATTTTTAAAGTGAAAGGTTGAATTTTCTTCTCAATCCTATGTAGGAGGGAAGGGGAGACTTTTTAGTTTGTATCCAAGTATTTGGTGAGATCTTTTGAGAATTATTTTTCATGGTTACTTCACTGCTAAGTTGAAAAGAAATAAAATACATATTAAAGACATATATTTTAATTAAAACACTTGAGTCTAGTCAGTGATCAATGTCTTACACATAGTCACTTTACAACTTAAAAAAGTTTTTGTTTTTGTTTTTCCAAAATAATGTGACCATTATGACATGTGTCTTTTTTTGTTGTTGTTCAAGCAGATAAACAATCTTTTATCAAGTTATTAAATAATATCCTTGCAATATTCTTCCAAAATCTTTTCTCACTAAGCAATCTAATACTGACTCCCCTGGAATGTGCTATCCATTTGATCTATAATCATTCATGAATATTCTTATTTTTGGCCAGAGACAAGATGACAGAAAAAAGGCAAGGATTCACCTAAGCTCCACCCCAAACCCCTTCAAATACCTTTAAATAATAACTTTAAACGAATTTTAGAGGGGCAGGACCCAGAAAAAGACAGAGTGAAACAATTTGCCTACCCAGGAGAACTTAAGAGTTTGGCAGAAAAGGTCTATTGCACCGGGTGAGAGAGAAGCACAGTCTAGTACAGACTCTGCCAGTGCAGACTGGATCCTGGCAAATCAGGAGCAGGCCTTAGAGAGACTGAATCAGTGGCAACAATGGCAGTTCCTAGACTTTTCAGCCTACAGACAGTAAGGGAATTGGAACAAGAGGTCAGAAGAAGATTTACGGTGGTCCATTTGCTGGTACCAGAGTCATGATTCTGTTGCATTACCTATACTTGGATCGGAGCAGTGGCCCTGGGTCTTTGTATCAGTGTAAGGGGGGCCACTAGCACATTAGAGGTTGTGACTAGGGACAGCAGGTCACAATTCAAGGACTGAGGAAAGTATTTGTGGTCATTCACGAGCAAGTGAATTTACTACAGCAAAGTAGTAAACACTTCTCTCCCTAAATCATACCACTTTGGAAGAGTCAAAAATTCAAGGTCTCCATAATTACCTCTGAAAACAGTTACACAAAATATCTGAAGTTTGAGACAGTGTCAGCTCCATTTGGGAATCAGAAACCCACTTCAGCAAAGAGTTAAAAGTCAAAGAATAGGCTAGAAAATGAGGAAACAACAGAAAAAAATCTGACCATAGAAAGTTATTATGGTGACAAGGAAGATTAAAACACACTCAGAAGAAGACAACAAAGTCGAAATTCCTGCATCCAAAGCCTCAGAGAAAATGTTAATTGGTTGCAGGTTGTGTAAGAGCTCAAAAAAGGATTTTAAAAATCAAGTAAGAGAGATAAAGGAAAAAATGGGAAGAGAAATGAGAGTGGTGCAAAAAAAAAATAACAAAAAAGAGTGTCAACAGCTTGGTAAAGGAGGCACAAAAATAATTGAAGATATTAGAACCTTAAAAATAGATTAGGCTAAATCGTAAAAGAGGCACATGAATTTAATGAAGAAAAAAATTACCTTGTAAAGTAGAATTGGTCAAATGGAAAATGGTATACAAAATCTCACTGTAGAAAATAATTCCTTAAAAGTTAGCATTTGGCAAGTGGAAGTTAACTATTTTGTGAGACATCAAGAAGCAAATAAAATCAAAAGGACATAAACAAAAATGTGAAATATCCCACTTAAAAAACAACTGATCTGGAAAAAAGATCCAGGAGAAATAATTTAAAAATCAATGGACTACATGAAAGTCAGAATAACATTTTAAAAAAGCCTAAACATCATACTTCAAGAAATTCTCTAGAAAAACTATCCTGATATTCTAGAACAAGAGTCTGGGATAGGGATTCGGAGAATACACTGATTACCTCCTGAAAGAGATGTCAAAATGAAAACTCCCAGGGATATTATAACTAATTTCCAGAACTCTCAGATCAAGGAGAAAATGCTGCAAGAATCCAAAAAGAAATAAACTCGATATTATAGAGTCATAGTCAGGATCACACAAGATTTAGCAGCTTCTACATTAAGGGACCAGAGGACTTGGAATATTATAGTCTAGAGGACAAAAGAACTTCAGGATTACAACCAAGAATCACATACCCAGCAAAATTGAGTATAATCCTTCAGGGGAAAAATGAATATTCAAAGAAATAGAAGACTTTCAAATAATCCTGATGAAAAAGACCAGAGTCAAATAGAAGATTTGACTTTCAAATACAAGATGCAAAAGAAGCATAAAAATGTAAACAGAAAAGACAAATAATAAGGGATTCAATAAGGTTAATGTGTTTATATTTCTTCATGGGAAATGATATTTATAACTCCTAAAACTTTCTTACTTCTAGGGCAGTTAGGAGTGCACATAGACAGAAGGCAGAGGTGTGAGTTGAATGTGATGGTATGAGTATAAAAAAAATTAAAGGGATAAAAAAGAAGAATGTATGGGGAGAAATGGAAAGGAAGAGGTAGAATGGGATAAACTGCCATGAGAGAGACCTGAAAGACATTTTACAGTGGAGGGGAAAAAACGAGGGAAGCACATAAACCTTGCTTCATCAGAATTGGTGCAAAGAAGAAATAATATATATGCTCAGTTGGGTATAGAGATTTTTCTTACCTCACAAGAAACTAGGAGGGGAAGAGAATAAGAGAAGTGGGGCTGGAGCTGATAGAAAGGAGCACAGTTTAGGAGAGGTATAAGCGGGGGAGACAAAGAGAAGGAGGGAAAGAGAGAGTGACTGAGAGAAAGAGAGAGAGAGAGAGAGAGAGAGAGAGAGAGAGAGAGAGAGAGAGAGAGAGAGGAAAATAGAATGGAAATACATAGTTGATAATTATCACTGTGACAAAAAAATTACCATAAGTTTCTCTGATAAAGACTTCATTTTTCAAAAAAAATTATTTTATTCTCTGCTTTGGGTTTTTATTCTACCATAGATTTTGAGCTCAGGAACCAGAATGCCAGTGAGAGAGTAGTGGTTTATATTGACTGAGACAAGTCTAGCAATCTCTGGTGACTCAGCTGCCAACACTGTAATTTCACATCTCTTCCAATTTGTGAATGGGATGTTACTTGGTGCTTTTGAAGTTTTGGTACAACAAAAGAATGGAGAGCTGCCTGAAAGATTTTTTTTAAGGTAACATAAGTTCATAGTGCTATATTGTTTCTGCCTAGAAGGATTGGACTGTATACAGGGAAAGACATGCCACAAATGGTAGGGAGGCCCCTTTCTAACTTTAATTTTAATCTTTGTGATTGAATATCATTTTCTTTTCTTGCTTTCCGAACATTGAACCTAAATGTTGTTCTGGATATAGAGGAACTTAAAACACCCCATTACTTGCAAAAGTCATATCTATGTGACTATAAATGAACTAGATTTAGATGGAAAAAATAGATTGGTTAAGGTTATTCCCAAAGACTGGTGTAATGTGGTTAACACACACACACACACACACACACACACACCCACACACATACACATACACACACATACACACAAAGAGTTAACAAACATTCATGTTCTCTAGCTCCCAACCTCCCCACATGGAAAAATAAAAATAAAATAAATAAAGTCCAAAAAGGTAATTTTCCACATTGATCACATATAAAAATGTGTTACATTTATTCCATCACATCTCTGTAAGGAGGTGGATAACAATTCTTCATCATCAGTCCTCTGAATCATTACTGGTCAATGTGTTGAGTAAAATTATTGAGCCTTTGAATGTTGACTCATTTTTTAACATTCCTGCTATTGCATATATTCTTTTCTTGGTTCTTCTCATTTCACTCTATATACAAGTCTTTTTAAAGTTTTTGAAACCATCCATTTAATAATTTATTATCATAGAATAGTACTCCTTTTTATTCAGATACTATAGTTTGTTGAGCCATTTCACTCTTTTAATGTACTCTCCTAGTTCCTATTCTTTGCCACAAACATGAGATTTGCTGTAAATAATTACATAAAAATTTGTCATTTCTCTTTTCCTGATTTTTCTAAGATTAGGTTAAGTGATATCCTTATTGCATCACAGATTATGCACAATTTTTGTGCATAGTTCCAAATTGCTGTCTAGATGGCTCTACCAATTCAAAGCTTTATCAACAGTCTATTTGTGATTACCTGCATCCCCTCTAACATTTATCATTTGCTTTCTATTGTCAGCAATTCCAATCTAATGGATGTGACAAAGAAGTTGAGTTGTTTTAATTTTAAGTTCTCTTACTATAAGTGATTCAAAATATTTTTTTTCTTTTTTGGTATATGGCTATTGATAGTTTGGGTTTCTTCCCTCAAGAAATGCCTGTTCATATACTTTCTTCATTGATCAATTGAAGAATAGATTTTATTCTTATAAATATGAATCAGTTCATTATGTAACGGTGGCTTACCTTTGAAACCTACTTAGATCACTGAACATGGAGAACCCTTAAGTACTTGACCTGGTCATGCTCAGATCTCCTAAGAGATCTTCACCCCGTTGGCACTCCCTTTAGATTATTCCCATTACATCTCCCCGCCTGCCGGCATGCTGAGCATGGCATGTTGCACCCTCTATGGAATCTCCTGGCAGTTTGACCCCTGCTGCAAGTAACAAGTGGAATATGATGCCTATAAACTTTCCCTACTGCCTCTGTATACACTCACTTCCTCCACTCCTGTGGTGATGGTGAGGAACGATGACCTGCCCAGAAAGAGACTCCATAATGATCTCCACTCAGATCTCCTAAGATAGAGATACTCTTGTCCCCTGCCATGTAGGTGCCATTAGCCTTCATCCATTGTTTCCATGACCAGAATAGGCTACATCTTTAAAATTAGAATGACTGAGATGGTTGCTCTCTTTCTACCACTCTTTCTAGCTTAGGTTCTTTCCTACTTAATCCAGAAGTTGAAGATCCTAGTTCAACTGTAGTATGGGTGCCATGAACTGAGCTACTGAAAGGGGAAAGGCTTTCTTTCTCTGGTTTCTCTTTTTGTCTTGCTCTAAGAAATGCACGTAGGGCTATTTGGCTCTTTCTCTTCAGTTCCAGAGTCTGGTTCCAGACCCCCAAATAAAAGCCATGATGATCTTGGAGCCAGGATTCATGTAAGATATCCTTGCCATCCACCCTGAGAGAAGAATGACTCAAGAAAGGGCTGAAAAAACCAGGGTTCCTGGGACTAGACCTGTAGGCATTTTAAAACAGAACTGGGGTGTGAAATATAAAAACAAAGTTAACCTAAGGACCTAATCCCTTCCTAAGAAATGGAGGTAGTATTGAGGGGAAATAGAGTAAATCTATATCATTAGGATTGTACCTTTTGAAATGAATATTTCTTTGTAAAAGCTAATCAGACTGTTATTGACTAAATGGAACTAGGGTTCAGGTGACCCCCATATATTTGAGGAATACCATGATGGAGGGGGACTGGTACCAAAGACAAAGAAACTAGACACTCCCCCAAACCCTTCGAGAATACCAGAAAACTCTGGCAGAAAAAGTAAAATCGAACATGCCTCTCCTTCTGGGAAGTGGTGGCTGGGGTAATCAGTATTATATATCTTATCACTGAGGCCATTATCTAAAACGAATAAACAAAAAACAAAACAAAACAACAACAACAAAAAAAAAAACCAAGAAACAAAACACTTACTATGTGTCTTGAGGACTCATAGTCTACCTTGTACTTTATTAGTTGTATTATAGAGATGACCTTAGTCAATTGGTCAATTCATAACTGAAAGTATTTGTTAAGCATATACTTTGTATGCAGAATTGCAGAAGATAACATGAGAAATTAAAAAAAAATAAAGAGCTGAAGTCCCTGTCCTCCAAGAGTTTACTATTTTTAGGGGAAAATAAGATTATGGTACCAGAAAATTAGATAACAATATAAGACCCATAAATTTAGAGAACTGGAAATGACTACTGAAGTCACAGTATCCAATACCCCCATTTTAGAGATGATGAACTGTGACCCTGAAAGCTTTAGCAAAGTGACAATGGTATATTTGAAAGGGGACTGGAATCTGAGCCAGGAGAGCCAGGGTCAAATCTCAGCTCTTAATATTTATCATCTATGGGATTCGGGGCAATCCCTTCACCTCTCTGGGCTTCATTCTCCTCATCTATAAAGTATTGTGGTGGACTAGGTAAACTCTAATGTTAGCTCTAAATCCTCTTATCCAACGATTTGCCCATGGTCAAGCAGTCAGTGGATAACAAAATAAGCACCAGAAGTCAATTCTTCTGACTCCAAATTCAGTGATCTTCTAATACCTTAAAGCTCCTACCCAGAAAGTAAGTTCTAAGTTGCGGACTACAAATACTTTAAGGGTTCAGAGAAGGTGGATATCAGTGTGGATTGAATTAGTCCTAGAAGGCTTAATTGAGGTGAGGGACATTGAAAGATAGGTAGTATGCAGAAGTAAAAGACAGTTAACAAACATTCACTATCCATTTTGTGTGACATTGTGCCACTGGAAAAAGCACTGACTTTAGAGTCAGAGACTCCAGGTTCAAATCTTGACTCTGTCTCTTGTTATGTAATGGACTTAACCTCTTTGGACCTCATTTTTCTCTTCTGTAAAATAAGGGAATCAGACTAAGTGAACTCTGAGTTTCTTTCCAACTACAGTTATTTTGATTGTGTGATTCTATGCCCAACACTATTCTAGAAAATGAGAGGGCTAAAAGAGAACTAGAAGGGAAGGCATTTTCCAACACAGTAGTTAAAGGTAAGACTATTTTTCCTTGCAGGGACTTGGGTTTAGTGAGGACTTCTTAACTACCCTCCAAACAAAAAGCATATCAGGGAGGAAAATATAATTCAATTTTCACTTTTTTTAAAAAATTGCCTGCCATTTTTTCATGTCTTAGCCTGCACCATGGCACTACATATAGAGATGATTTAGATTTCTCATGGGAAGAGTTTGAGGTATTAGGTTTTGCAAAAAAAAATGGCGGGAGTGGGGTTAGATATGGGGTTAAAATAAAGGACAAACTTAGAACAGATGGCATATTATTAAATAGAAGTTGTGTAGGCTAGTGAACTCTCTAAGGTGTACTCCCTAGGTACATATTGATATGAGTTGAAACACTCACGGTATTCTCAGTAGCCTACATGAGGGGTATGGAAATTTCCTTGCAGACCCTGGTGTACGTTTCCATAAGCCACGCTAACAAAGATTAGACAGTGTATTTCCTCAGAACAATATCTGCAAAATGTGAGGTCAGTGACATTTATCTTCAGAACATTTTCTTCTTTTTTCTTTTATTAGCACTTCCTTGTTCTGATATTCTGACTTATAAGGTACAATGCACTGAAGGAGTAAGGGGGAGAAACATATTAGAGAATAGGTTAAGATCTTGATAATGGCATAACAAGACAACAAGACTTGTGGGTCTAGGCAATAGTTACTATGAGGAAAGGTGAGCAATAGAGCTTAAGAAGAAAAATAATAGGCCAATAAAAAAGGCTGTCCAATGGAAATTCAGTTGGATGTTGGAGTGTGGAGTGTGTATGAAAAGAGATGCTGGCACGTTCTTAATTGCTAATACTACCCAGCAGGTTGGCACATTATCAGGTAGGGGAGAACGGCGCTAATGAGGTATAAAAACAGCACTTCTCAGGAGCAGCTGCAATGCAGAAGCAATGGAAATAAGTACATAAATATGCGATTTTGATGGTGTTTCAGAGAGTAGATGTTTGGAAGGATCCATAGAGAACTGCAATTGATCTTAATACTAAAGTTAAGTCAATAAGCATTTATTAAGCAGTCATTATGTGCCAGAAACTGTACAAAGCACTGAAATACAAATACAAACAGAAGGGAAGACAGTCCTTATCCTCAAGTAGATTACAATATAATGAAGAGGATAATAAAATAAAAGGGATCTGAGAAAGTTTGAGTGGGAGTTAAAGGAGAGAATTCTGGGAAGATGGTAGACTAGGTCAGAAAATTCCAAGCTCTCAAGATACCCCCCGACAAAATAAATAAAATAACACTTCAGGGTTAACAAAGTCTGGGTAAAAATAAATAAGAATGGGGCGGCTAGGTGGCGCAGTGAGTAGAGCGTCAGCCCTGGAGTCAGAGGGACCTGAGTTTGGTTCCGGCCTCAAACACTTAACGCACACACAAACAAAAACCTAGCCGTGTGACCTTGGGCAAGTTACTTAACCCCAATTGCCCTCCAAAAAAAAAGCAAAAAAAAATAAATAAGAATAAGGGCACAATTGGGGTCTTCCTGGACAATCTGAGAAGATCAGAAGAAAAATCCCAGGGTGAAGTTTTGTCCCCTTATAGACAAGGGTTCATGTTAACAAGTAAGCCCAGGGGTTAGCTGGTTTAGGAGGCTGCCTTGGCCCCAACAACGGGAACTTTTACCCCTGGGACAATGAGGGGTGTTGGGCCTCTGAGTCAAGGAATATCAACGGAACCTGTGCGGACAGGAACACCAGATCCAGCTGTGCTGTAGAGAGCTGCAAAGGTGAGAAGGAAAGAGCACATGCCAGGTGAGTACAGAAGCAGCAGGGTAGGACACCCCTGACTCTGGGTACTTGCAGGATGCAAGAAGTTTGACTTTGGTTCCAGGCTAGAGGGAGAACTGAAGATGCAGGGCAAGAGGCACTGTGACCCATATGTCAGGACAAGAAGTGATTATAAAAAATAAACTATCATTAAAAAAAAAATAAATGCGCAGGCAAAGGAGAAAGAATCCAAATGTAGAAAGGTATTATAGGAATAAAGAAGATCAGGGTTCGTCTTCAGAGGAGGATACTGAAGTAAAGAAATGCACCTCTACCTCAAAGAGTAACATCAACTGGAGACCTGCCCTAAAATAATCTATAGAAAAGTTTTTTTTTTTTAAGACTTTAAAAAAGCAAATAAGGCTAAGGAAAAAAATTTAAAAAGGTTAAAAAATAAGAACAATCCAAGGAAAACAAGAAGCCTGTGAAAAGAAAGTCAACCAATTAGGAAAGGAGATCCAGAATCTTTTTATAATATTGAAATAGTTGTCAAAATATCTATTTTTAAAATGTTCATGGACCTTATTTAATCATCAATCTCTGGTTTAGAGTGAATTACCAAAGATTCAATCACAGAAGGTCAGTGTAGTCTCAAGTGATTTGGTTTCTGTTGAGCATCAGCCAACTCTTTTTTCTTTAATTTTTAAATTACTTTTAGTTTTCAACATTCATTTCCATATGATTTTGAGTTACAAATTTTCTCCCCATTGCCTGCATATCTTATTTTCAGGTTTCATGTAAAAACAGTTGTTTAACATTTGTTTTAAAACTTTGAGTTCCAGATTTTCTCCCTTCTTCCCTCTTCACTTCTTCCCACTAGGAAAACAAGCAATTCAATATAAATTGTACATGTTTAGTTATTAAAAACATTTCCAAATAGTTATATTATGAAAAACTAACTACATTTTCCCCCATCCTACACTGCATCCCATTTATTCTATTTTCTTCTTTGTCCCTTTTCAAAGGTGTTCACATCTGATTGCCACCTTCTCCAATCTGCCCTTCCTTCTATCCTCTCCCCCTTTTATACTCTTCCCCACTACTTTCCTGTACGGTAAGATACCCAATTGAATGTGCATGTTATTCCCTCCTTAAACCAAATCCAATGAAAGTAAGGTTGACTCATTCCCTTACACCTCCCTGCTCTTCCCATCCAATCTAACAGCTATCTTTTGTGTTTTTTACGTGAGATAATTTACCCTATTCTATCTCTTCCTTTCTCTTTCTCCCAATATGTTCCTCTCTTACCTCTTAATTTTATTTTTTAGATATCATCCCTTCACTTTCAACTCACCCTGTGCCCTCTATGTATACATATACATACATATACACACATGTATACACATACATACAAAGATATGTATATGTATGTGTGTGTATATATATTCCCTTCAACTATCCTAATACTTAAGAAAGTCTCATGAGTTACAAATATTATCTTTACATGTAGGAATGCAAACAGATCAACTTTAATAAGTCACTTATTATTTCTCTTTCCTGTTTTCCTTTCCATACTTCCCTTAATTCTTGTATTTGAAAGTCACGTTTTCTGTTCAGTTCTGATCTTTTCATAAAAAATGCTTGAAAGTCCTCTATTTCATTTAATGTCTGTATTTTCCCCTGAAATATTATACTCACTTTTGCTGGGTAGGTGATTCTTGGTTTTAATCCTAGCTCATTTGATCTCCAGAATATTGTATTCCAAGCCCTTTGATCCCTAAAGATAGAAGCTGCTAGATCTTGTGTTATCCTGATTGTGTTTCCACAATATTCAAATTATTTCTTCCTGACTTCTTTTAATATTTTCTCCTTAACCTGGGAACTCTGGAATTTGGCTACAATATTCCTAGGAGGTTTTTTGTTTGTTTGTTTGTTTTGGTGAGGGGGGGGGGATCTTTTTCAAGTGGTGATTGGTAGATTCTTTCAATTTCTATTTTACCCTCTGGTTCTAGAATATTAGAGCAGTTTTCATTGATCATTTCTTGAAAGATAATGTCTAGCCTCTTTTTTTGATCATGGCTATCAGGTAGTCCAATAATTTTTTAAATTATCTCTCCTGGATCTATTTTCCTGGTCAGTTGTTTTTCCAACGAGATATTTTGCATTATTTTCTTTTTTTCATTCTTTTGGATCTGTTTTATAATGTCTTGATTTCTGATAAGTCATTAGCTTCCATTTCTCCATTCTAATTCTGAAGGAATTATTTTCTTCACTGAGCTTTTGAAACTCTTTTTCCATCTATCAATTTCCATCTGGTCAATTTTAGTTTTTAAAGGCATTCTTCTTCTCATTGGCTTTTTGGACCTCTTTTGCTATTTGAGTTAGTCCATGTTTTAAGGTGTTATTTTCTTCAGTATTTTGGGGTTTCCTTTAGCAAGTTGTTGATTCATTTTCCATGCTTTTCTTACATCACTGTCATTTCTCTTCCCAATTTTTACTCTATTTATGTTAGGGATTTTCAAAATCCTTCTTGAGCTCCTCCATGGTCTGTGACCAATTCATATTTTTCTTGGAGGTTTTTGAAGCATGAGTTTTGACTTTGTTGTCTTCTTCTGGTTTTTTGTTTTGACCTTCTTTGTCATCAAAGAACAATTTATACTCTGATTTCTCTTTGTCTGTTTGCTCATTTTGCCAGTCAATACTTGACTTTTGAGTTCTTTGCCACAGTGGAACTCTGCTTCCAGAGTGGAGAGTTCAGTGTCCTAAATTTCTTGTGCAACTGTTGTCAGAGCTATTTTAGGCACCTCCCTCAGAACTGTGGGGAGGATTCCCTCTCCATGGCCAGCAGAAGCTCTGCCAAACCAGAGCTCCTCACCCCATGACCATCACTGCAGACTGATACTCAGATCCAAGTAAGGTAAAACAATAGAATTCTGCCTTAGTCCCAGCAAAGAGATTCCTTCAATTGGTCTTTGATCAGGTTCTTGTCCACCCACCATCTTTGGGCCTGGAGCTCCAGAAGCTGACGCAGCCACTTCTTCCTCAACTGCCCTGGGAACAAGGGCCAGACTGCCCTCTTTTCTCCCCGAGGTCCAAAAGAGTTTCCCTACTGACCTTTTACCTTCTCTTTGGCATTTATGAGTTGAGAAGTCTGGAAATCAGCACTGCTTCTAGTGATTCAGTCCTCTGAGGTCTGCTGTGGCCAGTGTGTTCCACAGGTCTGGGCCTGTGTGACCTACGTGGAACTGCACTTCGATCCCCACCCAATGCAATAGACCCTTACTTTTGACTTGCCAAGCTAACTTCAGCTGGAGGTGTATTTCACTCTGTCATTTTGCAAGTTCTGTAGTTTAAAAAATTATTTAATTTTTTATAGGTATTGGAGGTGGTTGGGGCATTAGCTCAAGCAAGTTCTTGCATTTACTCTGCCATCTTGACTCTGCCCTGAGATCTAGAAACTTAAGGAAGAAAGTGAGGCATTGAAAATTAGAATAAGTCAAGGTGAAGTCAGTGAAATTATAAGAGATCAAGAAGTAATAAACAAATATAAAGAATGAAAAAATAGAAGAGAAAGTGAAACATTGAACTAAATATAACTGATCTGGAGAACAGATCAAGAAGAGAAAACATAAGAATAATCAAACTACCTGAAAGCTATAATCAAAAAAGAATCTCTATACATTAATACAAAAACAGAGAAAATTGTCCCAAAACATTAGAACGAAGTGTGTGTGTGGGATACAAATAGAAAAAGAAACATCCATTGAACAACATTCAAAAGAGAAATATGAGGAAAACTCATAAAAATATTATAGTCAAATTTTGAAACCCCCCACTCAAGGATAAAATATTAAGAGCAACAAGAAAAAATAAAACAATTTAAATATGATGGTGCCACAATTAGAATTACACAAGACATAGCAGTGGAGACATTGAAGGACTGGGGGTCTTGGAATACTATATAAGAAAGATTAAAAGAACTGGGGTTCTGGCCCAAAAATATCAAAATCAGCAAAGTTAAGTATAATCCTTAATAATAAAAAAGGACATTTGATCAATTGTCAGGCTTTCCGGACTTCATTTTAAAAAAAGAACTTAATAGAAGATTTGGCATATAAGAGCTTGGAGAAACATAACATATATACCAAAGACTGATCACAAGGGATTCAATAAGGACAGACCATTTACTTTTTATATATGTAAAATATAAAACATATGTCTAAGATAATCATTAGTAATTTAGTAGTTCATAAGAAAGATTGTGGTAGACTTGACTATGATATGACTTAAAAAAATAAAACATTTAGCAACAGTTAAAAAGAGTAATTATTTTATACAAATGAAGTGTAAGAGGAAGGATTGACACAGAGAAGTAGGTGAGGGAGGAGGGCTTGTAGTATTGATAATTTACTTTCATGAAAAATGGGATTAAGAAGAAAAATATACATCTATCTAAAAGAGTATAAATCTTCTAAATTCAGAAGAAATAAAATGGTAATGGAATAGGGAAGGGGGGAAGGATAAGAGAGGGATCGCTAGAGGGGAGGGTGAGGAAATAGGTTATAGGTGGTTATAGAAGGGTGTTTAGATTTATGGGAATAGGAAGATAGGGGAGGGATCCTTCCATGGATGGTGGGCTAAATAGTAGGAAGGCAAAGTAGTGGGAAGAAGTAAAGTAGAGGAGTCAGGAGGGAATAGGAAGTAACAGATATGCACAAACAGAAAAACAAAGATCAAGAGTAGAACTTCTTAAGGAAAAGTGTATGTTTGTATATGTATTTATTTACTTATATGTATATGTGACTATATATATATATTGCTATCTCTATATCTATTTATCCATGCTTACTTATAACCTTCTTGGGGTTAGGTCAGAGTGCCTAGATCATAGAGGACATGGAAGGGAGTAAATTGTAAAAAGAGACTCAAAAATAGGAAATGACCAGACTGTGAAGGAACAGAACAGAATTTTCTATTTCACCCTCTTGGCAATAGGGAGCCACTGAAGTTTCTTGAGTAGGTCTTTTGCTCATTCAGCTGTTTTTCTGTTAGCATCCTCCTTTCAGGTCTTTGGTATAAGTCATGTTGATTTCTAAGAAAAAGTAGCCTGTTTCACTTCTCCTTCTGTTTCCCCTTATCATAATGATGAAATGGTTTAAAATAACACATTTAGAATATACAACCAGCTAGCTGAACATGTTACTTTGAAGGACCACCTTCCATGTAGACCGTTTTTTGACTCAAACTTTTTCTTCTCCCTGTTGCTCCTGACCAGTTTTTGTCTTTTCATCAACAACAGCACTAACTAGTTGGGGGAATCCTGTATCAGTGGAAGGAAAAAATGACAGAGGTTGTAACTCAAACTTCTGTGTACAAATAGGTGGTTGTATATAAGCCTCACATGGTTTATCAAGGTGTTTGCTGCTTTCCCTGAGTAAAGCATGACAGGGTTCTTGTTAAGACACATTAAACTCACATACCATTCTCCACAATTCTAAGTTCATATTGGAAACAAGACAAAAAAATAAAAACAAACAAAATCTACAATGTATTTCCAATGACTATTAAATCTTATATATGAAAACAAAAGGTCTTTAATTACAAAACAAGTTTTGAATCTCACCTCCAAGTTCAAGGTCATACTTCATTTCAATCCCAATTTTCCAAACATTTATTTATTAAACTCTGACTCTGCAAAATAACATTCTAGATATTTAGATGCCAGATAAGATACAAACTTAAGATAACATTATTCTTGCCCTCATTGTACTTATAGAGTGGTAGCGATAAGACATATGCATGTATAGCTTAAATATGTTTATCTCTCTCTGTCTCTATCTCTCCACACACACACATACACACATTGTATATATATGTACAAATATATACATACATCTGTATACAAATATATGTATGTACATGTATGTGTGTATATGCATATGTATAAAAATTTAAGTGAACTAAAGAGTTTCAAAAGAAAGTATCATCTGAGTCTGAGGGGGTGAACATTCTTAGTCAAGGATTCAGGATCTACTTTATGGAGGAGATAGCATTTAAATTATACACTAAAAATGAATATAAATTCATCAACTGAGTTGGGAAAAGGAAAACATTTCAGGTACACAATGTTGTATGATTATAGAGGCAGGGATACTTTGTACATATGCAAAGAGTAGACCCATTTGACAGCATGCATATATGCCTTGAATATTTAGTAAGCATTAGTTGATTTAAATTGAATTTAGTCTAAGGTAGGGAATGGGAGTGGTATGAGATCTAAGGTCTGAAGAAGGGAACTGTCATTGCCAATGAGGTAATTAAGGAAGAATTAATGGGGAAGGCAGTTTTTTAGTAGAATGGTGGATGAATAGAATTTACCAGAGGAGGAGGAAGGAAAAAATCTCAACTATAAGGAAAATAGTCAAAGACAAAAAGGTAGGAATACAGGAAACACCTTCTGTTAACAATTTGGGAGAAGGCCAAATCATTTAGCTCAGCTGTCATTGGCTTTACTAGTAGTCCTATTTCCTATTGTACCATGAGATTCTAGTCAAATTTGTGTGTTCTTTTGGGCTAAAAGAAGTGATTTGTTATAGTTACTTATTGTATTAATTGATCATTATTCATTGCATTACTTGATCATTATTCAATCTGGTTCAATTTTGAGGGTTTTTTTTTTCTTGAGTAGCTATGAGAGTTGTTCCTTCTTCTGTTCAGGCACTATATTGTCAGGAAGGCTTCGTGATTTTTTTCAAGTTTGGTGGAAATGGAGAAGAAAGGATAGAAATAACAACTAAATGATGTGGGAGGTTCAAAAGAAGACATTTTTCTATCAGGGAAATTTTTTTAAAAATCAAAGGAAATTCAGGTTTGATCTTTGTAGGGATATGAGGAGTCAGTGGAAGAGGAGAGATTGATGATACATGAAAAATAAGAAGTGATAGATGAAGCAAGGCTTAGATGTAAAGGAGGAATGTACTCACAGACATAGCTATAGTGCCTAGATGTAGTAAGAAACAGGGCCATATCTGCATAGGAAGGATGGAAGAGAGAATAGGTGATGGAGTTAATCTTTGATAGTCTTAGAATAGTTTCCATGGAAAGTGAAAAAATATATCTGATGAGAATATAAAGATGTAGAACAGCTTTGGGGATCCAGCCTAGCTATGCATAATATATTTGTAAATGAGTTGCAAGGGCAAGGTGGCTAATATGAAGTCAATGTATAGATGGTGTCCAAGGAGGAGATTTGGTTTTCTGGACCACAGCCTACTCTAACAGATTGATGGCTCTTGACAAATGATGTATTTCATTTCAGAAAGACTAGAAGTAACATTTATCAAGAAGCTTGCCAACATGATCAAGAAGACTTTAAATTGAAATCTGATGGGGAGGTAGAAAAATTCCCATATAAATAAATAAACAAAAACAGATAGACTACAGGACATGACATAAAATGAAAGCTCATAGTAAAGACAAAGCTTTAAAAATCCCAAAAGTAAATGGAGCAAAACTAAATCATGAACAATACTTATGATCAATTATGAAAAATACTTAGTAATCACATAAATTAATTTGATGTTTTATCAACAAAAGTTATAGTTGGTTTCATGGGTAACATTGAGGAGAGGGGTGAGAACTCATTATTGAAATAAGGAAATGGAAAGTCATACCTTGTTCAAAACAAATATCTAACTTAAAGGGTTTGGTAGCATATTACATTGAATATAATGATGTATATGCCCATTAAACTACCAAAGGATTGTATTATAGATTTATAAAAAAACAAAGCAATTCATATATAGAAAAAAAGAAGTCAGGAATCTCAAGAGAAATAATAAAAGGAGATAATCAAAAAGGCCACAGAAATGCCAGATATCAAACTGTACTATAAAGCAATAATTATTGAAATAATTTTGTACTAGTTTAATAATAGATCAATCATGGAACAGATTAGCTACATAAGGTACAAAACAAATGTATTTAATACACTAGTATTTGATAAACACTAAGATAACTGCTACTAATATACAGACTAATATTTGACAAAAATTGCTTGGAAAACTGGACTTCAGTATGGAAGAAATTAGATTTAGACTAATTCCTAACAATTTATACAAATATTATACTCCAAATTGGCATGTGAGTTAGATATAAAAGGTCACATCCTAAACAAATTAGAGAAATATGGAAGAATATGTCCATCAGATTTAGAGATAGAAGAAAAGTTCTGAACAAACAGGGGCTAAAGAGGAACAGAAAGATAAGATGGATAATTTTGATTATATAAAATTAAAGAGGTTTTACACAAATAAATTTAGTAAAACTAAGATTTCAAAGGAAATAATTAACTGGGAAATATTTGCAGCAAATTTCTCTGATAAAGGTGTTATTTACAAGATACATTGAGAACTGTTTCAAATGTATAAGAAAAAGAACTATTCCTCAATTGATGAATTATCTAAAGATGAACAGATATTTCTCAAGGAAGAAACCTAGGTTATTTATAGTCACATGAAATGTTCCAAATCACTACTAATTAGGGAAATGCAAATTAAAGCAATTTCATGAATTTACCTCACACTCATCAGAGGAGCAATGATGACCAAAAAAGGAAATTTATGAATGCAGGAGTGGCTGTGGAAAAACAGGCACTGTTGGTGTACTTACAAATGGGTACAACAATTCTGGAAAGTGTTTTGGAATTGTATACACACAAAAAAGTTGCTAAAGATTATTAACATGTAAATGAGTACAGCCATTCTGGAAAGTGATTTGGTGTTATATGCAAAAAAGTTACTAAACAGTATATACACTTTGACCTATCTATGGCACTGTTAAATCCATACACAAAGGACATACAAGATAGCTAACAAGTCACATTGTGTACAAAAATATTTATAGTATGGCTGTGTGTGTGTATATGTGTGTGTGTGCATGTGTGTGGGGTGGCAAAAAACTAGAAGCTAGTAGAAAGTCCAATTAAGAAATAGCTGAAAAAATTGTGGTATAGAATATGATGGCATACCAGAAGAAATGAGGAAATAGATTATTTCAAAAAGACAGAAAGACATAGGAACAGATGCAGAATTAAATAAGCAGAACTAGAAATAATTATACTGTAACCTAAACATTATAAAAATGAACAATTTAGAAGACTTTTATAAACTGATGAATGAAATGGGAAGAATTAAGATGTTGATGACTATCTAGGCAAGAATAAATTAAGGATGTAATTTATGTGATTTTATCAGTGGAGTATTTTACAAACCACCAGATAAATTGGAAGGCATGGACGATGCTTTCCTAATACAAATTACCAGTTCTTGGAGGGGTGAGGTATAGCCATGATGTGTGGCTTCAACTAATTAGGTACTTTCTGCAAAAATAATGCTGATAAAATCAGTACCTCAAATAAACTCTTCTTTGCTTTTCTGGAAATTTCATTTATCAGGGGTTAGAGGAAGCTTATGAGGAGAAATGCTCCTCTAGATTTAATTGTAATGAAAAAATAAGGTACATATGTTCAGGTAAAAGTGGTGGGGACCTTGGGAGAAAGTCACCATGTATCATTGATGTTTCTAATTGTGAATAAAGGTAATGCTGGCAAGTCAGAAAAATAATTTAGACTTTAAGAAAAGAAGTTTCAAAGAATTCAAGGAAAGAGAGGTATGATCCCATGGCCCACATCTCTAAAAGGACTCTGACTTAAGAGGAATAGCAGACTCTAGAAAATGTAATTATGTTTCTACAATTATGAATGATTCCAGTAAAAAAAAAAAAGAAAGAAGGGAGACATCTAAAGAAGCCAATGTTTCTCTCTGATAAGCCGAGAGTTTAAAAGGACAAGTATAAAAGATAGAAAGAACACACTACCAAGTTTGAATATTAAAGAGTGTCAAAAGACTGGAAGAATAGGATCAGAAAAGCTAAAGTATAGAATGAGCTGAGGCTTGCAAAAATTGCCAATGGCAACAAAAAGGCCTTTTTTATGCTATGTTCAGAGCAAGATGAACAGGGAAAGGATAAGCCTACTGCTTGAAGCAGATGGTTTAATGCTCACAGATGACAGAGAGAAAGCAACATTCCTTAACTTGTATTTGTTCCTACTGGTTCCCCTGAAGACAGTGATCTTCAAACTAGAAATGGTAAAACATACATGGCTTTATATAGTTTGGGGCAGCAGACTTTATGATGGTTATTGTCTAACAGTAAAATTTTCATAGGGGAATGAGTGTGATGAAGAGAGTTTTAGAAAACACATAATATGGAGAAAGATTGAAAGAATTGAGAATATTTGTCAAAGTCTCATAATGTCTGATTGTAACAGGACTCTCTGTGGTTTCCCTTCCTGTTAAACCTATAGACATTGCAACGATAGCCTCCAACTGGTAGAGTCAGCTAGAGATTCTCAAGCTGAATGGGAAACAAAGCAGAAACAATTCTTCAGCTGTCCCTATTACGAATGACCTATGTCTGGATCTGATGATTTAGACATGGGTCACACAAATGACCTAGGATGTGGAATGTAAATGCCATTTATCCTCCAGAATTCTTTTCTCAGAGGACTAGAGGCTACATACTAACACATACAGTCAAGAGAGTTCCAAACAACCAATATCCCAAACCATGGTGCTCCTTTGACCTTCATTTGTTTCTTGTTCCTATACTTTCCTCCACACATTCCCATTCCTTATGACTTTCTGAATATATGTAAACAATTCAAAACCAGCAGTCCCATAGGAACTACAGAAGGACAACCTGTCAGCAAACAGGGGGCAAAATGACCATTTATACAGCATTGATTTGGAACAGAGACCTTGGTTCTCTACTGGGTTGCCTACATAATAACTCAGCCTACATAATTTCAAACACCTTTCATATTGGTCAGAAACAATCACTATGACTGTTAATGCCTTATTTTTTATTCCTATTATTTCCTCCTTGAGTCTGATGGTTAATGATGATTTGGGGCAGCTACCAGGTAATTATTCTTTTCCTTTGTGTGGGCCTGTTTGCTTAAAATTGGTCAAATGGCAAGACTGTGTGCTACAGCAACAGTTAATAAACTGTTAAGAAATCATAGCATCTCCTCAGTTAAATAAGGGCCTGGGTATGTGACATTTCAATTGATTTTATACTTCAGCCACGTATGTTCCTATGTCAGTATATACTAAAAATATACAGCTGCTAGATTAGTACCAATCATACTAAATTATTTGTAATTTGCACTACTAAATTCTTGTATATAATTAATACACTTGGGTCCAATGCACTTCTTCACTTACATACTTATCATATTTTTATCCGAGCTTCATTGTCATGAACCCTTTCCCATATTTATAACTATATTGACATGATCGTGATGTCAGTAAATAGAAAATGAAAAAAAAGTCAACAATATTGTCTCTCTGTTTCTGTCTGTCTGTCTCTCTCTATGTCTATATCTCTGTCTCTGCCTCTCCTTTTCTAAATGATAAAAAATAAAGCTATTTCAATGGCATAGAGAACTCAGGGTGAAAACTTCCACTGATGCAGCACAATAACTCACCTGAAAAGAGTGAGCCCTTTCAAATTGCCTGAATCATGGAGAGGGTAAGTGACTTGCCCCTGGGCATGGTAATATGTGTTAGATGTGGGACTTGGACCAATGTGGGTACAAGGTAATTTCTCTCTCTACTAGTTCATGTGGCTAGCTGTATGCTAATATTTAAAAATGACTATATAACAAATAATATTTTATAGCCATATATGAATATACAATATTAATATAATTATATCTAACTATATCATAATTTAGTGGATAAAGAGACAGCCTTGAAGCCAAGGAGCGTGGTTCAAGTCCTGAATCTGATACATGTTGGCTATGTGACCTTGGGCAAGTCTCAGTTCTCTAAGCAAATCTCTAAACCTATGTTTCAAATAAGGCTCCTACCTGTATTGGTAGAGGATTGTATGGTTGTGGTTTGTCATTCATTCTTGAAGAGGACCATGACATCAGGGAAATGGTGACATGGCTTGCAATTGAATTGGATTTGAAGGAGGGAGGGCTGTGCAAAGTCACCAACCTCACTTTCTCCCCAGAGCTATCTGGTCCAGTGGCCAGATATAAATCAGGATAACTAAAGATGGCCCAGGATGCAGTGAGATTAAGGTCTTTTCAGGTTCTCACTTTGAGTAAGGCAATGCCCATTCAGGGAATAGACCTCTTTAAGAAGTGAGTCAAGGGATGGCCCCGTTAAATAAAAAAAAAAATCAAACTGGGTGGGGGGAGACCCTCCCCTGGGAAGACCCCATACCAATGAAATAATAGAGGTAGAGTGTGGTAATAGATAGAATGGCAGCTATAGTATCATGAAGGTCTTGGTTCAAGTCCTATATCTGACATGTCAGAATCGTGCAATCACAATCTCCACAATGTCAGACCACTTATATGTATGTCTATTTTAAACTGCAACTAACATAATGCCTAAGGCAACTCACAAACACTAGTATTGGTTACCAAGCTTATTGGTCTAATGCCCCTTTTTAAAAAATTACTCAGCTCCCCCCTGGAAATCTACTTTCTTTAAGCCTTTACTTTTTGGAAATCTATGTCATTTCAAACTACTAGCTTCCCCCTCCTCAATTCAGTGCCCCCAGGGGGTGGTATCACCCACTTTGGGAACCTATGTTAGAATGACCTGGGTAATATGGAAAGCATACTGGATTCAGAGCAAGTGAAACTCAACTTGATGTCTGCCTTTGCATATTACTTCCTATATGACCCTGGCCAAGTCATTCAAACTGAATAAGCCATATTTTCCTCATTTTAAAATAAGCAGGTTGAACTAAAAGACAACTTCCAAGGTGCCTTATAGCTCTGAATCTATGTAGTATGATCTTTATTATCAATTACAGGTGAGTTTTTATCCTATATCAATGGAAGGTATTTCTATAGCAAATTTTTCCTCTATCAGTGAAATAATTGGCATGTTCTCATAAACAAATCTATGTTTAATACATGTGTACATAGTATATATGTATCACATAAGCATACAAATGTATAGTACATGCATATATATACATATATATACACACATACAAGCATGGGTGTGTATGTGTATATGATGTTCCCAAAACTTTGAATGCATTTTGAATATATTATAGCTTAAATATGCACTAAGATTTTTGGGATACCTTATATATACATAGACAGAAAAATTAACATAAAACTATATATTATTTATCCCTCTTTTTATATACCTAAATCTTGTCAAAATTGTTTGAAATGTGGAACTAGTTGATGGCGAGGGAAAACTTACAAAAGTATGGCAAGTATGTGAATGAAAAAGTTCATTGGATCAAAGAGCATTAATTTATATATGAATTAACATTTATGTATGATTTTATGTATGAATTTATAGTAGTACATGACTATATGTTTATATGAATACATATATGATATATATACCCATATACAATACAAAAGCATTTTCTATGTCTGTACATTTATATATGTGTTAAAGAGTAACTGCCGTATTTCTCATTGAATGCTGCTGACTTACAATTCTTTTTCATTCTCTTTTTCCTAAATATTTTCTACCAGCTTTAGCCCAGTTGTCTGCAAACACTTTTACATCTTTTATATTCTTAATTTTTTTCCACAGCCAACCATTTTGTAAACTATCATCCTACAATAAATTTCCCTTTCAACATTAAACTGCTATAAGTAGTGAACTACATACACTCATAGCCTCTAACATATTATCATCCCATCCACTCCTTTAATGCTTTAAATTTGGATCCCAGTTCTCCTACTCTACCTCAAAGGTCTTCAAGGACTGCTTCTTATACTTTATTCCCCGCCATACATGCTATAGTCAACCTAAACATGATGACTTTTTTTTCTTGAACCTGACACTCTATTTCCTGACTCTCTGCTTTGTACTTTCTGTCCACCCTACCTGGAATATGCTGTCTTTTCACATCCATTTACTGGTTTCTCAGGCTTCCTTCATACCTTCTGCAGGAAGTATTTGCTTGTCACATCCCTAAGCCTATATTCTGTATTCCTTTCCTTTGTGATTGCCTTCCTCTTCCTTCCTTCCTTCCTTCCTTCCTTCCTTCCTTCCTTCCTTCCTTCCTTCCTTCTTTCCTTCTCTCTCAATAAAGTATATAACAACCTTACTTGCAGGTGCTCTGCCCAAAGGAAATACAAATTTTAATTTCTGAAATTTTTGTTGTTGTTGTTTTTATTTTTCCTCTTAAAGACCACCCTTAACCCCAATTCACTCTGGTTCCAGACCAAGCCCTGCCTGGTCACTATTTGGCCCCTGGTTGGCTTAGAATGAATATAAATAACAATTGTTTCTGTTTTGGCCAGAAACGCTGAGTGAGGGTCTTTTCCTCCCAGATCTATCTTTTTAAAAGAGGCCTTTTTTTGAATCATTTTATTAAGCCTTAATCACTGAACAGGTACTGCTTCAGTCAAATTGAGATCTGTTAAAGACTTTAGCTTGAAAAAGGCAAGGTACCCCACTGCATTCTGGGCCATATCCAGTTGTTCTGATCTATATTTGGCCACTGGACCCAGATGGCTCTGGAGGAGAAAGTGAGACTGGTGACTTTGCACAGCCCTCCCTCACTTAAATCCAATTCACTTGCATATCATGGTATCAACTCCCTCTTGCCATAGTCCTTTTTGAGAATGAAGGACAAGCAGCAACCTTCTATCTACTCTGTATATATCTTGTATATGTACATAGCTTTTTGGGGCAGCTAGATGGTTCAGTGGATAGTTCACTGAACCTGGAGTCAGGAAGAAATAAGTTCAAATTAGACCTCAGACACTTACTATTTGAGTAAGCTTGGGTTTGCCTTAATCCACTGGAGAAGGAAATGGTAAGTAACTCCAGTATCTTTGCCAAGAAAACCCCTTAGACAGTATGGTACATGGAGTTGCAAAGAATCAGACAGAACTCAATAGCAAAAACATAGTTCTTTACATGTTGTCTTCCCCATCAGAATTTGAGTCCCTTAAAGGTAGAGCAACCCATTATTTATTCATTCATTTGTTTGTTTGTTTATTTTTAATGTGTCTTCATTTCTTAATACTAAATGACTGACATAGGTACCTTAAGTCATATGTATACATGTATTTGCACCCATTTGGGGTTTTCTTGGCAAAGATACTGGAGTGGTTTGCCATTTCCTTCTCCAACTCATTATACAGATGAGGAAATGAGAAAAACAAGGCTAAGTACCTTGTTCAGGGTCACAATTTTGACCTCACTAAGATAAATCTCCCTGGCTTGACTCCAGGTCTGGGACTCTATTCACTTCCCCACTAGCTTTGCATGCCCATATATACATGCATATATACACATCTAAACAAAGGCAAACACATATGCATGCACACATACAAACATACGCATAAAATAATTTTCTCTCTCTTCTTCTAGCATCTAAGAACAATACTTTGTTTATAGATGGTATAGTATTTTGCTGAATTCAATTCCTCAGTGTGTATCCATAGAGAAGCTAATCATCTTGTATTCTTTTAACCATCTAGAAGACTCTAACCTGAACAACTCTCTTGAAATTGTTCTAGAGAGCTGTTTAAAAGGAACTTTTGTGTACTTTTTACCCTGAGACTCTAAAACCATTTCTATGAATAAGGCTTAATTTAAACCCTTTTAAGAATGAGGTTCTTTATTTTCATGCATATATGCCCACAAACACATATTTTGTTTTCTTAGTTTTTTTTTTTTAAGAAAGAATTTAAACAACTAGGTATTTTGAAAGCAACTACTTACCAGATGCTTGACTGAATTCCTTGTTTACAAAATAGCTGATTATTTGACTAAAATCAACCACATTGAGTTGTTGTTCTCTGCAAACTGGTTGTCTGTCCAGACATTAGTCCTAGAAGATAAAAGAAATTGCCTCACATAGAAGAAAAGGCAAAGGGTATAATGAAAACCTATGCAACCAGTGTACCATTTATGTTGATGTGTACCATGAATCTTATTATTATTATTATTCAGCTAATTAAGAATTCCATTGCTGGCAAAATCCCAAAACACTGGCAGATTGAGAAAAGAAGTCAACTCTAAACAAGGCTGCAATGCAAACAAACAAAAAAAGAAAAAAAAAACAAACTAGAAATGCTAAGGCCTATTGGAACCTCCAATCCAGGCCTTACCAGGGTTAGATTATCTCTCTTTGACCTTTTTCCTAGACTTTTTCTGTAAGTCTGCCCTAGTGGATAAATCTCGAATTTGTAGTCCCTAGAACATCAGCCTAGAATCTGGCTTCTAAAGTAAATAAAACCTGGAGTCATTTTTTCTTTAGTAATTCAACTTATTACATGAATACTGAGTAGTATATTCTACACCCAGACCTATACTATGTCCAAAAGAAGAGTTTAAGTGTGACACCCCTCAACATTAGGCCTTAGAATTCTGATCAGGAGAAATATAGATATTTTGAACATTTGGTTGAGAAAAAAAATATGGACATTTCACATATGAGAAGTATGAAGGGTTTTGCAGACTAACTAATACAGATTTCGTGTGGGAGATACAAATTGAACTGGGTCTTAATAGATTAGGATCAATTTCAAATAGAAGATAGGAAGGTCATTACAAGTGTGGTGGGGAAAGTGAGAAAATATTTACATTTAGGGCATCATGGAAAAGGTAAGTCTTGTGTGAATAGAGACATGACATTTAAAAGAGAAGATATACCCCAATATTCATTGATATGTAGGCAATATTTCTAGATATCTGCTTGCTTCCTTGGCATAGTTTTATATGAAAGGTGAATAGGATTAAGCTGGATGGGAACATTTGCCAGCACCACACCTACATGAAAGTACATTAAAATGTATTTTTGTAACAATACTGATGTATAGCACACCTGCTGTCACATCCCTGGTAGAACACATCACATCCTGTGGCAACCAGTTCTCATTATCTTACTTCCTTCTTTAGCAGAGGTTGTTTTCTTGAGACATGTCTAAAGATGGAGTATCATTAATAGATCTATGCTATAGTTTATGGATATGAATTCCAAGATAGCTTGCATAAGTTGCAATTTTTCTTTACCCAATAATCTAAATATATCTTACAAGTCACTAAACTTTATGAATCTTGAATGACAGATATATCATATTCTTATGTAATCCAGAACACCTACCACAGTTTATTGTATAGCATAGGGGCTCAATAATTTGTTAGATAAATGAATGGTTGAATAGGTGAATGTGTTTGTCCTTAGTTTTTTAAGAGGACCATGGCATCAGGGAAATTATGATGTTGTAGTTGACTTTGATTTGAATAAGGGAGGCTGTGAAAGGTTACCAGCCTCACTTTCTCCTCCAGAGCCATCTGGATCCAGTATCTAGATATTCATCAGGATGACTGGAGATGACCTAGGATGCAATGGGAGACCTTGACTTGTAGGCTAAGGCCTTTTCAAGTACTCACTTAGATTGAAGTAATGTCCACTTAGTGAATAGGCTTCTTTAAGAAGTGAGTCAAGGGATTGTCTCTTTAACTAAGAAAAAAAAAAGGTAGGAAAAAAATCAAGTTGAGAGGGGAAGACCCTCAGGCTTGCTGTTCCAAAGAGAAATAGTTACCATTGATATTCACTCTAAGGCAGGAGGGCCCAAAATACAACCATTAAGTGCAGCTTGGGCAGGGACCTATTAGGTGAATGAATGAACAGATGATTGAATAAATGCTTGAAGATGTGAAGAGAGATGACTTCTGGACACATTTATAGATATCATTATTTTAAAAGGAGTATTTGGGAGATGTAAATATATTTGTTGTTGCCAACTTTTAATTTGGTAGCAAATTTTAGAAGCTGGTAGCATCCAATTTAGTTACAGAGTGGAATTTACAGACCTTGGGAACTAATTTTCTTTTCTGTTTATGATTTTTTTCTGAGTTTCTGTATTATTTTGTGTTTATGCGAAATTAAGAAAAGAGAAAAAATGAAGGAAGGGAGGGAAAGAGGAAGGGGGAAGAAATGAAGGAAGAAAGAAAGAAAGAAAAAGAG
Organism: Gymnobelideus leadbeateri; assembly: GCA_011680675.1. Classification (NCBI taxonomy): domain Eukaryota; kingdom Metazoa; phylum Chordata; class Mammalia; order Diprotodontia; family Petauridae; genus Gymnobelideus; species Gymnobelideus leadbeateri. The sequence goes on from WOXC01004180.1 coordinate 79,073, forward strand.
AAAATAAAAGGCTAGTTAGGAGGAATGAAAGCATTTCAGGCCTCCCCTCTCCCCCCACAAAAAAATCTACTTGTTTCCTTCATACGTTTTTTTTTTTTTTTTAGAACACAGAAGCAAAACATTTATTCAGACACCAGAAAATTGAATCCCCAAACCAGTAAACCGATTCCATCATAGTAGCAAGGAAGGTAATAAGCCACAACAGCACAGAGAGCCACAGGATCCTTTAACCTTCCCACAAATCAACACAAAACCAATGTTTACTCACAGGCCTATCTGTCTATCTCCCTCACCAACCATCTCACAGTCTCTGACTCCCGTCTTCCTATGGGTTCTGCTTCACCCTTCAGCAAACTCCTCCCACCACAGGCTCCATGTGATTGCATTCAACCTATTAGGGGGCAGAGTATATTTTCTTTTTTTTTTTTTACCAGACAGTAAAACTTTATTAACTTCTGGTTTACATCATTAATTTGCACCAGATTATGAGTTACATTTCCTCCCCATTTTTTCCCTACCCACCACCCCAGAATAGCAGTCCCACTAGACATCCCCTCATCCAATCTGCTCTCTCCCCTATCTTCTCCCATACCCCCTTCGACTTTGCCATTAGGGCAAGGTGAATCTCTGAGCCCCAATGCCTGGACATCTTATGAAACATTTAATTTTAAAACTTCGATTTTTAGATCCATTCCCTTCCTCCCTTGTCACCCACTCCCTCTGAGAAGATAAGCAATTCAGTATGTGTTGTACATGTATAGCTATGCAAAACATTACCATAGTAGATATATTGTAAAAGACTGCTTATATTTCCCTCCCACCCATCCCACCCCCCACCTGGTCCATTCCCTACTTTGATCCTGTCCCTCTTTGGCAGTGGGTACTTCCAACATCCCCTCCCCCCAGAATGCCTTCCCCTCCATCATCCCCCCTCTCATCCCCCTTTCCCCTACTCAGGAGAGTGAGTGAGAGTAAGATATTCCATTTAGTATGTATGTGATTCTCTCCTTGAGACAACTTCAATGAGAATATGCTTTTGCCTTTTTGCCTTCCTGTTCTTCCCCTCCCCTGCAACTACTTCCCCTTGCCTCTTCTACATGAGATAGTTTACCCTACCCTGTCTCTCTCCATCTCCTCTTGCCACTTTCCTCTCTCACCTCTTGACTTCACCCCTTAAGAATCATCCCTTCCTTGGGGCAGCTAGGTGGCGCAGTGAGCAGAGCACTGGCCCAGAGCCAGAAGGACCCGAGCTCGGATCTGGTCCCAGACACCCAACACACAAACAAAAACCCAGCCACGTGACTCCGGGCAAGTCACCCAACCCCAATTGCCCTCCAAAAAAAAAAATCATCCCTTCCCATCAAATTCAACCTGTGCCCTCTATCCACATATACCTGTGAACATATGCCATGTACCCTTCTTCAATTATTTTCATAATGAGAAAGGTTTCATCAAACAAAATTATTGTTTTTTCCATGTAGGAATGTAAATAGTCCAACTTTGGTAAGTTCCTTTTGATTTCTTTCCCTTGATTACCTTCTCAAGCATCTCTTGCTTCTTGCATCTGAATGTCAAATTTTCTATTCAACTCTGGTTTTTTCATCAAGAATGCTTGAAAGTCCTCTATTCCACTGAGTGACCATATTTTCCCCTGAAACAAGATACTCAGTTTTGCTGCATAGGTGACCCTTGGCTTCAATCCCAGCTCTTTTGCCCTCTGGAGTATCATATTCCATGTCTTCAATCCCTCAGTGTAGAAGCTGCCAGGTCCTGGGCTATTCTGATTGTATTTCCACAATATTGAAATTGTTTCTTCCTGTCTGCTTGTAGTATTTTCTCCTTGATCTGGGGATTCTGGAGTCTGGCTCTAATATTCCTAGGAGTTTTCTTTTTGGGATCTTTTTCAGGTGGTGATTGGTGGATTCTTTCAACCTCTATTTCCCCACTGGGTCTAAAACATCAGGGCAATTTTCCTTGAGAATTTCTTGAAGGATGATTTCTAGGTTCCTTCTTTGATCATGGCTTTCAGGTAGTCCAATAATTTTTAAAATATCTCTCCTGGATCTATTTTCCAGGTCAGTGGTTTTTCCCATGAGATATTTCACATTGCCTTCTATTCTTTCATTCGTTTGGATCTGTTTAATAGTATCTTAATTTCTCATAAAGTCAGTACCTTCCATTTGTTCTGAAGGAATGAATCTCCTCAGTGAGATTTTGAGATTCTTTTTCCACCTGGCAAATTCGGCTTTTTAAGGCATTCTTCTCCTCATTACCTTTCTGTGCCTCTTTTGCCATTTGAGTTAGTCTGTTTTTAAGGTGTTATTTTCCTCAGGCTGTTGACTGTCATTTCATACTTTTCCTGCATCTTTTCCATTTCTCTTCCCCAAATTTCCCCCACTTCTCTTATCTGCTTCTTAAAGTCCTCTATGGCCTGTAGCCAGCTTGTATTTTTATTTGGGGCTTTTGGTGCAGGAGTTCTGACCTCACATTCCTCCTCCATGCTTTGAGCCTCTTTGCCCCTAAAATAGGAGTCCAATGTTAAACTTTTCTGTTTACTTTGTTTCATTTGACTAGGCATGTTGCCACTTAATTACTTGATTTTGGGGCTTGTTGCCACAGTAGGACTCTGCCATGAGACAGGGGAGCTTCCGCCCAAATGTGGGGTCTTCACAACTTCTGCCAGTTGTGTGGCCTCTGTAAAGCCTCCACTTACTCTGGCAAGTTGGATACCCACCCCAAACTTCCCCCCCAGACCACAATCCAGATCCAGGCAGTTTAAAGCAAGAGTGATTAAGCCCCAGACTGATTGCTGGATCTCCCTACAGTTCGCAGACCAGGAGCTAGAGCCACTACTGAGGCTGCAAAATGGCTTCTGTGCAGCTGTTTCTTCAGCAGCTTTTCACCCCCAGGGGAGGAAACCACTCGTTCCCCAAATACTGGTCCCAAAGTCCATAAGGCACTAACCTCTCCCTTTGTCCTAGGCATATCTGTGCTGATAATTCTGGAATTGCCACAGTTGCTGGTGTTCTGGGGTCCTTCCAGCCGGCTGAAGGCCCGGCCACCCTGGGGCTAGAACCATGGACCTGGGCTTGGCTGTCCATGTTGCGCTGTCGGTTCCCAGCATGCTGGGCTGCCTGCTCTCAGAGCGCTGTGCTGGCCGCTCCCTGCAGGGCTGCTGGGCTGTCCTCAGAAGGAGGTTAGCTTCTCTGTGCTGTTCTGTGGGTGCTGTGGCTCCAGAAGTTGTTCAGAGTGCCCTTTCATATTGTTTGAAATTTGTGTGGGGCAGAGCACATTGGAAATGCTGTTTCTACTCCGCCATCTTGGCTCTGCCCCCCCGCCCCCCCATACGATTTTTTTTAGTTTGAGTTTGGCACTTATGTGGAAGGGACCATTTCACCTTCTCACATTTATTTTGAGGTCCATAAGCTGCAAAGTGCTTAAAGAAACTCTCAGCAGGTCCTCCCTTATTTTAAGGGCAATTTCATTCAATTTTTCCCACAGCATATGAGTCTAGGGCATTTTTTAAGATACATACTAGATTAAACTACCCACAACAGGTATTGAGAAAGATTGAACACCTGTTTTTGATACATTACAACATTGGTAAGTGTTAAATATTTACCAGTCTTAATGCTAAAGGGAAAATCTTTCACCTGCCCCAAACATTACCCCCTACATTTGCCCTTGCTTGCCTCCTGACAAGATAACACAAGTTCAGTGGAATTCAAGAGTGTCTGAGCTAAAAGCACAGAACAACTCAATTTTTTTCTTTACATATGTCTCTGAGTTAATCAGTTTGGTGTAAACTTACTCTTTCTAATGTTCCAGACAATGATTTTCTAAAGTATTTGAGATTGATTTCCAGATTGAGTTGAAAAGAATAGTTTATATAATCTCAGTCTTAGGTAGGATACACAATCAGTTAGGGAAAAGCACAGTTGAGGAAGGAGAGACATATACTCCAAAAAGGCTCAGGAAGGCAGTTACTGATGGGAGGAAAGAGCTGTAAGGAGCAGCACCTATAGCAGAAGAAAAGAGGGCAGGCTATAGATTCAGGAGACAACCAATCCTGAAATTCAGAATGGAGTTGCAGAGAGGAGGTGACCTTGGAAGACCACCTGAGCAGTACACCAAAAAAAAACCCCAAACCCAAACATTTCTTTCAGGAAAGAGCTTTGTGAGAACTTCACTAAAGATGGAGAGAGAGAATGTCAAGGCCCTGCAATTCCAGAGGTATGAGCTTCCTAGCTACTTGCATTCTCTACATCTATGCCTCGCTAACATTTTATTCTAAGTTTATGTTCACTTTTCTCACAGATAGGATAGCCTTGATAGATTCTAGTTGACTTGTTAATATAAAACACACACACACACACACACACACACACACACACACACACACACACTTTTACAGAGTTAAACTTTGAGATGAAGGATTGACCTACCCAATATCCATACTCTTACCAATATCCCCAAAAGGGAATATTGATCATTGTTCAAATATTGTCCTGGATCATTTTTTTCAAATATATCTTCTCCAAGTTATTGTGATTAAAATTAGAAAACTCTTCACTCAAAAACATGTTAAAAATTGATATCTTTTTTTAACAGAACCATGAATAAGATTCATCTATATTTTCAATTAGTATTCATTGAGGACCTATTCTAGAGGCATATGAAAATGAATACAACAGAGTCCCTGACTTCAAGTTGCTTGCCATATAATAAGTAGCTGATAACTTTAGTATAATAATCTATGTCATAACACGAGTCATAATCCATGTTATAACATGGCATGTTATAAGAGAAGGGAGCTCTTCTTCAGAGGAGAGTTCTCCTAGATAGCCTATTGAGAAGGGCTTCATAGATTTTGAACTGGTTCTTGGAGAATACTTAGAATTTTAGCAGATAATTATGGAGTTTGGGAAAGACAAGTCTGGTTGGAATAACTGGGATAAGCAAAATTGTGAAAAATCTAAGAGGGATGCAGGAGTAGAAAGGGTATATTTAGTGAATTTCAAATACTCTCATTTGACTAGTATAAAGGATATACAGAAAAAATATCAGTGGCAAACAAAGCTGCTATGGTAGCTGAAATACCTACCAGTGTCCTCTGCCAAATATGATATAGTAGATATTTCCTTAAAAGTAACGGACGCTATCATTGGGACTTAAATGTCTCAGTGGCTTGAAGTTTGAATATAGTTTCCAAGTTTCCTGAGAACAAATAAGTTAGGGCACAATAAGTTGCAATTAATCTTTTGGGCTTAACCAGTAGACCACTATGAGCAACACAGAGACAAGGAAGCTGTACTCTACTAAGTACACTAACTGAATAGCCTCTCTTTGCTCTTAATGTCCTGTAGTTTTGATGTAGTAAGTCTCATTTTTAAAACTGTCTAATGACCCGTGAGTGTCTTCTTTTGAGTATCATTGTGATATAATTTGAACCTGAGGTAACATCCTAGGTGGTATCAAGCTTGGTCTACTTAAAAGGTCATTGAAAATTTCTGAGCAGAGGGAAAAACAAACCAAAAAAACCCTTGATCAAAGTTATATTTTAGAAGCCTTATAGTAGTGATATATTTGATATATTGGAAAGTGAACTCAAGGTAGAAGGGAATAGAGATAGAGTTATCAGTTTGGAAAGTATTCTAATATTAGAGCTTGGGAAAACCTGAAATGGATTGGTAGCAATGAGAAAATAAGAAAAAATGGATGCTTCAGATACTGTGAATGAAGGTATAACAGCACTTGGTAAGAAATTGTCCTTGAGGGCTTTTGGAAGTAGAAAGGCAAACGGTGACACAGGCTTAGATCTTGAACAACTATAAACATCAGGGAGTTATGGAAATTAGGGAAAATGGTGAAAGAAGTAAGGAATTTCATTTGGAAATATTGAATTTGAGGTACAGCAAGATAGAGATAAGCAAGCTGTTATATACCAAGACTTGAAACTCAGGAGAGAGCTTAAGAATAAAAGTCTAACAATGAGTCATGCACCTAGAAGTGATATATGAAACCATGAAAGCAAATGAGAAAATGAATAGTATATCAAATAAGAATAGAAAGAGGATAAGGTAATAAATGTTTGTGCCATCACGATTTAGATATTTGGAGGAGAAAGAGGTGAAATTAAATGAAAAAGAAAGAGAAGATTCTATCGGAGAAGGAAGGTAGAACTCCACTGCATTATGATATGTACCAAACAAAGAAGTTTTCATAAAGAAGCATGTTCAATTGTATCAATGTTTCATCTGGAGTGTTGGAAAATGAGGATGGAGAATTAGCCTTCAGGCTTAGAAATTACTCACTTCAAGAAAATTTTGAGGAAGAAGATCAATTTGTTATATCCTGAGAAAGAGAGGATATGTTGGGTTGAATGGACCACAACACTGAATGTGGAACACAGTTGTTTTAAGATGTAAGAAAGGAAAAGAACTGAAAATAATAGTAAAATGGGAGCATAAAAGTAGAACTGAAAATGTTCCCAGAGACCTCAATCCAATTCTTTAAATTTGCAGATGATGAAACTAGGATGAAAAGGAATAGAATGACTTGTCCAAGGTCACAAGGAATTAATTTGAAATCAGGTCCTTTGACTCCTGTGTCTTTTCCAGTGTACCACAATGATTGAGGGATTTTCTTTTTGAGAGAGGATAAAATGGAAAACTAGGGGTGGGGGCAAAAGGGAGGAATGAGCACACTCATACATAAAAGGAAAAAAGTAATAGAAGAATGGAAGGTATTGAAGATATTAGAGACAAAGGTAACAATTGGTAGAGCACAATCATCCAAGGCATGTGAATGGATAGAGAAAAAAAGCTCAGGCAGATGAATTATCCTCTGAAAGGAGGGTGAGATTTCTCTGGGACGAGAAGTAGGAGAGGCTAGTTGAAGACTCAGGTTAATTTTGATATTGTTGAATATGGCATTGGTTAGTCTTAGTGTAATAGGATGCAAGGCCATCTGAGAATGATTAGGAAAGGAGTGACCTTTCTCTTAAATTAGTAAACCATGATTATTCTCTTTAGAGCATAAGCTATGAAATTTGGATTCAGCTACATGATGCCATTCAGTCTGCATCCTGAATCTTATAGGATCACTAAGAGGAAATTGTGAAGAAGTCATAGTTGTCCTCTTCATTGTGAACAGAAACATTTTGGGAATCTTTGCACTCATTCTTTTCTTATTTTGGATGTATCATCTCTACATCCAAATATGCTAGGATAACATTTTTTCTCATTGTATTCGTATTAAAGACCCACCCAGGTCCCTGATTTGTGGTTACTTTTACGATGAATTTTCCTTGTAAATCAGAATTTAAATGTTCAAATTTTCTACCAGGCCATGAAGGATCCTATATTTCAATCCAATTCTCTCCTTTTTTCTAAGCAGGACACATAAAATTTAATTTCCTGACCTCTTTCACTGATGTATAGAAGTCATTTTTCCACAACATTAGACTAGGTAATCTATTCTTAGGGAAACCTCGTCAAGCCTGACTGATATTCTACATTTTTCTTTTTTTTTTTTGGTCTCTCCCCCATTTTTTCTGCTGTAGAATCATGGTAATTAATAATAATAATAATAATAATAATAATAATAATAATAATAATAATAATAATAGCATATGGGAAAAGATCAAATGCATTTACCAGTCCTCGATGCCAAGAGGAAATGTGAGGGAGAAAGGTCCAGTTTTTCATTCCTGAACATAAAGTAATATATTAAAATCTCTCCATGAATTCATCTTATGTGATCTAATCAGTAGAATTTTTTTGTAGGTAGTTTTTTTTTGTTTGCCTGTTTCTTTTTATATTTGAAAGTAAAAGTGTCAGTGGGTGGACAGTTCTGAAGACCATTATTCTCTATTAATTCACATAAGGGTTAGAATTCTATAGAGTTCTCTCTCATCAATATAGACCATCTCCAAGGCACTTCTTGAAGGTGTGAGAATACATTTTAGTTTCTTTTGGTTTTGTTTGTTTGTTTTTAAGGAGAAGAATATCACAGTGACATGCATACAGTAGGCAATATCCCTTGATGATGATGATAATGTGAGACCCCTTTGCTCATCATGATTTTTTTGTTTGTTTGTTTTTAACTACTTCTGGTCCTCTGGTCCATCAGATAAGAGAATCCAGTCAATAAACTCCTGTTTTCTCCCTCTACAAACAAGGCACTGGGCAGCTTTCAGACTGGAATAACTTCCAGTCACAACCAATTTGTATCAGATTCAAACTGCTGAACTGGAAATCAAATGATACATGCCCCATACCTGAAACCCAGACTTCTACTCTAGGCCTGGGCAGAGGGTGAAAAACGAATTGATGAAGTACAATTGTATAGACAGGCCCTCTAGAAAACTAACAAATTATAACACCTACTGTGTGTAATAAAGACACACTTTGCAGTATGAGAGATACAAAGATTATTTAAAATTATATTTTTTAAATTTAAAGTTAGCTGGTTAGCTACAGTCAAAATATATTTTTAAAAGGCAAATTAGGGCTGCTAGGTGGCACAGTGAGTAGAGCACCGGCCCTGGAGTCAGAAGAACCTGAGTTTGGATCCGGCTTCAGACACTTAACAAATACAAAAAACAAAAACTTAGCTGTGTGACCTTGGGCAAACTACTTAACCCCAATTCCACCCCCCACCCAAAAAAAGGCAATCAATCAATCAATCAATAAATCATTCTTTAAAAAAAGATAAATCAATAATGCATAGCTAAGCCTACAGGTTGCATAGTGGACAGGGTGTTATACTTGATGTTGGGAAGACCTTATTTCAAATTCCACTACAAACACTTATTAGGTATGGAATTCTCGGGGAGTCATTTAACTTTACTGATCTTCACTTTTCTCATATATAAAATCTGGATGATAATACCACCTATCATAATGAGTTGTTTTAAAGATCATATATGATTATCTATGCAGATAGATAGATAGATACCTCCCCCTGAGATTATATCTCCATCCCATTGATTGGGTTTCTAAAATAGTGGTTTCAAACAAAAATAGCAACATGGCCACTAAAGTGTACACAAGGATTTCTACAGTCTGCATATTGACTCAGAAAACCAAATGTTAACATTATCCATATTCCAATGTATTTTTATTTATTTGTCAACTATTTCCCAATTATATTTTAATCTGGTTCTGGCTGCAGGGGAGTATTAGGCTTCTATGTAGTTGTTGGATGCATATTTGACAAGAGGGTAGCTACTACCATAATTTTAACATATTCTTCAACTCTATCCTATTATAATCATAGCTCATGAGACCATAATTGGTTTATTTACCTTTAACAGCTAGATAGTAGGTGTAATTTAGATCAAAGGAAAGGCACTTCCTGAAGTTACCAGTAAGATAAATAGCTGCAAAATATATCTCATATAACATGGGTTTTACGTACTTACAAATATTCCATTTGTCATAAGGAAGTGTGAGCAATCTTCAGAGTATAATATTACAAATGAGGAATACTTCTAGGGAACATAGAAGGCCAAGAAAATGTATACCTCCACCCCTGCACATAAACAATTGATGCATTTTCTCTTTATGGGGTCTGCATCATATGATGGATACATCATCTCTTTAAAGCCAGTTGTTCGGATGGCGGAGTAGAAACAGCTCATCCAAACCACTCTGCCACCAGATTCCCCCCAAACTATGTAAAAGGGGACTCTGAATAACTTCTGGAGCCCCAGCACCCACAGAATGACACAGAGAAGCTAACCTCCCGCTGAGGACAGCCCAGCAGCCCTGCAGGAAGGACCAGTGCAGCACTCTGGGAGCCGGCAGCGTGAAGAGTGGGGAGCCAAGCCGAGCGGAACCCAGGTCCCCATGAGCCGAGGTTTTAGCCCCAGGGCGGCAGGGCCAGCAGCCAGCTGGAGAGACCCCAGAACACTAGCAGCTGTGGCGACTCCAGAATTATCAACATAGACATGCCTAGGACAAAGTAAGAGTTTTCAGAGGCAGCTCCAGCTCCTGGCCTGCGAATTAATTGTAGGGAGATCCAGCGATCAGTCTTGGGGGGTAAACGCTCTTGCTTTAACCTCCCTGGATCTGGATTGTGATCTGGGGTGGAAGTCGTGGGTGGGTTTACAGCTTGCCAGAAACAGAAGTTGCCTTCCCACACCTTTGGGACAAAAATTCCCCTATCTGTCGCAAAGACATACTGTGGCAACAAGCCCCAAAGTCAAGTAATTAAGTGGCAACATGCCAAGGCAAAGGAAACAGAAAAATGCAACCCTAGACTCCTATTTTGGGGGCATAGAGCGAGAAAAGGACTGTGAGGTCAGAAGTCCTGCTCCAAAAGCCCCAGGGGAAAACATGAGCGGGTTGCAGGCCATAAAGGACCTTAAGAAGGACTTTAAAGCCAGTTGTTCATCTGTCCTTACTGGATTTTCTCTTCTCCAAAATTCTACTCTTGATCATCAAGTCCCTCTTCCATTCAAATTTGGATTTCTTAATCTTCAGTTGTAGCTGGTCAGGTCCTCTATCTTCCCACCCAGGTTCAAAGCCCTTTAGGAAAGACAGAAATTAATCTTGTGTGATAGCTATGGTCAAAGATAGAGTTGGAGAGGCCCCAGTCACTGAGCCGCCGCCGAGGACTCAGCAGCTTCCCCCCCGAGCCCCCTCGCTTCCCGACGCTTCATCCCCCCCCCCCCGCCTGACACCGCCTTCCGCAGGCCGTTTCCACCGAGGAAAAGGAATCTTATCATATGTCCGCTATCCAGAACCTCCATTCTTTCCACCCCTTTGCTGATGCAAGTAAGGGTGATGACCTGCTTCCTGCTGGGACTGAGGATTATATCCATATAAGAATTCAACAGAGAAATGGCAGGAAGACCCTCGCTACTGTCCAGGGGATCGCTGATGATTACGATAAAAATAAACTAGTGAAGGCATTCAAGAAGAAATTTGCCTGCAATGGTACTGTAATTGAGCGTCCAGAATATGGAAAAGTAATTCAGCTACAGGGTGATCAGCGCAAGAACATATGCCAGTTTCTCGTTGAGATTGGACTGGCTAAGGACGACCATGGGTTTTAAGTGCTTGTGGCTCACTGAAGCTTAAGTGAGGATTTCCTTGCAATGAGTAGAAAAATTCCCTTCTGTCCCTTGTCACAAGTTTAAAAACCTCATAGCTTGTATAATGTAACCATTTGGGGTCCTCTGTTTAACTTGGACTAGTGTAACTCATTCATGTAATAAACTGAAAAGAGCCAAAAAAAAAAAAAAAAAGATAGAGTTGGGGAAACTATGGAATCCAGGACCAATAAATGAAGGGATTATAAAAACCTAAAGAGATTATCAGGAAAAACAATCATGGGAAGTCAAATATGCAAACTCTCATACTATACTATCTCCCCATCTGTCACCAGGGCCCAGGACTCTAGACGTGGCTGTATGAATGGGAAGAAGAAAGAGCGGCACTCAAAAATCCTAATGCTGAGACAAAAACATTGTGAGGGAAAGGGTGAGGAAGGAACAATTGCCACATAAACCAACAAACTTCTGAGTTTATACTTTAAAGTCCCTGATAGTTGGGAGTATTCTGGATTTCAATTGACAGCACATTCCAAAGAACTCTCTTTGCTACCTTTGATGAATGTGTGGACTTTTCCCCTCTTCTACTCATTACCACTTAAAAAAAAAAGAAAGAAAAAAAAAACTCGGGAAGATCTGACAATCCAAGCAATCGTCTTTAGCTTCTGTTGTTTTCCATTAGCAACGGGAGCATATTCTTTTAGCGAAATACAAAAGCTGGTGCCCTGGACTACCACTGCGCTGTGCAGTGGCAAAGCCAATTCCCTCATTTGCAGAGGATCCCCAAAAGGTGGTTAGAGACTGTTTTAGCACTTTATTTGTCCCAATTATCTGCTCCTGCCTATTAGGGTGAATGAAACATCATGGCATTGTTTATCACACGCTTTCTATTCTCTAATAACACTGTTGTTTATTACTACAAACATGCTGTATGAAGTTAGCTCTGCTTCTGTTAGGCCTTTTCTGTTAATCCCTACTGCTCTTCTGTTCTGCCTTCACATTTGCCTTGGGTTTATTTTGTTTTTTAATCTGTTTTTTTTCTTGCACAGAACAAAGAGATTCCACTGAACCAAATCACAGCATGATGTTTAAAAGATACTTTCTTAAATCAGCCTTCAGGTTGGGTACTGTTAGATGGGCAATGAAAGAATATACCAATGGAGGTTATACTTGTAGAAAGAAATGGCATTCCAATTATAATGCAAAGGCAAGTATGTGCCTCTATTTTTCTTTCTGGGCACTTCCTGATGGAACTGAAGGAATGTTATAATCTTCCTAGATAAGGGCAGGAAGTGGTTATCCATCAGATTTAATCAGACTACCCTTAAATTTTCTTTTTCACATATCCTTCCCAAATACATCTAAAGATACCATATATAGCTAAATGGTTCTTCCATTGAGACTATAGAAAAGAAAACATTATTTTGCTATTTCCTCAGGCTGAGATTGACTGATAGGTTTACATTGTATCTTATAATGAGCATACACACACACACACACACACACACACACACACAATCAAAAGACAATTATCTTCCTTTTGACACTTGAAAGTCTATAATAAAAACCTAATCAAACATAGGCTCATCTAAGCTTACATGCGATAATGCCTTGAAGTTTCAGAGAATAATGGAGTTTTGTATATAGAATGTTCCTTAGAATATATAGCCCATTTCTCTTATTGTATAGATAAGAAACTTGAGGGCCACAGAAGTCAAATGACTTCTTGTTCATTGATCACACACTTTCTTGCTTCAAAGGATCTCACCAAGATCACTAACAGTTGTTAACAGTTAGAAAGGACACTCAGCTCTCCATTAGCTAAGCTTAATGGGATTCTATGACATCATGTTGCTTTTCCCTCTTCTTCTTTCTCCCCTTCAACCACAGCAGAAAATGTATATTCTAAAGCTTATTAGTCATTTTAAAGGGGAGGGAAAGGAGTAGGCCACCATTACAATTTTGTTGATGGGACAAGAGGATCCAGAGAAGTCAAAAGATAAACATCAGGTTACACAGAATGTCAATGGAAAAGTAAATTCAGAAAAGTCAATGACTATTAGAGTTTGGGGTGGTAAAACCCTAGAACTAATTCACCCATGGAGAATCAAGCCATTCTCTGTACTGTACTACAGGTTGGATCTAAGATTTCACTGATGTAGAGAACTCCCCAAAGAGGAATTTCTCTTTACTAATGCAAGTCAGCATTTACTTTGAAATTTATTGTCATCGAGGATGACTTGGCCATGAACACATAGCCTGGATGTGTCAGAAACAGGAAGTAAATCCAGGACTTTGTAACTGAAGTCACCTTTTGATCTACTAAATGATACTTCCCCTCATCCTCTGTATATAAAAAGCTAATTTTATGGAGATCATTTTTATAATTCTCTGGCTTGTCTATTCCAGTGACTTTTCTAGGTGGATGGGTCCACTGGGACCCCTTAGTTCAATAGCATCATTCTCTTAAGTATTGGAATATCCAAAGACAGCATGTCAAACATAATCCATGAGCCACACTGCTGCAAGACATGAAATGTTTTCTTTAGTCTTTCTTCATGTGTGTGAAGTAGATATTGGGGACCATATGGCATAGGGGGAGTGAAGCCCTGGAAGGGGATTCAGGAAATGGTTTCTAGTATATAAAGTGTTTTCCTCATGACAATAGTGTGAGGGGGGGAGTGCAAGACTATTGTGCTCACTTTAAAGATGAGGAAACTTTGAGACACAGGGAGTTTTTGACTTGACCAAGGTCAAACAACTAGTAAGTGCTGTCAATGGGATTTTAACCAAGATCTCTTGCCTATGCCTCTTATTCTTTTTCCACTACCTCACCTAGTTGTGTCAAGTTATCAGAGCAAGTCAAGACCCTATGACGTACCAGACACTTTGCTAAGGGCTCGACATACAAAGAAAGAAAAAAGACAATCCCTGTCCTCAAGGAGCTCAGAGTCTACTGGGGGAAGGCAATGTGCAAACAATTACATAGAAATAAGATAGATGCAGGATATATTGGAGATAATCAAAGAGTGAAGGAACACACAATAAGGAGGAAAAAGTTGAGGTAAATAATTAGGCCTAAGGGGGTGGACTAAGTTAACCCCAATATCTATTTTAGTTCTTTAAAGAAAATGCTTAATGAAATGCCCTAGAGGTTAGAATTCAGGAATAATTTTACAACACAACATAGAATAGTGGAAAAGATTCTGAGCATAGATAAAGCTCAGAGACTTAGTTTCCTCATCTATAAAATGGGATTAATTACATTTGTTCTATTTACCTCCTACAGCAGTGAAGAAAATGTTTTATGTGCTACAAAATACTTTAGTTTGTGGTTGTTGTTTCCCCCCCACAAAGTTTTCAACTATTTTTAGATTTGGCCATATTACTAGCCTATGTACAAAGGGTTATATTATGTACTATGTATATAGGCAGGATTCAATATTTGATCAGTTTCTGAATTACTGAATGACCATGGTGAGGTAATTAGGAAAGGCATTGTCATTAATATTCCTGGATGGGATAATTAAGATGACTAATAGCCACTCAGTGATAGTTAAAAGTATTTTCCACCATCCCATATGGTAATACATTTCTAGGAACAGAAATTTAGGAGTCACTGAATTAGGAAATCCCACAGTAAAATTAAGAAATAATGACGCTTTTTTGCAAATATATTGTATTACCTCTTTTTTTCTTAATAGCAATTTTGTCACAGATTTAGCCAAAATATAGCTCTGAAGGCAACTAATCTAACCCCCTCATTGTACAGGTTAAGAAACTGAGGCAATTTGTGACAAAAATTGGTCCAAAGGAACACAAATAGAGGAGAGGAGCCAAGATGGCAGAAAGGAAGCAGTAACTTCGCTGAGCTCCTCGGTCACTAAGTCTCAAAGGGTGAATCTCAGCAGATTCCGGAGTGACGGAGCCCACTGGAAGACAGAGAGTGGCAGAGTCCAGTCTAGGAGGTTGCCCAGTGTATCCAGACAGGACGAGCGCAGAGTGTGTAGGGTCTGCACAGCTTAGACCTAAAAGCAGACAAGCAGACTACACCAGAGAGAGAAAAAGCCCCAGCCTGCAGACTTACCAAGGACCAATTGCAGTCATCTCCCCTTCATCTCACAAAGGGACGGGAGGGGTCATTAGAGCCAGGTTGAAATCCCAAGTTAATGGAAATAGCCCCAGGCTTGAGAGTCTCCAAGAAGGGGTGTAACTGAGACAGCCAGGAGTCTGAAGAGAAGAGAGGGAGGGGTCCCAACAAGCCCCACCTCACCTCACCAGCAAAAGCCTACTTATAGCCCAGGGGTATAGAGGCAGAAATCTGAAGTGGTCAGACTCACCCTCACCTATGCATCGACATTCCTCACTGACTTCCCTGACTTAGCCATAAACTAGCCACCCAGAGGAAACCAAAGTCAAGGATCAGGCCCTAAACTCATAGCCTGAGAAACTAAGAAACAGGAAGTCACAATGGGAAAGAAAGAAGCTGAGAAGGAGAACGGGAAGGCAAGAAAGTCTATTCGAGCCTACT
Organism: Gymnobelideus leadbeateri; assembly: GCA_011680675.1. Lineage (NCBI taxonomy): Eukaryota > Metazoa > Chordata > Mammalia > Diprotodontia > Petauridae > Gymnobelideus > Gymnobelideus leadbeateri. The sequence goes on from WOXC01004180.1 coordinate 94,666, forward strand.
GTGCAGGGCAAGAACAACAAAATACACAGGACAATATAGACTCTCTACCCACACCTGAGACCACAGAAGGAAACATGATCTGGTCCCAAGCCCAAATAGCTTTCCTGGAGGAGCTTAAGAAAAATTTTAAAGACCAAATCAGGGAGGCAGTGACCAACTTGGAAAAACGTCTCAGTGAAGTAATTGGAGAAAATACCTCCCTAAAAAAGGGACTTCAAAAACCAACTGAAGACCATAATTCGCTAAAAATTAGAAACAAACTGAAACTCAGAACTCTATGATGCAGCGAGTCAATCCAACAAAACAAGATGATAGAAAAACTGAGTGAAAATGTAAAATATCTCACTGGCAAAATAACTGACCTAGAGAACAGATCCAGGAGAGACAACCTAAGAATTATTGGTCTACCAAGCCATGATGAAAAAAGCAGCCTAGACAACATCCTCCAAGAGATTGTCAAAGAAAACTGTCCTGAGGTCCTGGAATCAGAAGATAAAATAGCTATCGATAGAATTCACCAGACTCCTCCTGAGAGAGATCCCAAACTGAAAACTCCAAGAAATATAGTAGCCAAGTTCCAGAATTACAAGATTAAAGAAAAAATTCTACAAGCAGCTAGAAAGAAACAATTCAAATATCGAGGAACTACAGTTAGGATCACACAGGTCCTAGCAGCTTCTACATTAAAAGAGCGGAGGGACTGGAATTTGATATTTTGTAGGGCAAGAGAGCTAGGACTACAACCAAGGATTAACTACTCGGCAAAACTGAGCATAATCTCTTAGGCAAGGAGATGGTTGTTTAATGAAATAAGAGTCGTCCAGATTTTCCTGATGAAAAAGCCAGAGCTCAATGGAAAATTTGATCTCCAATTAAAAGACTCAAGAAAGACATAAAAAAGGTAAGCAAGAGAAACACAGACTCACACATGCATAAGTGCACACACCCACACCCACAAACACATGATCATTACTTGGAATGCAACAAGAGCAAAATGTTCACATTCCTATATGTGGAACTGATAACTGTCAGTATTCGAAATCTTTATGATTATCACGACCTTCAAAAGGGTTATACTTAGATAGAGGGTATGGGTATGAATGCACTAACCTGAAATCTAAAAAAAAAAAAAACTATTAAGGAGATCAAAGAGACTGTAATGGGAAAAAGGAAAGGATGAGCTAGGAAAAGGTAAAATATGCCATCTGAAGAGGCATCAAAACACACTATAGAAGAAGGGAAAGGAAGAGGGAGAGGAACATCATTTAAACACTATTCTCACTGGTTCTGGTTCAAAGAAGGATCAAATTAATCAGTGAAGTTTAAGAATCTAATGTGAATAGACACATAAATTCATTAAATAGAAGAATTGGAGGGAGGGAGAGGAGCACTGTTTGAAATTTACTCTCATTGGTTTGGAATCAAACGGGGAGTAATTTACTCTGATAAGTATAAAAACTTATTGTGTCCTATAGATAGTGGAAGGGTAAGGGGGGGTGAAAAATAGAAGACTAAAGGGGGGATTAGAAGGGAGGGAAACAGCAGTAAGGGGAGAGGGTAGCTTAAGAAGGGGGATAACCGGGTGGAAACACTGAGGGAGTGGGCAGTCAAAAGGGAAATCTTCTAGGAGGGGAAGGGAGAAGGAAGAAACAAAAACATGAACAGGGGAGGGAATAGGATGGAGGGGAAGAGACAGATAGTCATCATTACTGTGAATGTGAATGGGATGATCTCTCCCATAAAACAGAGGTGAATAGCAGAATGGATTAAAAACCATAATCCTACAATATGCTGTCTACAAGAAACACATTTGAAACAAAGGGATACCCACAGGGTAAAGGTAAAAGGTTGGAGTAAAATTTATTATGCCTCAGCTAAAGTAAAAAAAGCAGGGGGTAGCAATACTTATCTCAGATAAAGCAAAAGCAAAAATAGATCTAATTAAAAGAGATAAGGAATGAAACTATATCCTGCTAAAAGGCACCATTGAGAATGAAGCAATATCATTACTTAATATATATGCTCCAAGTGGTATAGCATCCATATTCCTAGAGGAGAAGTTAAAGGAATTAGAGGAAGAAATAGATAGCAAAACTATACTGGTGGGGGCCTTAATCTCCCCCTCTCTGAACTTGATAACTCTAACCTCAAAATAAACAAGAAAGAAGTTAAGGAGCTGAATAGAATCTTAGAGAGACTAGATATGATGGATCTCTGGAGAAAACTGAATGGGGATAAAAAGGAATTTACTTTCTTTTCAGCAGTGCATGGTACATACTCAAAAATAGACCATGTATTAGGGCATAAAAACCTCACAATTTGGTGCAGAAAGGCAGAAATATTAAATGCATCATTCTCAGATCATAATGCAATAAAAATTATATGCAATAAAGGGCCAGGGAAAGATAGATTAAAAACTAATTGGAAATTAAACAATTTAATACTAAAAATTGGTGGGTCAAACAAGAAATTATAGAAGCAATCAATAATTTCATTCAAATGAATGATAATAATGAGACAGCATACCAAAATTTGTGGGATGCACTAAAGGCAGTTCTCAGGGGAAGTTTTATATCCCTGAGTGCATACTTAATTAAAGCAGAGAGAAGGGAGGTCAATGAATTGGACATGCAATTGAAAAAGCTAGAAAAAGAACAAATTGAAAATCCCCAATTTAGTACTAAATTAGAAATATTGAAAACCAAAGGTGAGATTAATAAAATTGAAATTAAGAAAACCACTGAATTAATAAATAAAACTAAGAGCTCGTTTTATAAAAAAAAATCAACAAAATTGATAGACCCTTAATCAATATGATAAAAAAAGAAAGAAGAAAACCAAATTAAGAATATCAAAAATAGGGGCCGAGCCAAGATGGCGGAGTAGAAACAGCATTTCCAATGTGCTCTGCCCCACACAAATTTCAAACAACGTGAAAGGGAGCTCCTAACAACTTCTGGAGCCACAGCACCCACAGAATGGCACAGAGAAGCTAACCTCCTGCTGAGGACAGCCCAGCAGCCCTGCAGGGAGCAGCCAGGGCAGCGCTCTGAGAGCAGGCAGCCCAGCATGCTGGGAACCGACAGCGCAGCCTGCAGAGCTGAGCCCAGGTCCGCGGTTTTAGCCCCAGGGCGGCCAGGCTTTCAGCCAGCTGGTGGAACCCCAGAACACCAGCAATTGTGGCGATTCCAGAATTATCAGCACAGATATGCCTAGGACAAAGTGAGAGGTTAGTGCCCTATGGACTTTGGGACCAGTATTTGGGGAAGACGTGGCTTCCTCCCCTGGGGGCAAAAAGCTGCTGAAGAAAGTGCTGCACAGAAGCCATTTTGCAGCATCAGCAGTGGCTCTAGCTCCTGGTCTGCAAACTGTAGGAAGATCTAGCAATCAGTCTGGGGGTTAATCGCTTTTGCTTTAAACTGCCTGGATCTGGATTGTGGTCTGGGGGGAAAGTTTGGGGTGGGTATCCAACTTGCCAGAGTGGGTGGAGGCTTTACAGAGGCCACCCAACTGGCAGAAGTTGTGAAGACCCCACGTTTGGGCGGAAGCTCCCCTGTCTGGTGGCAGAGTCCTACTGTGGCAACAAGCCCCAAAATCAAGTAATTAAGTGGCAATATGCCTAGGCAAATGAAACAAAATAAACAGAAAAGCTCAACATTGGACTCCTATTTTAGGGGCAAAGAGGCTCAAAGCATGGAGGAGGACTGTGAGGTCAGAACTCCTGCACCAAAAGCCCCAAATGAAAATACAAGCTGGCTACAGGCCAATAGAGGACCTTAAGAAGCAGATAAGAGAAGTGGGGGAAAATTTGGGAAGAGAAATGAAAAAGATGCAGGAAAAGTATGAAATGACAGTCAACAGCCTGACTGAGGAAAATGACACCTTAAAAAATAGACTAACTCAAATGGCAAAAGAGGCTCAGAAAGGCAATGAGGAGAAGAATGCCTTAAAAAGACAAATTTGGCAGATGGAAAAAGAATCTCAAAAGCTCACTGAGGAGATTCATTCCTTCAGAGTTAGACTGGAGCAAATGGAAGCTAGTGACTTTATGAGAAATCAAGATACTATTAAACAGATTCAAACAAATGAAAGAATAGAAGGCAATGTGAAATATCTCGTGGGAAAAACCACTGACCTGGAAAATAGATCCAGGAGAGTTAATTTAAAAATTATTGGACTACCTGAAAGCCATGATCAAAGAAAGAACCTAGAAATCACCCTTCAAGAAATTCTCAAGGAAAACTGCCCTGATGTTTTAGATCCAGAGGGCAAAATAGAGGTTGAAAGAATCCACAGATCACCTCCTGAAAAAGATCCCAAAAAGAAAACTCCCAGGAATATTATAGCCAGGTTCCAGAATCCCCAGATCAAGGAGAAAATACTACAAGCAGCCAGGAAGAAACAATTTCAATATTGTGGAAACACAATCAGAATAGCCCAGGACCTGGCAGCTTCTACACTGAGGGATAGAAGGGCATGGAATATGATATTCCAGAGGGCAAAAGAACTGGGAATGAACCCAAGGGTCACCTACCCAGCAAAACTGAGTATTTTGTTTCAGGGGAAAATATGGTCATTCAGTGGAATAGAGGACTTTCAAGCATTCTTGAGGAAAAAACCAGAGTTGAATAGAAAATTTGACATCCAGACACAAGAAGCAAGAGATGCATGAGAAGGTAATCAAGGAAAAGAAATCAAAAGGAACTTATCAAAGTTGGACTATTTACATTCCTACATGGAAAAACAATAACTGTGTTTGATGAAACCTTTCTCATTATGAAAATAATTGAAGAAGGGTACATGGCATATGTTCACAGGTATACATGGATAGAGGGCACAGGTTGAATTTGATGGGAAGGGATGATTATTATTTTTTTTAGAGGGCAGTTGGGGTTGGGTGACTTGCCCAGGTTAACGTGGCTGGGTTTTTGTTTGTGTGTTGGGTGTCTGGGGCCAGATCCGAGCTCGGGTCCTTCTGGCTCCGGGGATGGCTCTCTGCTCACTGCACCACCTAGCCGCCCCAAGGAAGGGATCATTCTTAAGGGGTGAAGTCAAGAGGTGAGAGAGGAAAGTGGCAAGAGGTGATGGAGAGAGACAGGGTAGGGCAAACTATCTCATGTAGAAGAGGCAAGGGGAAGTAGTTGCAGGGGAGGGGAAGAACAGGAAGGCAAAAAGGCAAAAGCATATTCTCATTGAAGTTGGCTCAAGGAGAGAATCACATACATCCTAAATGGAATATCTTACCCTCACTCACTCTCCTGAGTAGGGGAAAGGGGCATGAGAGGGGGGGTGATGGAGGGGAGGGCATTCTGGGGAGGGGGGAGGTCAAAAGTACCCACTATCAAAGAGAGACAGGATCTAAGTAGGGAATGGACCAGGTGGGAGGTGAGACAGGTGGGAGTGAAATATAAGCAGTCTTTTACAATATATCTACTATGATAATGTTTTGCATAGCTATACATGTACAACACATACTGAATTGCTTATCTTCTCAGAGGGAGTGGGTGACAAGGGAGAAGGGGAATGGATCTGAAAATTGAAGTTTTAAAATTAAATGTTTCATAAGATGTCCAGGCAGTGGGGCTCAGAGATTCACCTTGCCCTAATGGCAAAGTCGAAGGGGGTATGGGAGAAGATATGGGAGAGAGCAGATTGGATGAGGGGATATCTAGTGGGACTGCTATTCTGGGGTGGTGGGTAGGGAAAAAATGGGGGAAAAATGTAACTCATAATCTGGTGGAAATGAATGATGTAAACCAGAAGTTAATAAAGCATTTGTTTAATCAACACACACACACACACACACACACACACACACACACACACGCGCGCACAAATATATTACAGGTCAGTCTCAGTTAAAAAAAAAAAGAATATCAAAAATAAAAAGGGTGAATCTACCTCCAATGAAGAAGAAATGAAAAAAATAATGAGGAATTATTTTTCCCAATTGTATGCACATAAATATGACAATCTTAGTAAAATGAATGAATATTTACAAAATCACAAGTTGCCCAGATTAACTGAAGAGGAAATGAATTACCTAAATAACCCCATCTCAGAAAAAGAAATCAAACAAGCCATCAATGAACTCCCTAGGAAAAAATCTCCAGGGCCAGATGGGTTTACTAGTGAATTCCATCAAACATTTAAAAAACAATTGATTCCAGTTCTCTACAAACTATTTGGGAAAATTAGTGAAGAAGAAGTCCTACCAAACTCTTTCTATGACACAAATATGGTACTGATTCCTAAATCAGGAAGAGATAAAACAGAGAAAGAAAATTATAGACCAATTGCCCTCATGAATTTAGATGCAAAAATTCTAAATAAAGTATTAGCCAAAAGACTCCAACAACTTATCACAAAAATAATACACTCTGATCAGGTAGGATTCATTCCAGGAATGCAAGGATGGTTTAATATTGAGCATATCAACAATAAAACTAGCAGAAACCACATGATCATCTCATTAGATGCAGAAAAGGCTTTTGACATAGTACAACATCCATTCCTATTAAAAACACTAGAAAGTACAGGAATAAATAGAGCCTTCCTTAAAATAGTTGATAGCATCTATTTAAAACCATCAGCAAATATTATATACAATGGGGATAAACTAGAAGCCTTTCCAATAAGATCAGGAGTGAAAGAAGGGTGTCCACTATCACCCCTCTTATTCAACCTGGTACTAGAAACACTAGCAGTAGCAATTAGAGAAGAAAAAGAAATCAATGGAACCAAAATAGGCAGAGAAGTGACCAAGCTATCACTCTTCGCAGATGATATGATGACATACTTAGAGAATCCTAGAGAATCAAGTAAAAAACTACTTGAGACAATAAATAAATTTGGCAAAGTTGCAGGATATAAAATAAACCCACATAAATCCTTGGCATCACTGTACATCTCTAATGAAACTCAACAGCAAGAGAGAGAAAGAGAAATCCCATTTAAAGTCACTGTAGACATTATAAAATATTTGGCATTCTACTTGCCAAAACAAACCCAGAATCTATATGATCACAACTACAAAACACTTCTCACACAAATAAAAGCAGATCTAAATAGTTGGAAAAATATCAATTGCTCATGGCTGGGTTGAGCTAATATAATAAAAATGACAATTTTACCCAAATTAAACTATATATTTAGTACCATACCAATCAATTTACCAAAAAACTACTTTCTAGAGTCAGACAAAATAATATCAAAATTTATTTGGAACAACAAATGGTCTAGAATATCAAGGGAATTAATGAAAAGAAATGCTAGGGAAGGTGGACTAGCTATGCCAGATCTTAATCTGTATTATACAGCAGCAGTCATCAAAACTGCTTAGTAGTGGCAGAGGTGTAGAGTAGTGGCTCAATAGATACAAAAATATTTATAGCAGCCTTTTTTGTGGTTGCAAAGAATTGGAAACTAAAGGGGTGCCCATCCATTGGGGAATGGCTAAACAAGTTGTGGTATATGAATGTAATGGAATATTATTGTGCTATAAGAAACGAGGAGGTGACGGATTTCATAATTACCTGGAGAAACTTGTACAAACTGATGCTGAGTGAGAAGAGTAGAATCAGAAGAAATTTGTTTACAATCACAGACATACCATATCTGTGATGACCCACTATGACAGACTGGACTCTTCAGCAATGCAGTGATATAAGTCAGTCCCGAAAGACTCAAGAAAGAGAGAAATGTGTCATCCAGAGATATAACTAGAAAGAACTGAGCCTGAATCCTGATGGAAGCAAACTAAATGATCTTGTTCTTTTCATCGTTTGGTTTTATTTCTTCCTTACCATCTTTCATCCCACCTAGTACAATACGCCTTTGTAATTGGAATAATGTCTAATATGAATGTATTTGCAGATCCTATACTGGACTATATGCTGTCATGGGGGGAGGGGGGAGGGAGTAAAGGAAATTTGAAAATCAAGGAACTATAGAATTGAATCTTGTTAACTGAAACTGAACCAATAAATTAATTTAAAAAGAAAGAAACACAAATGGAAAGTGGTATAGATGCAAAATGAACCCAGTACCCAATAAACATACCTTTCTTTTTACCTATCACACTGTTAATGTATATAAATTGGGTCAAAAGACTAGTGGGCTATGAGACCACCCAAAAAGTTTGCCATTTTTTCATGCCCTAAGAGAAAATAAATCTCATCAAAATGGGGGTACTTTAAACTGATAAATCTAAGAGTTCTTAGTGTAAATGTGTGACTTAATTTATCAGGTCTATTCCTGTGAACAGATTTTCATAGGGTGCTGAGATCAAAACTACTTACCTGAGGGAGAGGAGAAGTCCCCCATTATTAAGAGGAAGGAAGTTTCTGATTTATGAGTTTTTAGTTACTTAGATGCTAATTTTAGACCTTCCTAATTTTTTTTTTTATTTGAGTAGCTAAGTGGCACACTGGATAGAGTACCCAGTCTGGAGTCAGGAGGAACTGAGTTAAAATTTGACTTCAGACACCATCTGTGTGACCGTGGGCAAGGTACTTAACCAATTTGGATCTCACTTGCTGTATGTATAAAATGAAGGGAGTGGTATAGGTGACCTCTAAGGAGACTTCTGGCTATAAATCTAAGCTCCTACGATCCAATAACAAAGCAAAAGAGACATAGATTTTGGGAGACACACACACAATGAAAGGAGAGATAAAGACCTTGGGTGTTTTTGTTGTTGTCTTTGATTTTTTGATTCTTTAATAAAAAGAGCTAAGAGGGATAAGTCTGCAAAGAAACTTAGCTCCATTTTCATTTCAAGAAAAGTCAGGAAGTTATATCTCAAGTTTGTTAAGATTTTTTTTATTGATACTTTGCAGTGCTGCCCCCTTCCTTTTCTAAAATTTTAACATCTGGCCTGTTTCCCAGTAGTTATAAACTGTAGAAAGTCTTAAGAATCTAAACAAAGGTTGTATGTTTTTTTTAACATATCTGAAAGTGTTAAGGATATTCTGGTTCTTCACTAGATCTGTAAGAACAGAACTCAGGTAAAACAATCACTGGAATCTTCCTCTGGCTATGAAAGAGAAATAATAAAGCTCACATGTGTTTTTCTTCTTACTCCAACAAAATTTGACTGACTTACTTACAATTGTGACTATGGGGTAAACATAGTGCCTGACAGGCTTAACAAATTCTGAAAAAAATAATTAAATAATATAACTTTTTGTTGGTTCATAATTTAAAGAGACAGAAGGAATCTCCTTATTTTAGGGATGAGGAAACTGAAGATCAGGTACTGGTCTAGTCCATAAAGGTAAAAAGTATTAGGTAGAGGATTTAATTCAAAGTTTTCTGATGTCAGATTAATTGCTCTATTCTCTATACTACCATTTTACACACAGAGGAGAGAGAAAATGAAAGAAGAAGAGGAAGAAGAAGATGAAGAAGAAGCAGAACAAGAAGAAGAAGAAAAAGGAAAAGAAGGAGAATGAAAAGGAGAAGCAGCAGCAGAAAAATGAGAAGAAGAAGAAGAAAGAGGAGGAGGAGGAGGAGGAGGAGGAGGAGGAGGAGGAAGGAAAAGGAGGAGAAAAGAAAAGAAAAAAAGAAAAAAAATTTTTTCCCCCCAGTACACTAGAGCTGCAGGAAAACTAACTGAAACATGAAATATTTTCAGGGATTTAACACAACAGAAAGATTGTGTGGCCCTACAGTGTCTCTCATACTGCCTCGAATTGCTCATAATATCTTACAGTCCAAAGTGACCTTAGAGGTTATGTTATTCAACAACATAATTTTACAGGTAAGGAAACTGAGACGTACAGAACTGAAGTGACTTGCCAAAATTCATATAGGTAGCAAGTACAAGTTAACTTTTGCACTAGGGTCTACTGACTTTAAATATAGCGTCCTTTGCACTCAAATTTGCACTTCTTTTTGTTTGTTTTCCCTTATCTTCATATTAAAATGAAAACTGCTTGAAGTTTATTATTCTTCTATTTATCTTCCACAAAATTTGGTTACAGTGTCTTGTATGTAGTAGATGCCCAATAAGCACTTGGTTAATTAATAGTAACTCATATTTGTGTAAAATGAGTATTTACAACCTATGTCTTTTTTTTAATACAGATCAACTAATTATACATCCCTTTGTAATGTCATCCAACTCTCTCCAAGGAGTATCATGATCCCCACATTGATGGGAGCAAGAGAATGGATACAAGATTGGGTGATCTTTCTCCACTATCTGAGATGGTATTGAACTTGAATTTTATTTACTTCATATCCTACCCCTAAATATTGGTAATCTAGAAGAGTAATTTGATTCAACATGGCTTGAAACTTACCTAATAAATTCTAATGACACAAAATACTGTTATACCAAAATACCATTATAAATGGAAAATAGCAAGTATGCCCATTTATTCAATCAAATAACAAATAAAAATGAGAAAAAAGTTAAACAGATTACCTTATATCAGAAAATGAACGAATGAATGAATGAACTCCTTAGATAGGAAAAAAAATGAGATGTCAACTCAAGAATGAGAAGTCCCACCCAGTGGGAAATACACCAGTCTTTTAAATAAAGAGCTAGGTGTCAGAAGACATGTTCCTTAGTCAGCTTCCTATACATATCTTCAGTTTCCAGTCTTTGACATTCTTTCCACACATCTGGAGATGATCTGACATCAGATGTGTTCTGTCAAAGATGTAATATCTCTCTTCTCTAAAGCCAGTGAACCAACTTCACCCTCATTCAGGCAACCCTTCACTTCTCCAGTCCAAAGACATGCCTAAGTAGCATCATGCATAATGTAATAGGAATGAGTGAAATCTTAGTTGCATTTCCATAGGTTTAGGAAACATTTTTGTCAAAACTATCTTATGAAGTAAGCAGTACAGATATTATTAGCCCCATTTTATATATGAGAAAATTAAGGATCAGAGATATGAACTGATTTCCTAATAACTACAAAGCTAATAAGTACTGGAATAGGATTTAAAACCCAGGTCTCCAGTTCCTATACTTTTTGATCCTCCTTTGCTTCACTGAATAAATGAATCAATGACTGAACCCATCAACTAATGAGTGAATGAATGCATTCCTTATTTTGATTGAGTGATGCAGATCTGGCCTTCTAGGTCTTAAAAACCAGGAGCAAACCTAAAAAACAACTTCTCTCTGATCTTTTCAACTTCCATATCATGTACCAGCTGGGTCTCCATTTTCATTCTGGGATATTCTAATTTTCCTGAATTACCATTTTGAGTTGCTTAATTCAGCACAATTATCAATTAATTTACTAAAAAGGTTATTTGTATGATCTTTTACCTTAAATGCAATAACATTCAAATGTAGATTGTATGCACTACCCAAAGGAAAATAGCCCAGATAACACTGATTATTCATCGAGTTACCATGAAATATGGAGTAGATTTTACAATTACTAATGTAACTCCATTTATCTACATGGTAATTCTCAGCAATGCTAAGTTCTATTGGCCATTTGTAGGTTGATACAGTTATATAGTACTAACAGATGTTAAATTAGTTTATAAAAAAACACCTAGGAACAACTGTAGCAGCAGATTGCTTGTAAGTAATAGGCAAGATTATAACATTCAGATAACACAAAATGCAGTAGGTTTACCCATAGACAAAGAAGAAATACATATAAATACCCAAGACAAGGCAGGAAATGGATCAAATTAAGATAATACTGAAACAAATGGGTCCAATATAATGTTAATAATGCTAATAATAAAGAACTTTCCAGTTCTGTCTTCCTCTCAGGGATTTTTATGCATATTCCATCTTTTCTGGGTGTACTTAATGTTACAGGTTTCTTGGAAATTCAACATAATGTTTTATATATGTATGCTCCATATAAATTACACACACACACACACACACACACACACACACACACACACACATACACACATATATATAGAGAGAGAGAGAGAGAGAGAGAGAGAGAGAGAGAGATCTAGAGATATAAATACAGATATCTTTATCTGGTTCATAAATGTTCCCCATATAAGTGGAAAAATCAGTAATGGGGTGACTGAGTCACTTTTTTCTGGAAGAGTGGGAACAAAATCGAAAAACTCCCAATTTAGCCTAAATTCTTTTAATAAGCAGGCAAATGAATTCAGTAAAATGAAGAGGTTCTATTATGATGAAAACATTGGTTTACCTTTAACTACATCTGCACCAGCCTGTGCTAAATAATGAGGCTGGATTTACTCATTGTTTTTCTTTTCTTTAGGGACTGGATTATGCAACAAAAACGAAAATGCCCCCCACCCAAATTTGAGAAAAGGGAATTCTTCTTCAAAGGTTTCTTGCAATTCAAATTAGTCCCAGATCAGACTAGAACAAGCTTAGCTCATGATCAACAGCCTATTAGGGATGTTGTTGGAAGAGGTTTTTGGAAGAAAGAAATATAGGTGAGGAGCTAAAGGATATTCCATTGAAAGGAAACATGAAATTTTTGGACAGCAAGAAATAGTTACTTATTGAAGCAAGTTGATTAATAAGAAGTTGTGGAGCTAGAATTTACAGAAGAAATGGGGGACTGTACTTTTGGGGCATCTTGCAAAAATTTACACAGAATTGATTTTAAACAGCATCTTAACTCAGGCTTGTAAAATCACTTATTACCACTGCTACAAAAGAACTAGCCCTGTTGATTCCCAGTGCTTTTAATACATTGTGACTAGCATTACAATGAGTGACGCAACACAATGAACAAGGGGAAAAACTTCTTTTTTTCTTCTTTCTCTCTCTCTCCCACCAACTGATCAATATGCTTGAAGAAAATGTCACAGACTCCATTGAAGGTAATAGGTTTAGATCACCATTACACTTTCTATTCAATGAGCTGAGTCTGTCTGTTTGGGCTATTTCTGTTGGAAAATTCACCTATTTGAAAAGATTCATTTTCTTCAATGCAGTTGAACAAAGCAGGGCAGTGATGCCTGTTATACCTCAGGCTTTCCTCTGCCTTCACCCTGCTGCACCTCCCTGGAAGTCCCAGCCATGAAGCCAACACTAATTGAAATATATGGAAACCTTAGAATCAGGGCCCTTGGCAAAACAGTGAAGTAGGTAAAGTTGTGCTTTAGATTGCAGTATCAAAAGCTGGAAGGAAATTTACAGATTCAGTCTAACCTCATTTTACAATGGAAAGAACTAAGTTTTAGAAGGTGATTTCTGCAAGGTCAAATGAGACATTGTATGAGTCAATATTTGAATTCAGGCCTTCTAACTCCAAATTCCTTTCCTTTTATGATTCTCTGCCTTTCTAGATTGTTTGGTATACTTCTTTCTATTTCAGAATCACACCATTGCCCCAAACCCTCTTTGACACAAGGTACACAAAGTCTGTGTACCTTTGCCTAAATCCCAGAGCCATGATAGGTGTATAAGGCTTCATCTGAATCTGCCCTCCATGGTCATGTCCAAAGTTGGTCATTTCCCTTTTTTTAAACTTAAATAAAGTGCTTCTTGGGACCCTGCTAGGTTCTAACAGCCAATAATAACTGAGAGAAAAGGAATGATTTTTCCCTGGTCCCTCCTTTATAGATTTGGGGGTGCCAGGAAAATAGTTCCATATTTTATTTTCTTGTTTCAAAGCTTAAAATTCTTCCATGAGTTGTTAATCCCTTCAGATTTAACATTAATTTTCTATTAAAATGGAATTACCCTCAGGAAGGATAACAGTTTGTCATTTATACCTTAGCCATTTTTGAGGCAGCACATTCTTTAATACTTTAGGAAGAAAAGACAACTAAAGCAGAGAATGGGAAACAGAAGGGGGATGGGAATCCTGGGGAAAAATAAAATGAAAACCCCAGCTTTCTGTACCCCCACCCTTAGGAGTGGACCATAAGGTGATTTTTCTACTAAATAAGGAATTTAACATGAAAGCTGGCTATATTGGCTTTATCATCAGGTAGGTGATATTTATGATAGCTAAAGGATCAGGGAAAGTCAGAATTCCAAGGTTTGGGACAGAACTGGGGCCTTAAGTCATTTAGACCTGCAAAGAGAATTCTCATGCTAATGAGGGCTAAAAATTGGATTCCCCAGTTTACAGAGGATACCAAACTGAACGAAATTGTCAGCATAACATTTAAATTACTTTTTTGATAAGCTTGGCTATTTACAAATCATCAGACAATTACATCTTCCAAAAACTATTTAGCATCAATTCATTCTGCCTTTTCAACAGTGCACTTGACTAATTCCAAATAAATTGAAAAAAATTACCTTGCCGATTGCAAGAAACTGACCAAAAACAATCCCTGGAGTTTTAAATTGTGTATTGTTAAGCTTACTCTGCAAAAGAGTTTTCCTTTGCTTTATCTTCCTGCTCCATGCATATTAAGCTGCTGTAAATGTGAAATACTAGCCATGAAAGAGGCCTTGTAAAAATGAAACTCAGTCTTAATAAGTATTTCCAGGGATCTGAGCTCTTAAAAGCAATGGAGGGTGTTCTGTCCAATGGTTTGGTCTGGATCCATCCTCTATCATGCCTTTAACCCAAAAGTGTCAGTCTTGACTGTAGGTCCCTAGAAGGTCCAATAACTTCATTAAGTGTAAAGAGAGAAAATATAAGCCAATGGTATATGTGAAGTTGCCTTTTGAGCTTCTTTACAATTCTCTTCTTAGAGGATCCCTTTACCATAATACTCAGGCATAAACTATCTGTGTTTTCCTTCATATTTTCATTCTCCAAACTTTCATTAGGCCAGTCTTAGGACAGGACTTGTTCGGATCATTTTTTTCCCCAAATGCTTTATTAACTTCTGGTTTACATCATTCATTTCCGTCAGATTTTGAGTTACAATTTTTCCCCATTTTCCCCCTACCCACCACCCCAGAATAACAGTCATACAGGATATCCCCTCATCCAATCTGCTCTCTCCCATCTCTTCTCCCATACCCCCTTCGACTTTTCCAATAGGGTGAGGTGAATCCCTGAGCCCCATTGCCTGTACATCTTATCTCCCAATTATATGCAAAATAGTATTAAGCATAGTATTTATATATTTTTTAAAAATTGATTTTAAAAGGAAGATAAGCGACTCAGTATATGCTATACATGTGTAGCTATGCAAAACATTACCTTAGCAGAAATATTGTAAAAGACTGACTATATTTCCCTCCCTCCCATCCCACCTTCCACCTGGTCCACTCCCCATCTTGATCCTGTCCCTTTTCAAAAGTGGGTGCTTCCAACATCCCTCCACCCCAGCCAGCACTCCCTTCCACCAAATTCCCCCATCCCCCTCCCCCACGCTCCTGTATGGTGGGACATCCTATTTAGTATGCATGTCATTCTCTCCCTGGTCCAAATTCAATGAGAATAAGGTTTTGCCTTTTTGCCTTCCTGTTCTTCCCCTCCCCTGCAACCACCTTCCCCTGTCTCTTCTACATAAGACAATTCACCCCATCTCTCCCCATTCCCCCTCACCACATTATTCTCTCACCTCTTAACCTGACCTTTTAAGTACCATCCCTTCCTATTAAACTCTACCTGTGCCCTCTATCTATGTATACCTGAAAACATATATACACATTCACATATGTATTCATATGCCCATATACCCTTCTTCAACTATTTTCATAATGAGAAAGGTTTCATCAGACATAGTTATTGTTTTTCCCTGTAGGAATGTAAATAGTTCCACTTTGATAAGGTCATAGTGATTTCTCTTCCTTGTTTACCTTCTCAAGCATCTCTTGCTTCTTGTATCCAAATGTCAAATTTTCTTTTCAACTCTGGTTTTTTCCTCAAGACTGCTTGAAAGTCTTGTATTCCACTGAATGACCAAATTTTCCCCTGAAACATGATACTCAGTTTTGCTGGGTAGGTGATTCTTGGTTTTAATCCCAGGTCCTTTGCCCTGTGGAATATCATATTCCAAGCCCCTCTATCCCTCAGTGTGCAAGCTGCCAGATCCTGTGTTAGCCTGATTGTGTTTCCACAATATTGAAATTGTTTCTTCCTAGGGGGCGGAGCCAAGATGGCGGAGTAGAAACAGCTCTTCCAAGCCTCTCTGCCCCCAGATTCTCCACAAACTATGTAAAAAAGGACTCTGAAAATCTTCTGGAGCCCCAGCACCCACAGAACGACACAGAGAAGCTAACCTCCCGCTGAAGACAGCCCAGCACCCTGCAGGAAGGACCAGCGCAGTGGTCTGGGAGCCGGCAGCGCGCAGAGCGCAGGAGCCGAGCCGAGCCCAGGTCCACGTGAGCCGAGGTTTTAGCCCCAGGGCGGCAGGGCCAGCAGCCGGCTGGAGGAACCCCAGAACACCAGGGACTGTGGAGATTCCAGAATTGTCAACATAGACTTGCCTAGGACAAAGTGGGAGGTTGGTGTCCTATGGACTTTGGGACCTGTATTTGGGGAATGGGTCAGCTCCCTCCCCTGGGGGCTAGAAGCTGCTGAGGAGACACGCCATTTTGTAGTTTTCAGAGGCATTTCCGGCTCCCAGCCTACAAATCGTGGGGAGATCCAGCGATCAGTCTTGGGGGGTAATCGCTCTTGCTTTAACCTCCCTGGATCTGGATTGTGATCTAGGGTGGAAGTTGTGGGTGGGTTTACAGCTTGCCAGAAACGGAAGTTGCCCCCCACACGTTCGGGACGAAAATTCCTCTATCTGGCCTTAAAGCCATAGTGTGGCAACAAGCCCAAAAGTCAAGCAATTAAGTGGCAACATGCCAAGGCAAAGGAAACAGAAAAATGCAACCCTAGACTCCTATTTTGGGGGCATAGAGCGGGAAAAGGACTGTGAGGTCAGAAGTCCTGCTCCAAAAGCCCCAGGGGAAAACATGAGCGGGTTGCAGGCCATAGAGGACCTTAAGAAGGACTTTAAAAATCAAATAAGAGAAGTGGAGGAAAAATTAGAAAGAGAAATGAGAAGGATGCAGGAAAAGTATGAAATGAGGGTCAACAGCCTGACTGAGGAAAACAACACCTTAAAAAATAGACTAGCTCAAATGGCAAAGGAGGCCCAAAAGGGCATTGATGAGAAGAATGCCTTAAAAAGTCGAATTTGCCAGATGGAAAAAGAATCTCAAAAGTTCACTGAGGAGATTCATTCCTTCAGAGTTAGACTGGAGCAAATGGAAGCTAGTGACTTTATGAGAAATCAAGAGGCTGTTAAGCAGATGCAAACAAATGAAAGATTAGAAGGCAATGTGAAATATCTCATGGGAAAAACCACTGACCTGGAGAATAGATCCAGGAGAGACAATTTAAAAATTATTGGACTACCTGAAAGCCATGATCAAAGAAAGAACCTAGAAATCACCCTTCAAGAAATTCTCAAGGAAAACTGCCCTGATGTTTTAGATCCAGAGGGCAAAATAGAGGTTGAAAGAATCCACCGATCACCTCCTGAAAAAGATCCCAAAAAGAAAACCCCCAGAAATATTATAGCCAGGTTCCAGAATCCCCAGATCAAGGAGAAAATACTACAAGCAGCCAGGAAGAAACAATTTCAATATTGTGGAAACACAATCAGAATAGCCCAGGACCTGGCAGCTTCTACACTGAGGGATCGAAGGGCATGGAATATGATATTCCAGAGGGCAAAAGAACTGGGAATGAACCCAAGGGTCACCTACCCAGCAAAACTGAGTATTTTGTTTCAGGGGAAAATATGGTCATTCAGTGGAATAGAGGACTTTCAAGCATTCTTGAGGAAAAAACCAGAATTGAATAGAAAATTTGACATCCAGACACAAGAAGCAAGAGATGCCTGAGAAGGTAATCAGGGAAAAGAAATCAAAAGGAACTTATCAAACTTGAACTATTTACATTCCTATATGGAAAAGCAATAACTGTGACTGATGATATCTTTCTCACTATGAAAATAATGGAAGAAGGGTGTGTGGTCATATGAATACATATGTGAATGTGTGTGTATATGGTTACAGTTATATATGGATAGAGGACATAAGTTGAATTTGTTGGGAAGGGAGAATACTCAAGGGATGAAATTATGAGGTGAGAGAGGAAAGTGGCAAGAGGAGATGGGGAGAGACATGGTAGGGTAAACTATCCCATGTAGGGAAGTGGTTGCAAAGGAGGGGGAGAATAAGGAAGGCTAAAAAGGCAAAACCACATTCACATTGAATTTGGTTCAGGGAGAAAATGACATACATACTAAATGGGATATCTCAACCTGCAGCAGGATAGGGGGAAGGGGGATGAGAGGAGAGATGATGGATGGGAGGGCATCCTTGGGGTGAGGGGAGGTTGGAAGTACCCACTATAGAAGAGGGACAGGATCATGTAGGGAATGGACCAGGTGGGGGGTGGGATGAGTGGGAGGGAATTATAAGCAGCCTTGCACAATATATCTACTATGATAATGTTTTGCATAGCTAGACATGTACAACATATACTGAATTACTTATATCCCAAGAAGGAATGGGTGACAAGGGAGGAAGGAAATGGATCTGAAATTCAAGGTCATAACATTAAATGTTTCAAATATATATATAAATACTATTATTAATACTCTTTTGCCTATAATTGGGAGATGAGATGTGCAGGCATTGGGACACAAAGATTCATCTTCCTCTAATGGAGAAGTCGATGGGGGTATGGGAGAAGGTATGGGAGAGAGCAGATTGGAAGAAGCGATATCTTGTGGGACTGCTATTCTGGGAGGTTGGGTAGGGGAATAACGGGGGGAAAATGATTGTAACTCAAAATCTGGCGGAAATGAATGATGTAAAACAGAAGTTAATAAAGTATTTGTTTAAAAACAAAAAAAAGAAATTGTTTCTTCCTGGCTGCTTGTAATATTCTCTCCTCGATCTGGGAATTCTGGAACCTGGCTACAATATTCCTAGGAGTTTTCTTTTTGGGATCTTTTTCAGGACATGATCGTTGGGTTTTTCAATCTCTATTTTGCCTTCTGGTTCTAAAACATCAGGGCAGTCTTGAGAACTTCTTGGAAGATGATTTCTAGGTTCTTTCTTTGACCTTGGCTATCAGGTAGTCCAATAATTTTTAAATGATCTCTCCTGGATCTATTTTCCAGGTCAGTGGGTTTTCCCATGAGATATTTCACATTGTCTTCTATTCTTTCATTTGTTTGGATCTGCTTAACAGCCTCTTGATTTCTCATAAAGTCACTAGCTTCCCTTTGCTCCATTCTAAATCCCAAGGAAAGATTCTACTCAGTGAGTATTTGGGATTATTTTTTCCATCTGGCAAATTCAGCTTTTAAGGCATTCCTCCCCTCATTGTCTTTTTGAGCCTCTTTTGCCATTTGAGTTAGTCTATTTTTTAAAGTGTTATTTTCTTCAGTCAGGTTGTTGACTCTTTTGCAATTTTCTTCCATCATTTTCATTTCTCTTCCCAATTCTTCCTCCACTTCTCTTATTTGCTTCTTAAGGTCCTCTATGGACTGTAACCAGCTTGTATTTTCCTTTGAAGCTTTTGGTGTAGGAGTTCTGACTTCACTGTCTTCCTCCTGTTCCATGCTTTGATCCTTTTTGCCCCCAAAATAGGAGTCTATGGTTGTATTTTTCTCTTCATTTTGCTTCATTTGCCTGGGCATTTTGCCACTTAGTTACTTGACTTTTGGACTTTTTGCCACAATAGGACTCTGCCATCAGATGCTGGGGTTTTCTCAGCTGCTGTATATATTAGTTGGGTGCCCTCTCTGAAGCCTCCACATGGTCTGGCATGCTGGTCACACACCCCAGGCCCTCTACTCCAGACCACAATTCAGATCCAAGAAGGTTAAAGCAAGAGTGATTACCCCTCAGACTGTTCGCCCAGTTCCCCTACAGTTAGCAGGCCAGGAGCTGAAGCTCCAACCTGACACTGGCTTTGCCGAAGCATATCAGCAGATTCTTGCCCTAGGGGCAAAAACCCATTGCTCTCCCAACTGCTTGCCCCAAAGTTCATAGTGCACTGAACTCTCACTTTTTCCTTGGCATCTATGTGTTGATAATTATGGAAATAGCTACAGCTGCTGGTGTTCTGAAGTCCCTCCAGCCAGCTGCTTGTCAGGCTTGCCCTGGGGCTAAAATGTTAGCTCCAGCAGGATGTGGTCAGCTCTCAGTGTACTATGCTGGCCACTCCCTGTTGGGCTGCTGGGAGGTAAGCTTTTCTGTGTCATTTTGTGGATTCTGTAGTTCCAAAGTTTGTTCAGAGTCTCCTTTTACATGAATTGGGGAAGGTAGAAGCTGGAGCCCCATAGAAGTCTTGTTTCTACTCTGCCATGTTGACTCTGCCCCTCTGTATTGCCACTTCTAAAGATATTGACTTGTTTGCAAGGGGCCAACAAAATGGTTTTCTACTGGTCAAATTTGTCCCATGAACAAAACAGTAAAGGTAGTAATTCAGGTTGGGTACAGTGTTGCTAAGATATCAGATAGGCAGGCACCATTTATGTGAAAACTTTAATGAATAGGTAAAGAGTTTACAGTAGTATTATCTGTGTGGCACCATGGAGTGCTCAAATCTCTCAGGTAACCCGGCATGTTTTATGTGTGGTTCATTTGTAAACCTAAACTATGTTTACTCCTGCTACCCAGTTTTGTAAGCTACATTCTCATTCCAGCTCCCCATCCTCAATAGTCCACTTGTGTCCAAAGAAGGTAAATTTCTTCTTTTTTAATATAAACTTCACCTGTGCTTAATACAGAAAATAAAGTTGTTGGAAAAATGCAAAACAAAATACAAAAACAATGAAAACTATCAGTTTTACTTGTGTTTAATAAGGAAATAAGGAAGATGAAACTTGCTTCCTAAAATACCACCCAAAATATGAATTAGTCTTATATTACCTATTATTTTGGATTTTTACTTCTGCAATCATTTATCATTTATTTGTGTGTGTGGGGGGGGGCAGAGAGAGGGAGAGGGACACAGAGAGAGACAGAGACAGAGAGAGACAGAGAGGGAGAAAAACACACACACACACACACACACACAGAGAGAGAGAGAGAGAGAGAGAGAGAGAGAGAGAGAGAGAGAGAGATTTCAGTGTACATGAAAGGTGAGATAATTAGAATGACTTGCAAATAACTAAGTAAAGCCCCTCTTTATTTATTTACAAGGAGAAAAAAAATACTTTTTATTCTGAATTCATATTTTTTTGGTCTTCTTCTGAAGGAAAAAAAATGAAAGCATATACAAAGGGGTCTATTGGTCTTGGCCATTCTGCATCATACATGCTTTGGCCCTGTAAATCGTTATCTACTGTACACTTTGACAGAAGGTAAAAAGATTGCATTTCTTCCATTTCAACTCTTTCATCAAGGGGGAAATATTATGGGACAGTGATTAAGTAAAGACGTATTAACAGTCCAGTGACCAAAAAATTCTCCACCGAGGATTTTTTTTTGCAAAAGCAATTAGTTTGATTTACAACAGCTACTAGTCCTAGAATCCACTTGGGTCTCTTGTCTCTATATAACTGTAAAAGGAGTTAAAGGGAGAGATGGACAAAAAGAGAGTAAGAGGCTGAAGGAAATATTCATTCACCACTTATGTTACTTAAGAGTATAGTCATCTGTGCTATCATATTGTGATTTCTGCCCGTATATGGCCCCATGTTCAATCTCATTCAAAAGTCATAATTATCTCACCCAAAATAGCTTACTATTGATCATTAATTCCATATGGAGACAAGGATCTCACAGGAAAAGATATCAATTAAATTTCAGTTGGTTGCTTTTCTTAAACTAGAAATTGCAAAATCCTTTATTTCAAATTTAATGAACCATGAAGACAGGGAGGGGCTGCATTTTACCACTAACCTCCATTCTATTGACCCTGTGCATGCTATGTTGTCTGCCCTCCAGCCTCTACCTTCCACTTTATCTCAGTCTCTTGCCCCTGTGACCCTGCTCCCCATAACTAAGACACCCTCATCTCATTTCCAACTCTAGCTCCAATAGCAGTAGTCAAATAAAAAACTAATATTCTAGTAAGGGCCATCCCAATCCTTTGCTCTATGGCTTCAAATGCCCTACCTGTTCATTCCACTGTCCCATAAACCCTGACCACTGATCTCTTATATTCACCATTAGATTCTAAATTCCTTGAGGGCAGAAATTGTCTTGCTTACATTTGTATGTCAAGCCCTTAGCACAGTTCTTAGTAACATAATTTCTTCTCCTTCCTTCCTCTCTCCCTCCCTTCTTCCCTTCCTTCCTTCTTTCCTTCCTTCCCTTTCTCTCTTTCTTTCACCTATAATCAAAGATTCCACTTTGGATAAGAAGATACAAATAACTAATAGCAATGATGAATAATCTCAGCAAGAATCTGATTACACTAGACATTTGTTCCTTCTTAATAGCTAATATTCCTGGTGACATCATCAATATTAAAAACTGCATTTTGGTTTGTAGTGACCACACCCACCATAAAATTTCCTGCTATTTTCTTCATAATATCCTGTTTCTCTTGTCCAATGTGAAGTGCTCATTAAAAAAACACAGATCAAGTCTTTCCATACAGGTTGACTCACCTAGAATATAAGAGAATCCTTCCTTACAATTAGAACTGTCCAAAAGGAAAATGGACTTACTGAAGGTGAGTTCTATCTACTAGAGAGAGAACACTAAAAAACAGTTGGGAGAATGAAAGCTCCTTAAAACTGGTCTTCAGAGGGGCAGAGCCAAGATGGCGGAGTAGAAACAGCTTATCCAAGGCACTCTGCACCCAGATTCCCCCCAAACTATGTAAAAGGGGACTCTGAACAACTTCTGGAGCCCCAGCACCCACAGAACAACACAGAGAAGCTCACCTCCCACTGAGGACAGCCCAGCAGCCCTGCAGGAAGGACCAGCTCAGCACTCTGGGAGCCGGCAGAGTGCGGGGAGCCGAGCCGAGTGGAGCCGAGGTCCTCGTGAGCTGAGGTTTTAGCCCCAGGGCAGCAGGGCCAGAAGCCGGCTGGAGAGACCCCAGAACACCAGCAGCAGTGGCGACTCCAGAATTATCAACACAGACATGCTTAGGACAAAGTAAGAGGTTAGTGTCCTATGGACTTTGGGACCAGTATTTGGGGAATGCGTCGGCTTCCTCCCCTGGGGGCTAGAAGCCACTGAGGAGACACGCCATTTTGTAGTTTTCAGAGGCAGCTCCAGCTCCTGGCCTGCGAACTGTAGGGAGATCCAGCGATCAGTCTTGGGGGGTACTCACTCTTGCTTTAACCTCCCTGGATCTGGATTGTGATCTAGGGTGGAAGTTGTGGGTGGGTTTACATCTTGCCAAAAACGTAAGTTGCCCCCCCACACGTTCAGGACAAAAATTCTTCTATCTGGCCTTAAAGCCATAGTGTGGCAACAAGCCCAAAAGTCAAGTAATTAAGTGGCAACATGCCAAGGCAGAGGAAACAGAAAAATGCAACCCTAGACTCCTATTTTGGGGGCATAGAGCGGGAAAAGGACTGTGAGGTCAGAAGTCCTGCTCCAAAAGCCCCAGGGGAAAACATGAGCGGGTTGCAGGCCATAGAGGACCTTAAGAAGGACTTTAAAAATCAAATAAGAGAAGTGGAGGAAAAATTGGAAAGAGAAATGAGAAGGATGCAGGAAAAGTATGAAATGAGGGTCAACAGCCTGACTGAGGAAAACAACACCTTAAAAAATAGACTAGCTCAAATGGCAAAGGAGGCCCAAAAGGGCAATGAGGAGAAGAATGCCTTAAAAAGTCGAATTTGCCAGATGGAAAAAGAATCTCAAAAGTTCACTGAGGAGATTCATTCCTTCAGAGTGAGACTGGAGCAAATGGAAACTAATGACTTTATGAGAAATCAAGATGCTGTTAAGCAGATCCAAACAAATGAAAGATTAGAAGGCAATGTGAAATATCTCATGGGAAAAACCACTGACCTGGAAAATAGATCCAGGAGAGACAATTTAAAAATTATTGGACTACCTGAAAGCCATGATCAAAGAAAGAACCTAGAAATCACCCTTCAAGAAATTCTCAAGGAAAACTGCCCTGATGTTTTAGATCCAGAGGGCAAAATAGAGGTTGAAAGAATCCACCGATCACCTCCTGAAAAAGATCCCAAAAAGAAAACTCCCAGGAATATTATAGCCAGGTTCCAGAATCCCCAGATCAAGGAGAAAATACTACAAGCAGCCAGGAAGAAACAATTTCAATATTGTGGAAACACAATCAGAATAGCCCAGGACCTGGCAGCTTCTACACTGAGGGATCGAAGGGCATGGAATATGATATTCCAGAGGGCAAAAGAGCTGGGAATGAACCCAAGGGTCACCTACCCAGCAAAACTGAGTATTTTGTTTCAGGGGAAAATATGGTCATTCAGTGGAATAGAGGACTTTCAAGCATTCTTGAGGAAAAACCAGAATTGAATAGAAAATTTGACATCCAGACACAAGAAGGAAGAGATGCCTGAGAAGGTAATCAGAGAAAAGAAATCAAAAGGAACTTATCAAAGTTGAACTATTTACATTCCTATATGGAAAAGCAATAACTGTGACTGATGATATCTTTCTCACTATGAAAATAATGGAAGAAGGGTGTGTGGTCATATGAATACATATGTGAATGTGTGTATATTGTTACAGTTACATATGGATAGAGGGCATAGGTTGAATTTGTTGGGAAGGGAGAATACTCAAGGGATGAAATTATGAAGTGAGAGAGGAAAGTGGCAAGAGGAGATGGGGAGAGACAGGGTAGGGTAAACTATCTCATGTAGAAGAAGCAAGGGGAAGTGGTTGCAAGAGAGGGGGAGGATAGGAAGGCAAAAAAGGCAAAACCACATTCTCATTGAATTGGTTCAGGGAGAGAATGACATACATACTAAATGGGATATCTCAACCTGCAGCAGAATAGGGGGAAGGGGGATGAGAGGAGGGATGACGGATGGGAGGGCATCCTTGGGGTGAGGGGAGGTTGGAAGTACCCACTATAGAAGAGGGACAGGATCATGTAGGGAATGGACCAGGTGGGGGGTGGGATGAGTGGGAGGGAATTATAAGCAGCCTTGTACAATATATCTACTATGATAATGTTTTGCATAGCTAGACATGTACAACATATACTGAATTACTTATCTCCCCAGAGGTAATGGGTGACAAGGGAGGAAGGAAATGGATCTGAAATTTGAGGTCTTAACATTAAATGTTTCAAATATATATAAATACTATTATTAATAAAAAAAAACCTGATCTTCAGAGGGCTAGATGATAACCTGCTAGGGATGTTTTATAATAAATTCTTTATCAGTTAGGCTGGACTAGATGGCCTCTGAAGCCCTTTCAGATTATGAGATTTTGTGAATTTGGACTTAATGAATTATAATCCTAAACATTTTTTAAATCCCTTATTTTTCTTTTTTTTTTTTTAAGCAATTGGGGTTAAGTATCTTGCTCAAGGTTACACGGCTAGTCATTATTTATGTGTGGGTGCTCATTTTCTGAGGCCGGATTTGATCTCGGGTCATCCCAACTATGAAGCCGGCACTCTTACTCACTGTGCCACCTAGCTGCCCCTTTAGAGCAATTGGGGTTAAGTAACTTGCCCAAGGTTACACGGCTAGGTTTTTGTTTGTGTGGATTAAGTGTTGGAGGCCGGCTCCGAACTCAGGTCCTTCTGACTCCAGGGCTTGTGCTCTATTCACTGTGCCACCTAGCCGCCCTGATCCCTTATTTTTCAAAGTCACTTTTCTGGAGCCTGGGAGTCTTCATTCTGATGAATTCTTTACCAGAGCCAGCCTTGAAGTATAGACTTCAAGAAAATTGATTGAGTGTTTTTTGGTATGACAAATATTGTCCTAGGTGATAGAAGGCATAAAAAAAGAATGACCCTACTCTTAAGGAATTTATGACATCATAGGAGAGAAAATGAATAAACATATGAAATAACACAGGATTACAGCAGGGTTTGTTGCAAAGATCCCAGACTTGTAGACAAACTTTGAAATCCCAATTCTCATACTGCCTAGCCATGTATGTATTGGCACATTTCTTTCTTATAAGGCACTACCTCATCATTTGTAAAATAGCGACAATAAATCTTAAAGTATTGGGTTTCATTAAGATCATATATTACGTAATGTAAAGAAATGAAAATATTTAGACCATAAATTCTAATAGAATTCTGCGAAATGAAAAAGTGAGCTAGAGAAAAAAGCAAAAAAATAAAAAACAAAAAGGGGTCGGCTAGGTGGTGCTGGAGTCAGAAGGACGTGAGTTCAGGTCCGGCCTCAGACACTTAACACACACACAAACAAAAATTTATTCGTGTGACCTTGGGCAAGTTACTTAAACCCAATTGCCCTCCAAAAAAAAAGCAAAAAAATTAAAAAAAAAAGGAAAAGGAAGTATCCTAGATGATAAGAGTTTAGGACATGAGATCAAGAAGCATTTTTCACTCCGTTTTTTTATATCTGTGCAAGAGTTCAGTGATTAGGACAATGGTCCTCTTATTCAGCATTAACTAACCTTTCCTCATTACTATCCTATTATAATACATTGTGCTAAACCTGTCTCTTTTCCTGATTGTCACACCTTTCAGATATTAAAATATTTTATTGTATGCCCATCTTAATTATCATTTTGCCAAGATGATCCTATTTAGTTTTCTTAAGCCTTTCCCATATTCCTTTAATAATTTGTGCTAGACTTCTTTGAATTTACTGCCATTTTTCCTACTCATCCCTCTCCCCCTCCTCCCCACTGAAGCATCTTAGAAACTACATAATGAGGGCATTATCATTTTCCACAGAAGTTCTACCCTAAGTATCTTCTACAGGAAATGCTATTGGGTCCAGGAATCCCTGTGTCAATCAGCTGTAGTTTATTCCTAGCTGCCATTTTGTATTTTAGGTTTCCCTGATTTGCTTGCTGAGCAGGTAACTGATTCTCACCATGGCCCTTTAATGAAAGACAATTAAAAGTTCCCAAGTTTCCATGGGGATGACTGATTATCCATAGGAATTCCATTTGAGAAGATGGGACCTAGTTATCCCTCTTGCATAAGAAACAAAAGCCAGACCCTCAGGTTTTGCTATTCTACACTCACAGTACTGTGGAGTCTCCAAGGTATGTCCTGGGAATAAAACTCAAGCCCAGCTCCTTGGGGGGTTCTGAAATCATTAAGGAAAATTCCCTCAGTCTTGCTCTTGATATTCCCCTTCACTGATTGGCTATGATATCATTGCACTTAGCTCCCATTTGAGTTACACACTTAACTTGTTTTGAGTTGTGCTTTAAACACATTCTCACTTCTACTCTACCTCCCAAATATATGCAATCTAACATACAGCACGGTCTATTTGGCCTCTACACTGATCCATGCCTAGCGTTTGATGCCTAGAAAAGATGGAGATGCTAAACTTTCCCTTGTCTTGACACTAGGCATAGCTACTGGTTCTAGGCCAGTGGTTCTGAAAGTGTGGCCTGGGAAACCGAAGGGTAAATAGATTATTTCAATGTTGTCAAAATATTTTTTCATAAAAACAGGAAGACTTTTTACTTTCTTTCTTTCTTTCTTTTTTTGGAGGGCAGTTGGCTTAAGTGATTTGCCCAAGGTCACACGGCTATATTTCTGTGTGTTAAGTGTCTAAGGCTGGATCAGAACCCAGGGCCTCCGGACTCCAGGGCAGGTGCTCTATTCACTGCACCACCTAGCCACCCCAGACCTTTTAATTTCTAACATGGTGAAATTTGGTAGATATAGATTATAGAATTTTGCTTTGTAATTCTTGAGATTGAATAGGGTAAACATAAGCAAAAAGGAAAGTTGAAAGAGGATATCTAAACTAGTTAATAACATTATGCTTGGCCTAAATCCATTCCCAGTCCTTTAATCATGTTTAGTGATTCTGCTATATAGTAGACTAGTTTCAAAATTCACAACCCCTCCTGCCCCTTCCCAGTTTCTTGAGAAGGGAATGGAGGGAGGTGAGAAAAGGGAAGGAAATAAATATTTTATCTATTATGTATTCCAACTATTGTGCTAAGCACTTCTCTCAAATAGTATGTTATCTGATTCTCTCTATAACCCTGGGAAGTAGATGCCATTCTTATTCCCATTTTATAGATCTCCATATCTTACCCAGGCTTAAAGTGCAATGGCACTTAAAGTGCATGGACCTAATTCCAACTATGATCAGCACAGAGACTTAAATCTGCCCAATTTTTCCAAATTGTCCCAGTTCATCTCTCCTTAGACTACCTGGTGCCTCTCCACTGTCAAAGACACATCGTTTTGGATTCCGGTTCACTGTGAAATTGATCAGCTCTGATGTTACTGCAACACAGAACTCCCCAACTGAAGGGATGCAACAATCTGAATCTGTCCGAAGTATGCACCACCAAACCTGATTCTGGTTCATAAATGTTCAATGAATCTCACTTGTCGAATCACATTCTTATAAGGACCCACCATTTCAGTATTGGAAAGGACATTAAAAACCCTCTATGTCAAGGCAGAGCCAAGATGGTGGAGCAGAAACAGCACGTCCAAGGCACTCTTCCGCCAGATCACCTCCAAACTATGTAAAAGGGGATTCTGAACAACTTCTGGAGCCCCAGCACCCACAGAACAACACAGAGAAGCTAACCTCCCGCTGAGGAGAACCCAGCAGCCCTGAAGGAAGGAGCAGCGCAGGGCTCTGGGAGTCAGCAGTGCAGCGCACACAGAGAGCCAAGCCCAGGTCCGCCTGAGTCACGGTTTTAGCCCCAGGGTGGCAGGGCCAGCAGCTGGCTGGGGGGACCCCAGAACACCAGCAGCTGTGGCAATTCCAGAACTATCAGCAAAGATATGCCTGGGACAAAGTGAGAGGTTAGTGCCCTATAGACTTTGGGACCAGTATTTGGGGATCGCATTGGCTTCCTCCCCTGGGGGCTAGAAGCCACTGAGGAGACATGCCATTTTGCAGTTTTCAGTGGTGGCTCCAGCTCCTGGCCTGCGAACTGTAGGGAGATCCAGCGATCAGTCTTGAGGAGTAATCACTCTTGCTTTAACCTCCCTGGATCTGGATTGTGGTCTTGGGTGGAGGTCGTGGGGTGGATATCCAGCTTGCCAGAAATGGAAGTTGTCCCCCCACACGTTTGGGACGGAAGCTCCCCTGTCTGGTGGCAGAGTCATACTGGGGCAACAAGCCCAAAAGTCAAGCAATTAAGTGGCAATGTGCCAAGGCAAATGAAACAAATTAAACAGAAAAATGCAACATTAGACTCCTATTTTGGGGGCAAAGAGGATCGAAGCATAGAACAGGAGGAGGACTGTGAGGTCAGAAATCCTGCTCCAAAAGCCCCAAAGGAAAATATGAGTGGGTTACAGGCCATAGAGGACCTTAAGAAGGACTTTAAAAAATCAAATAAGAGAAGTGGAGGAAAAATTGGGAAGAGAAATGAGAAGGATGCAGGAAAATTATGAAATGAGGGTTAACAGCCTGACTGAAGAAAACAACACCTTAAAAAATAGACTAACTCAAATAGCAAAGGAGGCCCAAAAGGGCAATGAGGAGAAGAATGCCTTAAAAAGTTGAATTTTCCAGATGGAAAAAGAATCTCAAATGCTCACTGAGCAGAATCACTCCTTCAGATTTAGACTGGAACAAATGGAAGCTACTGACTTTATGAGAAATCAAGATGCTGTTAAGCAGATCCAAACAAATGAAAGAATAGAAGGCAATGTGAAATATCTCATGGGAAAAACCACTGACCTGGAAAATAGATCCAGGAGAGATAATTTAAAAATTATTGGACTACCTGAAAGCCATGATCAAAGAAAGAACCTAGAAATCACCCTTCAAGAAATTCTCAGGGAAAATTGCCCTGATGTTTTAGATCCAGAGGGCAAAATAGAGGTTGAAAGAATCCACAGATCACCTCCTGAAAAAGATCCCAAAAAGAAAACTCCCAGGAATATTATAGCCAGGTTAAATTATAGCCAGGTTCCAGAATCCCCAGATCAAGGAGAAAATACTGCAAGCAGCCAGGAAGAAACAATTTCAATATTGTGGAAACACAATCAGAATAGCCCAGGTCCTGGCAGCTTCTACACTGAGGGATAGAAGGGCATGGAATATGATATTCCAGAGGCAAAAGAGCTGGTACTGAACCCAAGGGTCTCCTACCCAGCAAAACTGAGTATTCTATTTCAGGGGAAAATATGGGTATTCGTTGGAATAGAGGACTTTCAAGCATTCTTGAGGAGAAAACCAGAGTTGAATAGAAAATTTGACATCCAGAAACAAGAAGCAAGAGATGCCTGAGGAGGTAATAAGGGAAAAGAAATCAAAAGGAACTTATCAAGGTTGACCTATTTACATTCCTACATGGAAAAACAATAATTGTGACTGATGAAACACCTCTCGTTATGAAAATAATGGAAGAAAGTTGTATTGTCATTTGAATACATATGTGAATGTGTGTATATATGTTTATAGTTATACATAGATAGAGGCCATGGGTTGAATTTGTTGGGAAGGGATGATACTTAAGGGGTGAAATTATGGGATGAGAGAGGAAGGTGGCAGGGGGAGATGGGGTGAGACAGGGTAGGGTAAACCACCTCATGTGGAAGAAGCAAGGGGAGGTGGCTGCAGGGGAGGAGAATAATAGGAAGGCAAAAAGGCAAAACCACATTCTCATTGAATTTGGTTCAGGGAGAGAATGACATACATACTAAATGGGATATCTCAACCTGTAGCAGAATAGGGGCAAGGCAGATGAGAGGAGGGATGATGGATGGGAGGGCATTCTTGGGGGGAGGAGAGGTTGGAAGTACCCACTATAGAGGAGGGACAGGATCAGGTAGGGAATGGATCAGGTGGGGGGTGGGATGGGTGGGAGGGAATTATAAGCAGCCTTGTACAATATATCTACTATGGTAATGTTTTGCATAGCTAGACATGTACAACATATACTGAATTACTTATCTTCCCAGAGGGAATGGGTGACAAGGGAGGAAGGGAATAGATC
This sequence comes from Gymnobelideus leadbeateri, assembly GCA_011680675.1. Taxonomy (NCBI): domain Eukaryota; kingdom Metazoa; phylum Chordata; class Mammalia; order Diprotodontia; family Petauridae; genus Gymnobelideus; species Gymnobelideus leadbeateri. The sequence goes on from WOXC01004180.1 coordinate 125,591, forward strand.
TGAAATTAGAGGTCTTAAAATTAAATGTTTCAAATAAAAAAAAAAAAACATCTATCTCCTTTAGGATTTTAAAAATTCTCCAAAACTCAGATCCATTCTACCAATCTTAATGCAGCTGCCATTGTTTTTTTTTTTATCACAAACCTTCCACACCAATAAGATAGATCTAACCACTGTTCTAAATATGATATACTCCTAGGAATAAGCTTATTAATCAAAGCATCTTTTACATCCCCCTTGTAAATCCAAGCATCTCCCCTTTATAAAGCCAAGCTGGGATTTCCTCCTTTCCAGAGGACTGCTGCTGTGAACAGCTTCAAGGTTCTGATTACATAGTAGAGTGAACTCTCTATGTATTCAGTAACAAACTAAGACAAAACATTGACAGAAACCAAATTACAACATTCACAGTATTATGACTTAACAACTTATCACTAAAATGGCCACATAGTTTTCACCACAGTGGTCACACAGTTTTAAGCAAAAGACATCATTCAGTAAGAACTTAACTCAATCATCCTTATGGAGCAATGGTGTAGCAGCAAGCACCCCAACATCCCTAGGGTGGCTGCCAATACAGGTTCTTAGATCTGCTTTGCTAAAGGAAAGCAACTCAAAATGGGTTACCAAGCTTACTTTAATCAATCAAACATATATTGTTTACCTAGTTCAAGGGAAAAAAAGTCAGCACCCCAAACTTCAGAGTATACAGACAACACTTACAAGACAGAGAAACAAACAGATCAGACAGGCTTCCAAACTGTCCAACAGTTACATCAATACCAAATCACAGTTACCAGAGAGGGAAACATCAACATCTGGGTTTTCAAAGCTGGGGGGGCTCTCAACAGCTGCCCAGAGTCTCATCTGGTCAAATCACACAACACTTCTCAAAGTGAGCCCCAAAGCAAAGCCTCACATCAGGGATGATTATATAGCCTTCTCCAGGTTCAGAGAATGTAACTACCCTCTTGACCCACTGCCCAATCACAAAGAATCAAGGTGTGGGTGTTCCTGAAAAACAAGCCTCCCACCACAGGCTCCAGGTGCACTTAACCTAGGGGCAGGGAAGATCTTAAAAATTTACATTCCTCTAACAAAGGGTCAAGCACAAAGGTCAAAGTTCTCCATCCCTAGGTCATATTGTCTTAATCTATCAGTCAAATAGTCCTTGTAATCACACATATTCAAAATCAGGCAGCTCCCAACTCCTTGTCCAGCTCCTCATGCAGCTCCTTGACAAGTTCCTGTTCCATATTGAAGCTTACAGTGTCTAGTCCATCTAAAGTTCTTCAGTCTTTCTTCCCCAGAAGATAAAGCTTAACAAAGCCACTATATCATTCATGCTCACTGCCAGCACCAGCACCAATTTACTTTCTGCCTATGAAATCAACACAAACCCAAAAACAAGGTCTGAGAAATCAACATAAATCATCAGGATAGTCCCAGGACATCTGAAAACATTAATAAGACCCTCCTCCAGGATTTCTGTAAACAGACAACAAGAAAATTCTCTTTAGGGGCTTCTGAACCAGCAGTAAGGCCCCAGGGCTTCTGTAGCAACAACAACATCTGCTATCAGTAGAAGAATCTGACAAAGTAACACCAAAACAGAGAGACAAAATACCGACACCACAGCCATACTTTCTCCCAGTTCTCCTCTCTTCTCAGTTCTGCTCTCTCCAGCCTGGGCCTCTCCTTATGTATGGTCATTAGCTCCTCTCTGTTTCACGTCTTCCTGTTGCATCAGCAGCAGGGGTTCACAAGTTCAAAGACTTGATGTAATCATGGTCAAGAAACATGAATGAAACAAGGTGCTAAATAATTAAATAGCTGAAACAAGGTGTTAACTAATTTTTTTTTTGCTTGCCATTACATTCATCAATCCCTTAGAGCTGTCTCCCTTAATTGTGAACAGAGCAGATACATTAGGTATCTTGGATGGCATTTTCAACATTAGCCAGTGCCTTATTTTTATTGATATAACCCAACTCATAATTCTAGGTACTACCAATGTAAGAATTGCAATTTATAAAAGTGAGATTAAGTGATGAATTCAGCTGGTATTATTATTGCTCTTGGTTGTTTTTTATTATTACCTCTTATCTACTTTACCTGAAATACATTTTGAAAAACTTCTTTCCTGAGTAAATTAAGTTTTGTATTTTGTATGGCTTATTGTAATCCTTTTTGCTTTCAGGGTAAGAATAATCTTATTTAAGCATAGCCACATGTAGCCTCAAAAATGTTCTCATCAAATATGCAAGATTTTTTTTCTTATTGCTTCTACATAAGGTTCTTCTTCTTTCCCCATTCCCTATGTACTATTTAGGCTAGGATCTATCAAAATTATTCTTGCCATCTGGGCATTATCACCACCTCATAAGGTCACTAACTGATCATTGTCTTTTTTTGGCTGGGGGTAATTATGAGAACCAGTCCATCACTGGTTCCTTGAATCATCAGGCAACTATATCTAAGTACACTGAGAATCATGAGTATGTGCTAAAGCATAAGACAAAATATGAGAATGGGAAAACTATCCATGCCCTTAGGCAAGGTCAACCTCTTGGACAGTTAGTACACTTAAATCTCTAAGAGCATTTGATGTGTACAGAATCATAGATACGCATTGTCATTCTACAGAGAACTTTTTTTTCACTATATAGGAAGAGACAATCTAGCTTTCAAATCCATTGCTGAAAGACTCATCTTGTGGCCCTCACATGGATGCTGTACTTGTATATGTGTTGGAAGTCTTTTGAAAGAGCATTAAAATGTCTAATCATCTGGAGAAGTCTACCTTTCTTTTGCAAGTATGTGAAGGATCTGTGGGCAACATTAATAATCCCAGATCTTACTATTCATCTGAGATTCACCTGGCTATAAATCATCACTGTAATAACAAATATCTTTCAACAAATACCATTGCAATATAAATGGATTTAGATTTTACTTTTGAGTGTCAGGGGGGTAATTTTTTTCCATATAGTTGTTCATTTAGAGAGAATTACCTGCTAAATCTTGTAAAATGTCCAGGGGAGTCCAATCACCTCTCTGACCCTTAAAATAAAATCTAGAATATTGGGGAATCAAAAGAGCTGGCTAAAAAAGAGCCATACCCTCCCTTGGTATGCTTACTAGCCATGGCATACCTCAAGGAATAGTAGATATGGCTAAAAACTTGATCCTTAGCTATAAACTCTTTGATCTTTTCTTCTTGTATCTCCTTTCCCCAACTTCACAGTTCAGGACTTGAATGTTAAATTGGCATTCTCGTTTCATTGTTGCCTATCATGGCTCTCTTGATTCTGCATTTCCAGCCTACAGTTATGAGGTATTGCATTCCGATTTGAGAAAAATCTTTTCTATCTATATAGCCTCTTAGCTAATTCATTCTAAGAGATCCCTCACTTACCATTTAATAGGTCCTGGACAATGCTTCTTACACCTTACCCCCAATTGTCTTAGCAAGGAAGAATTCTTTGAGTATTAAAACTATAGTTTCCTAGGTTTTAGACTTTGACAAATTTTCATTCTTGCCTAGAGAATTCCATTCTCTAACCACTGGTAGCCTGCTTTTTTTCTCACTTGACTTTGCCTGTTTTATCAAAAAGATATCAATCATTTTTATCTCATCTTTCTTTTTTTGCTGCCCCCATCATCTTTCTTGCTTTGCATGCACAAAGATATATTTTTTTCACTCAAAAATTACAATCTAATTAGAGTATTTCTGTGACTATCACATGAACTCAATGTAAAGCTTAGCCTTCTCTCATAAGTGAAATTTCATTCTGAGACCCTTGACTAAAATAATAATAATAACAAAATTAAAATGCAGAAACTTGTTTTAAAAGCCTTCTTCTTCTGTATTAAATCCTGGACATCACAGTTAACATTTTCCTCATGTGATGGTAACATAATAGGTATGGAAAGATGGCCATTTGGATTTTGTTTATGGTAAAGAAAGGGCCACATCTGGAACCACCTATCCTGCACACATCCATGCAACAGACATGTCGCAGGCATTCCCGAAGTAAGGTTTTTCATGCTGTGTTCTCAGCATGGTGCCAACCTGACCCAGAGAGACCACCTCTGAGAGAGTGTATTAGTTCACTCTCCCAGATCAGTTCTGTCCTTGATCTTGATGCTGTGACTGACATCAAGGTGGCCAATTAGTGGGGACTGTGATGGTATTTTCTGTGATGTTGTAAGAGCATGGGGGTCATAGGCAATCCAAAGCCCAGCTGAATCCCACAAGGCTACACAAATCCATGCCTCAGAAGTCTGACTTCAACATGACATCCTACAAATGAAGGTAGGTCTCTGCCATTGAACTTCCTTGGGAGCCGGCTAACTGAGCACTAGTGTGAAATGCAGGTGCCAGGGGATTTTTTAAAGCTGGGGCATGCATTGACAGATAACTGAAAACTCCAATTTGCACTTGGACAAGGTAAACCAGGTTGGTCTCAGCAGGAAGAAAAGTTCAGGACTAGGTAGCACATCAAGGCAGCTCTTATCTAGGGTCATGGGGCCCATGAGGACAAGTCCATAAATAGTGCTCAAATCTCATTTAGAGTAGTGGAGTTGTGGACTAGGAGTCAGGAAGACCTGAGTTTAAATCTTGCCTCAGAAACTTGCTAGGTCTGGGACTGAAATCTCTTAATGTACCATATGTTCTCTTTTTTTTCAGAAGTTGGTCACTCTGAAGTTTTTAGGCTAACTTTGTTCTTAAATGAGATTAGGTACAGCAGAGGTAGGGGATCATTTTATCAATTCTAACACTAATAAGGACCACAGAGAGACTTAGAGGTAGAAGGGAAGTGGGCATTTAATCTGAACCTCTCCTTTACAGATCAACAAACTAAGGCTAATGTAGATAAATGACTTCTCCAAGACAATTCATGTACTAATTCATAAAGAGGGAACACAAATCCAGAACTTTTGATTCCTTTGTTTTCCTTTTCATAAAACCTATTCTATAATCATTTTTCCCTCATCTCTCCCTCTGAATTGAACAATAAAAGAAAATAAAAAGAAAAAGGAATAAAAAGAAAGACCTTATAACAAATATTCATGTTCCAACAAAACCAATTCCATCAATATTGTTTGTATTTAGTCCTTTAGTCATGTCTCACTCTTTACGACATCATTGACTGTAGCACACTAGGCCCTTCTATCCTCCATTATCTCTCAGTCAGTCCAAGTTCATGTTTGTTGTTTCCATGACTATTTATCCATCTCATTCTCTACCATCCACTTTTCCTTTTGCCTTTAATCTTTTCCAGCATTAGTGTCTTTTCCAATGAGACCTGTCTCCTCATTTTATGACTAAAGTATTTAAGATTCAGCTTCCGTATTTGATCTTTCAGTGATTAGCCTAGATTAATTTCTTTAAATATTGATTGATGGTCCTTCTTTGATGTCCAAGGGACTCTCAAAAATCTTCCATAGCACTATAGTTCAAAAATGTTGATTATATAGCACTCAGCTTTCCTTATTCTCCAACCCTCACTGTCATACATTGCTACTAGAGAAAAAAACAAACAAACAAACAACAACAAAACAAAACCCAAAACATAGCTTTGATTATGTGGAGTTTTGTTGGCAAGGTGATGTCTCTGCTTTTTAGTATGCTGTCCAGATTTACCATAGCTTTGCTTCCAAGGAGAAGTGTCTTTTAATTTCATGGCTGTAGTCCTCTACAGTGATCTTTGAGGTAAAAATATAAAATCTTGACACTGCTTTGATTTCTTCTCCCTCCATTTGCCAGGAAGTAATGGGATCAGTTGCCAAAATCTTAGGATTTTTTAAAAATATTTATCTTCAAGCCAGTTTTTCCTTTATCATCCTCATCAAGAGGATGCTTAATTCATCTTCACTTTCCACCATAACATTGATACCATCTATATATCCAAGATTATTGATATTTCTTCTGCAACTTCAATTTGATCTTTTGATTCAACCAACCTGGTATTTTGCAAGGTGTATTCTGCATATAATTCAAATAAATAACATGACAATGTACAGCCTTTGTGTACTTCTTTTTGAGTCTTAAAACAATTGATTGTTCCATGGTCTGTTCTAAATGCTGCTTCTTGCTTGGCTCACTTATAAGTTCCTCAGGAGACATGTAGCAAGATCTAGAACTCCCATCACATTGAGGAGTTGCCACATTTTGTTGTGATCCACACAGTCATAGGCTTTAGTGGTGTCAATGAAGCAGAAGTAGTACCCCCACCCCACACACACCCTGCCCCAGCTCCCATCCTGGAACTCCTTTGCTTTCTCCATACTAGAGTGAATGTTGGCAATTTGATCTTTAGGTTTCTCTGCTTCTTTGAAAAGCAGTCTACTCTTCTAATAATTCTCAGGTCACTTATTGCCAAAGTCAATTATAGAATCTTAAATATAACCTTGCTGAAATATGAAATGAGCACAATTGTTTGGTAATTTGTATATTACTTGGAATTTCCCTTCTGTAGGGTGGTAATGTAAACTCATCTTTTCTAATTCAATGACCACTGCTGTGGCTTCCAGATTTACTGGCATATTAAGTGGCACATTTTAACAGCATCATCTTTTAAGGTTTTAAATGGTCAGTGGGAGGGGAGAAGGAGGCTGAAATAGCTGCCCTCTGCTTCTGGTCTTCCACACCCCAGCAGAATTGAGCAGACCTAAAAGATGGGGCAAAAAAATGACTGAGCTCAAACTGTGAGATTTTAGCCTCATTTTCAGTGTGTGTTATACAGATGTAGTATTAGCTTAAAGCAGAAGATAATTTAAGTGAATTAAAAATGAAGGATTTTTTTTGGAGAAGAAAAAAATTCAGACTCCATAGTTCTTTCTCTGGATGAAGATAGCATTTTCCATCATGAGTCTTTTGGGATTGTCTTGGATCATCATATTGCTGAGAATAGCTAAGTTAATTATAGTTGATCATCATACCATGTTGCTATTATTAATATGTGCATTGTTCTCCTGGTTCTGCTCAATTCACTCAGCATGAACTCATGTAAATCTTTCCAGGTGTTTTTTCTGCAATCTACCTGCTCATCATTTCTTATAAGCACACATTTATTATAAAAACAATTTCTTATAAGTGTTCTGTTACTTTCATATACCACAGCTTGTTTATAGTTTGTCTCTTCTTAATCAAGATAACAAGAATATGTAAGGAGTATGTAAGGATGCTTCATTTTCCCATTTAGTAATAGCCAGGCATCTATAATTTCTAATTTTTCCAAAGTTCTATACAGGTCCTTAATTTCCTTCCTAATAATCTTTTATTTTAATTTGTCTAAGTCTGAAAGGGGAACAATGAGGTCATCTACTATTATGCATTTACTATCCATTTCTCTTCCAATTTGATTAACTTTTTTTTCGAATATTTAAATGTTATGCAATGTTGTGTTATTACTATTGATCCATCATCTAGTTTATCTGTAAGCAAAAATAATTTCTCTGCTTATTTAATTTCATTGTGTTTATATTTACTGTAGCCTTATTTAATATCATGATTGTTCCCCTTGCTTTTCTTTGAGTTTAGTTGAAACATAATTGATTTTGTTCAAGCACTTTTTAAAACTCTATATGATTCTTTATTTTAAGTTTTTAAAAAGTATTATTATTATAGACAGCTAATTGTTACATAATGTTTTCTCATCTATTCTAATATTCTCTTTTACTTTTTGATGAATTCATTCCCTTATATTTATAGTTATAATTTTAAATTGTATATCCCTCTTTATTATGTTTCCTTGTAATTTTTCCTTTCCGTACTCCTATACTCTTGTGTGAAAATAGGATGGTGATAAAAGAGAAAGAATTTGTCTGACTCTTATGATCTAAAAATGGAATGAATTGCTTCCATTTTGCTGTACTTATATTCCACTTAACACACCAAAAGTTTGTTTTGCTTGTGACAATTCCATTACCTTTTCTGTGATGCACCTTAAACTACTTTCTCTCTCTCTCCCTTCCTCCCTCCCTCTCCCTCTTGTATTAACAATGCAATATTCACTATGCCTATGGCAATTATAAATAGGCTTATGTGGTTATTAATCACAAAATATATCAGTCTCTCTATATGGGGGATAAAGCCAGAGAATTTATTAAAATACCAAATAACCGAGTCCCAAAACCAGAAAGTCAAAGCCATCAGGGTAGTTATGAAATTGGCACAAATAGTTAACACAGTAAACAACCACATTCTTAAGCCTTCAAAACAGAACAGGCTACTTCAGGCAAAGGTCCTTCTCTCCCGACTCTCAGCAACTGCTCAGCGTCCAGGAAGCGTGCTCACAACAGCTCCGGCCCCCCGCAGTTCCAGTTCCCAGCAGCCCCCAACAAGAGTCCTTAGCAGAAATTCTGGCTGGCTTAAAAAGAGATTTGGGCCTCCACCTCTACCTTGGCTGCTGCTGTTGCTGTGGCCACCAACAGTCCCCAACAGTCCCCAAAGGAACTCTAGCTTTTTTTTTCCTCTTACTCTTGCCCCTCCCCTTCCTGCTATGTCAGCAAGTCCAATGGGACATGGAAGATCTTTAAATCCCATAATCCTTACATTCGGCCCCAAGATCTTTCATGTCCCTTACTTGGCAAAAGTATATTAGAAATAACTGGTGTCAACAGAATTTTACAACAATATAACAAAGATAGCACACAATAAACACAGAAAACAGAAAACAATATTTCAGGGTGGGGTTTGAGCACAAGCTCCCCATCATTCCCCCCGCCCCGAACAAATGGGGCCCCGAAATCTTCATTCTCACCACAACCCTTAGAGGTAGGTGCTTTTTATCTCCATTTTATAGATGGTAAGAATCAGACAGAAGTTAAGTAACTGTAAGGGTTATGGGATTTAAAGATCTTCCATGCCCCATTGGACTTGCTGACATAGCAGGAAGGGGAGGGGCAAGAGTAAGAGGAAAAAAAAGCTAGAGTTCCGTTGGGGACTGTTGGGGACTGTTGGTGGCCACAGCAACAGCAGCAGCAACAGCAGCAGCCAAGGTAGAGGTGGAGGCCCAAATCTCTTTTTAAGCCAGCCAGAATTTCTGCTAAGGACTCTTGTTGGGGGCTGCCGGGAACTGGAACTGCGGGGGGCCGGAGCTGTTGTGAGCACATGCTGAGCAGTTGCTGAGAGTCGGGAGAGAAGGACCTTTGCCTGAAGTAGCCTGTTCTGTTTTGAAGGCTTAAGAATGTGGTTGTTTACTATGTTAACTACTTGTGCCAATTTCATAACTACCCTGATGGCTTTGACTTTCTGGTTTGACTCGGTTATTTGGTATTTTAATAAATTCTCTGGCTTTATCCCCCATATAGAGAGACTGATATATTTTGTGATTAATAACCACATAAGCCTATTTATAATTGCCATAGGCATAGTGAATATTGCATTGTTAATACACCTCTCTCTCTCTCTCTCTCTCTCTCTCTCTCTCCCTCCCTCTCTCTTTGTGTGTGATCCCTGTCCCATCCTATTTTCTTTTTGAGTTTAATGCATTTATACACTAAGATCTTTGTGTATGTTTTTGTTAATCTGTTAAGATCTTTGTGTATGTTTTTGTTAATCTGTTCCATCTTTTATCCAGTTCAGATTAAAGTTAGCTTCATGAGATGAGATTCTTTCTACTCTATGAAAAAATACCATTCATCTTATGTACCCATATTATGACAGTGATTTTCATTTACTTTGTCCTTTCTTCCCCACCATAATACCCTGTTTTTCCCATTTTTATCTTCTTCTAAGGCCATCAAATAAAGCTAGATGGCTCAGTGAATAGAGCATTGTGTCTGGAGTCAGTAAGACCTGAGTTCGAATTTAACTTCAGACACTTAGTAACTGTGTGACTCTGGGCCAGCACTTACCCTGTTTTCTTAGCCCATTGAAGAAGGAAATGTCAAACCACTCCAGAATTTTTGCCAAGAAAACCCTATGTGGAGTTATAAAGAGTTAGATATGACTGAACAAGAACATCACCAAAAAAGATAAAAATGACACAAATGTCAATTGTTATATTTAATTTTCTACATAACTTGAAAAATATTAATGTACTGAGTGGGAATCTTATTTTTATCTTGCTAATAACGTTCACATAATTTATTCCTTCATATGTCTTTCTAATTAATCAAATGTATATATACCCTTCTATGTCTCACATATGTTCCCATTTTAAAATATATACCAAATATTAGTATTTTTATAAATAATGTGTAGAAAATTTCACTTTCAATAAAGCTTCATTTTTCTGCCTCTTATGAATATATTATTTTTACCTAATTGGTTATTTTTTGAGGGCAATTGAGATTAAGCAACTGCCCAAGGTCACATGGTTAATTAAGTGTTAAGTGTCTGAGGCAGGATTTGAACTCAGGTCCTTTTGACTCCAGGGCAGGTGCTCTATTCACTGTGCCACCTCGCCGCCCTAATTAATAGGTTATTCTTTATTCTAAGATATTCATTGTTAGTCTTTTGGTTTATTATATGCTGACCCCCATGCTCACCCCTCCTTTCTAGTTGTAGTTGCTAAAACTTCTTTACTTTTTTATTGTGGCTCTTGAACTCTTTCTTTGTGCCAATTTAAGCCTTTTCCCTACCTATGGATAGAAATTTATAATTTGTGTTTTGGATATCCTGGAAATTTTCATTTTGTGTTTTATTTCTGTAGGTAACCAGAAATCTTTTTTTAAATCCCCAATTAGTTTTTTGGCCTTAAAGTTCTGGGCAGTTTTAATTTGTAAGTTATTGGAAAATGTTATCTGGATTATTTCTCCACTGATTTTCCATGATTTTTAAAATATTTCTTGTATATTCTTCTATTTTTCCAACGTTTCGATTTTGTTGTATTATTTTTCATTTTATCACGTAGGCTATCACTTTCTGTTTGGTCTATTTTAATTTTCAAGGAATTCACTCCATAGGTAGATTTTTCATCATATGTTCTAAAATGTGAATTGTCTTTACCGTTTTCCTCTCCCTATCTCTTCCATTCTGAATCTTTTGTTCTGCTTTTTTTTTTTTCTAGTCAGTATTATAACCATTGTAAGTAGGACACTTCCTCCTTGGGCATTTCATAAAGATCACTCTTCCTTGGGGCTTATGCCCTAGGAATATCCTAAGACAAGGGATTTCTTCAGGTTACTCTACATTTTCCATGGTTTGCTAAACTTAACATCTTCAATAACTAGATTGAAGGGGGTGAGGTTGTGCTTAGAAGTTCCTCTTACATTCCTGCTTTGTTATAAGTGTAAAGGTCAAGAAAAGTCTTCTCCTCCAAGAGATTCTAAGGCTGCTTTGGTTCTGGGCTCTTCCCAAGGAATCCCTATTATCAAAGAATTCTGGTACATATCCCTTTATTAGGCTTTGCCTGGGAACCTTCCTCTTTTTTGCTGGGTTGAGGGGCTGCTGTTACAATTTTCTCCAGTCATAGGTCATTGTGGTCTTTGTTTATGGTCTGTCTCTTGTCACAGTACTTGAGACTCAACCAGCTGGTCTCCAAGTATGCTGGATCTATCCCATTTTCTTAGAGCTATTTGTGTTCTTGCTTTCCGTCTATCCTGGTTTGTTGTCAAGGCCTCTGGTGGATTCTGACAATCTTTCTGTGTGTGCCCAGGGGTAGGTGGTAGGGTCTACATGGAGTTATCTTTCTTTCTTTTCTTCCTTCCTTCCTTCCTTCCTTCCTTCCTTCCTTCCTTCCTTCCTTCCTTCCTTCCTTCCTTCCTTCCTTCTTTCTTTCTTTCTTTCTTTCTTTCTTTCTTTCTTTCTTTCTTTCTTTCTTTCTTTCTTTCTTTCTTTCTTTCTGCTTCTCCTCCTCCTCCTCCTCCTCCTCCTCTTACTGGTACATTTTTAAGCTTTGCTGCTAGGGGTGATTGTAGAGGATCTGACTTTTTCTAGACCCTAGCACAACACCATCTTCCTGTAGCTTCTAATTACAAAGTCAGCACTGCTTCCCTTTTACATTGGTATAATCTGTCAGTTGACTATTGGACTCCTCTTCTCTCTGTCCTTGTCAAAGTAAATAAAAGTAAATTCATCAAAATTGACTCAGTAGTAGGAAAATAAATAAAACAAACATCCTGCTTAATTTAAGAAGTACATAGTTAATCTGTGTGAGATAATAAAAAGCATTTTTAATTCAAATTCAGGGATCCTGTATTCATATGCTGGATCTGCAATTTACAATCTGGGTGAATATAGACAAAATTCAACCTCTCCCCGTCTCATTTTCCTAACTTATAGGATAGAGCATTTGGACTAGATGACCTCAAAAATCCTTGCAATCTTCAGTCTGCCATTTTTTAATGTGAAAAATTGTTTTGTTTTTGTTGGTGTTCCAAATGCTGTTTGCCAAGCTGTTGTCTGCCCAGTAATACCATAGAGTAAAATATAGTCAAACTTCAATCAAGAAAAGTAAAGTCATGTAGTTGTTTTCTAGTCATCTCCCTTAGGAATAGAAATTTACTATCTGAAGTCACTTTTGGTCTTTACTTCTCTAGTTGCCCCTCATTTATCTAGGGCATTTCCACTTGACTTCCATTCTATGACTAGTACACTTATAAAATTGCTAAGGGTGAAGCCCCTCCCCTCCCCCTATCTGACAACACTCCAAGGAGACAAGCAGTAATCAGACTGGTGATAATATGAAAGTTACTTCATGCTTTTCCGATGAGAGGGGCTATAAAATGTGTAAATGCCAAGTGTCATTATCATCACAGAGCTCGTCTTTATAATGAAGCCCATAATTTCTCAGACATTTACAACAGCTCTTCCTATGCTCCCCCCTCCCAATTCCCTTCCCCATAGAGATAAGTTATAATTAGATGCAAACACTGTCCGTTTTCCCTGAGTTAAACTCAAAGGCAATGTAGATATAAATAGATTAATATGTAGATAGATGGATAGATATTTATTATATATGTATATATGTGTATATATGTACATATAAATAAATATCTGCCTCTATATCCATATCTATCTATCTGACTAAATAAAATAGAAAGAAACTTTAGTCATTTTTCTTTTCTTTATGGTCATAATTGGGGAATGGGATACAAAATGAATGCCTTGTACACTTTTAGAACTGAGATTTTATTTTTTTTCATCTTCCACTCTCTCTTTTCTCTTTATTCCAATCTCCCTTCTCTTTTCATTACCTTCCTATTCATTTTCACTTCTTCCCCCATCATCTTTCTCCCCTCCTTATGCATATCTTTATTCTTTTTACTCCTTAACTCCTTTTGTTCTCTTCCTCTTCTTCTTCTCTCTCTCTGTCTGTCTCTGTCTCTGTCTCTGTCTCTCTCTCTCTCCTTTGTTTCTCAATGGCATCATGATCCCAGGGTCAGCTGGGGACGGCTCATTGAGAGAGAAAGATGGCATTCTTGTGTAAGTAAGACCCCCAAGCTATAGTTCATTTTCAGTCAAGGCTATCTTTGGTAGATTTTCAAACTGTATTTACAAAAAGGGGAGAAACTAGCACATTAATCTCCTTCATCTTCCCATCCCAGGCTGCTTCTAACTCTATTTTTTCAAACTTATTATTTCCTCCATCCCAACCCCCTACTTCATTGATTCTCTGAAATAGACTTAGGTACCAATGAAAGGAATCTGAACTGGCCTTTGTCCACTGAAATCCTATAACATTAAGAGGCTTGCTATGATTCCTGCCCCTGTTTGCCTCCCTTGCAAGACCTGTGGCCTTGGATGGAGCTCCTTTGTAGGTGATGGGAAAACGTAGCACTGAAGTACCAGTCTGAAAGGTGACATCCTAGAGACTACTGGATTTCATTTTAATGAACTTAGGAAAATTCTCAGAAGAGGAGCAAAGAATTTCTTTATTACTGCATATTTCCCTCCCCTCATCCCAACTAAATTTCAAAGCTAATGCATTACCATGAAGTAGGACTGACTTCAGTTTCTCAAAAACACACCAGCATTGATAGATAACTTGGTCTAGTGGATGGACACAGAGAGCCCAATTCATTCAGGAAGTCTTGCTTCTGATGTAGTCTAGGTATGTGAATAAAGATATGTCACTTAGCCTCTCAATGGCCCATGCATGCCATGAAGGCAATAAGTTTTGTAAGTTAAAGTTCATGGAGGTTTTGACACTGCGCAAAATATTTAATCTCCTTTATCTAATTTAAAACAGGATAGTAATAAAACTACCTCACAGGGTTGTTTGAAAATCAAATGAGATAACAGATATAAAACAGTTAGCACAACTCAAGACAATATACAAATGCTATCTTTTATTTTTATTATTAGTAGCAGTTTCCAAAGACCAAGAACCAAATAAACATAACCATTGAAGTTTTGAAGGGCCTAATTGGTTAAGCCTCTGATAGGCAAAAGAAACTACAAAGAAAATTAAGACATAATCCCCACTGTCAATATACATGGAGTAAGATAGTTCATGAAATGAAGAATAAAATGAGAGACAAAAGGAATAGATTTAATAACAACTTGGCTAATGAAGCAATATTATGCAATGTGATGCCCCCCAAAACAAAGTTTCTTATAATGGGTTAACCCTATTTCCCACCCATTCCCCACCTTTAAATGATAAAATATTTTATTTTAAGATTTAATTATTTTAATGGGAATTTTAGTAAAATCTAATCTATGGATTCCTGATCTATGAATCAGAGGATACAGAACATGGTGGATTAGAAAACAAAACAAAACAAAAACTTTTCTTGATTTTTCAGATCCATAATTAGAAAGGACAAATATCTTGCTTTGCAACAAAGTGATGCTCCCCAAAAATTGTTTACCGCCCCCTAGGGGTGCCTGCCCTTATAATCAAAGGCTGTAGTTCTTCCTAATTCTTCATCTCCACTTAAAAATGTTTCTATGTTCAGGCCGTCCGCTGTTACTGGTTTCTGTTGTCAGTGTGCTTTATATCAGTGGCAAATTTGCTTCTGGAATGTTGGTTCTACTCTGCAGTGGTCTAAGAAACAAGATAATCAAGGTTGTAAAAATTATGCATAATATTAGAACAAATAGACCTGGAGCAAGGGATTCAGGTTCTCCCCTGTGACCTAGCTTCCATGAATTTTGGAGGCTTAGGAGTTTTTGCACCTAAAATACTATATAAATGTAAATAATGGCTGCTGTTGCAGCGACTGTTAGTACTAGATTCTCAACGTTGTTACAGAAAATTGAGGTCTCAAGGGAAGTGACCTGCAAAAAAAAGGAAAGTGGGAGGTAATATGGGAAAGAATATTTTGATTTGGAATTAAAGGCTATGAAGACCAGGGTTCACACATCATCTTGGTAGCACTGGAATACTGGGCAAATCATTTCACCTTTGGGGACCTCAGTTTCCTCTTCTGGTTGGATTAGAGGACATCTAGGGCCCCTTACAGCTCTAAAACCTATGCTTCTAAGCATAAGCATTCACAGAGAATGGCTGGACATGCCCAAACCTCCCAGTACATCCAGTCAATCACTGCGCATGCCTAGGATTCTAAGGGCTGGTGTATATCATTCTCTTTCCTCCGTTGCCCCATGATGTCTTAAAGTTGAACCAGAAAGTCTCTTAAATGCCAGAAAATTGCTTGATCTTTCAGGTCTCACGAAGTTGGAAAGGCTTTGACTACATTCCTTAATTAGAATAATTTCATTTCAATTGTGTTCAATTCACATACATTAAGCTCTTATTTATGCAAGACATTGTGCTAGGCTTGGAGAAAATAAAGAGAAATGAAAAAAAAAAAAATCCCTGCCTTCCAAGACATTTCAGTATACAATATATCTGGTATGTTAGTTGTCTAAGGACCAGCCTAACTACATCTGAAGAGATTTGACACCAGCTACTTGCCATCCATATAAAAGATCTTCTTAGGATTGATTTTTATTATTTTAATTATGTACAGTTTAATAATTGTATAATACATAATTATAAAATTTAATTAATTATACAACATATCTTTTATGGCATGGAGGGGACTGTGACTTAAGTCAGTGAAAAGAATGTACACCCACTAGAATTAAAGCATTGATCCTCAAACTCACCATGTATGGGTTGGTAGGGGTTATCTACTATGGTTGAGTGCAGAGACAACAATACTCTTAGAAGAAACTGTTCTATCACTTCCCAATCTTCTCTCTCTTCATCCCTTTTCCCTTCCTTCAGAGGTGACCAAACAGAGTCCACCAAGGTGAGTTCAATAGTCACAATTCTATATTATCTCGACTTGTTATAATAATTTTTGCAAACCTTTTCCATTTTTCTTTGGTTTATTGACCTTTATCCATTTTAAACTTTCAGTACCCTTAGGATGGCTTTCCTTAGTTGGGTGACTTGTCAAGATTTCTTTAAACTGGTTTTGTCATTCTGCTTTTCCTTAATCTTTGAGAAGATAATTCTCAAAATCCTTCATCACTGTATGTCTTACATATGAGCATATATTCTAAACTAATTTTGTCTTTCACAGTCATCTTTCTACGTTTGGCAAGTAGATCAGATATCTGCTGACCAAGGTACTTTCTGGGATCTTTTGATTTCTTTGTTGTGACAATTAATTTATGTTGGTTAAACTTCTATGCAAGATAATTATAACTGGTTTCAAAGCTATTTCTCTTGTCTATTTGCATTTTTATTGCCAATTATTCATTTAAATAGGTCAGGCTTTAGTTGGTGAAAATGTAGTCTATATGTTCATTTCATTTATATACTTTTGGTTTTTTACTAAGTCTGATATCTCCTCTACCAAGGTGATAGCATGATAAACTATAGAAAACACATTCTTGTCCATTAAAATATTCTTTGTGTATAATATGATGTTATCTAATAACAACCAATTCTTTTATTGAAGAAAAAGTTTGTGCTATGAATATGTTTTTGTAATCAACCACTCTTTGGTTATACTTTTTCCCAATACTTTGCCATACTTTCTTCTCACTTTCACAGTTTCCTACTTTTGAATTTAAGTGACTAAATATCAGAATTGATGTTGACAATTTCCAAGTTATTTTCAGTTCTTTAGAGCATTTCCTTATTTCCTCATACTTAGCAAACAATATTGACTTAGAAAATGCAACTCTTTTTAATATTTGAAACATTTAATTTTAAAACTTCGAATTCCAGATCCATTCCCTTCCTCCCTTGTCACCCACTCCCACTGGGAAGATAAGCAATTCAGTATATGTTGTACACATATAGCCATGCATAACATTACCATTGTAGATATATTGTAAAAGACTGACTATATTTCCCTCCCACCCACCCCACCCCCCACCTGGTCCATTCCCTACTTTGATCCTGTCCCTCTTCAAAAGTGGGTGCCTCCAACCTCCTCTCCCCTCCCCCCAACATGCCCTCCCCTCCATCAGCCCCCATCTCATCCCCCTTTCCCCTATTCTCCTGCAGGGTGAGACATCCCATTTAGTATGTATGTCATCCTTTCCCTGAGCCAAATTCATTGAGAATATGGTTTTGCCTTTTTGCCTTCCTGTTCTTCCCCTCCCCTGCAACTACTTCCCCTTGCCTCTTCTACATGAGATAGTTTACTGCACCCCTTGCCATTTCCTCTTGCCACATTCCTCTCTCACCTCTTAACTTCTCCCCTTTATCATCCCTTCCCACCAAATTCAACCTGTGCCCTCTATCCATGTATACCTGTAAACATATATACACACATTCACATATGTATTCATATACCCATATACCCTTCCTCAATTATTTTCATACTGAGAAAGGTTTCATCAGACACAGTTATTGTTTTTCCATGTAGGAATGTAAATAGTTCCACTTTGATAAGTTCATTTTGATTCCTTTTCTCTGTTTACTTTCTCAAGTATCTCTTGCTTCTAATGTCTGAATGTCAAATTTTCTATTAAACTCTGGTTTTTTTCCTCAAGAATGCTCAAAAGTCCTCTATTCTACTGAATGACCATATTTTCTCCTGAAACAAGATAGTTTTGCTGGGTAGGTGATTCTTGGTTTTAATCCCAGCTCCTTTGCTCTCTGGAATATTATATTCCATGCCCTTCCATCCCTCAGTGTAGAAGCTGCCAGGTCCTGGGCTATTCTGATTGTGTTTCCACAATATTGAAATTGTTTCTTTCTGGCTGCTTGTAGTACTTTCTCCTTGATCTGGGAATACTGGAACCTGGCTATGATATTCCTGGGAGTTTTCTTTTTGGGATCTTTTTCAGGAGGTGATCTCTGGATTCTTTCAACCTCTATTTTGCCCTCTGGATCTAAAACATCAGGGCAATTTTCCTTGAGAATTTCTTGAAGGATGATTTCTAGGTTCTTTCTTTGATCATGGCTTTCAGGTAGTCCAATAATTTTTAAATTATCTCTCCTGGATCTATTTTCCAGGTCAGTGGTTTTTCCCATGAGATATTTCACATTGCCTTCTATTCTTTCATTTGTTTGGATCTGCTTAATAGCATCTTGATTTCTCATAAAGTCACTAGCTTCCATTTGCTCCAGTCTAATTCTGAAGGAATGAATCTCCTCAGTGAGCTTTTGAGATTCTTTTTCCATCAGTCAAAGTTGGCTTTTTAAGGCATTCTTCTCCTCATTGCCTTTCTGAGCCTCTTTTGCCATTTGAGTTAGTCTATTTTTAAGGTGTTATTTTCCTCAGTCAGACTGTTGACCCTCATTTCATACTTTTCCTGCATCCTTCTCATTTCTCTTCCCAATTTTTCATCCACTTCTCTTATTTGGTTTTTACAATCCTTCTTAAGGTCCTCTATGGCCTATAACCCACTCGTATTTTCATTTCATTCGTTTTGATCCTCTTTGCCCCCAAAATAGGAGTCTAATGTTGAATTTTTCTGTTTATTTTATTTCCTTTTCCTGGGCATGTTGCCACTTAATTACTTGACTTTTGGGCTTGTTGCCACAATAGGACTCTGCCAACAGACAGGGGAGCTTCTATCCCAAACATTGGGGTCGTGTCAACTGCTGGAGGTATTATTTGGGTGCCCTCTCTGAAGCCCCCACACACTCTGGCAAGCTGGACACACACCCCAAGACCTCCAACCCAGACTGCAATTCAGATACAGGGAGGTTAAAGCAAGAGCGATTACCCCCCAGACTGATCTCCGGATCCCTCTACAGTTTGTATATCAGGAGCTGAAGCTGCAACTGAAGCTGCAAAATGGCGGCTGTGCCACAGCTCCCCAGTGGCTTCTAGCCCCCAGGGGAAGAATCTGATGTGGTCCCAACTACTGGTCCCAAAGTCCATAGGGCACTAACCTCTCACTCCTAGGCATACATGTGTTGATAATTCTGGAAATGCCACCCCTGCTGGTGTTCTCGGGTCCCTCCAGCTGGCTGCTGGTCCAGCTGCCCTGGGGCTAAAACCTCGGACTCCCATGGTCCTGGGCTTGGCTCCCAGAGCGCTTCACTGGCCGCTCCCTGCTGGGCTGCTGGGCTTTCCTCAGTGGGAGGGTAGCTTCTCTCTGTTGTTCTGTGAGTTCTGGAGCTCCAGAGGTTTTTCAGAGTCCCCCTTTTACATAATTTTGATGTCATGTGGGCTGGAGTGCAGTAGAAGTGCTGTTTCTACTCTGCCATGTTGGCTCTGCCCCCAGCTTCTCTCTTCTTCTTCTTCTTCTTCTTTTTTTTTTTTTTAAGCAATTGCGGTTAAGTAACTTGCTCAAGGTTATGCAGCAAGTTATTTATGTGTGGGTGCTAAGTACTGAGGCTGGAACTGATCCTGGGTCATCCCAACCCTCGGGCTATTGCTGTTACTCACTGTGCCACCTAGCAGCCCCAATATGAAACTCTTTTCATAATGGTCTTTTTAAGGGAATTATTGTGATGAGTACTGTGATACATAGTGACCATATATTCATTTAAATATTGTTTCTCGTTGCCTTTTGGATAGCCTTTTTAAAGAAAGAAAAATAATTAATCCAAAGATAAAATATTTTTAGTCTTAATTTTTTTTTTATATTTCAAGATATAGACCAAGGTCAATCTTTTATTTATTATTTATCATGAATGTCAGTTTCCTCAGAGCAACAAATCCTCAGATTCTTGCTTAATGTTTGCTTCATCATGTTATAAATAAACAGTTAAAGGGCATATCCTCCTTTGGTTCAGACATCTCCAAATTAATCAAAGGCTTTCACAGAAGATTAAAGTCTGTCTCTTTGATTAGATGGTGAGCTCCTTGAGAGCAGGCATCTTAATCACATTCTTGTGTATGTGTGTGTGTTTGTGTGTGTATCTGGTGGTGTTGCTGCTAATAGTGATACACAGAATGATGAATGTAAAATAAAGAAAAAAAAACTCCTTTGTACCCCTCACCCTATAAATAAGCCCCCCCCCCTCCCAGAGCAGTAACTGAATGAATGAAGAGATTCAATAAAAAGGAGTGCTCATTCCTGATTATTTTGTGCTCTTCTTTGGCTCTGAGAATAAATGGGACATTTCTAATGAGTGCTCATCATTCTGGCAGCCAAACAGTGCACAGATGATGGCAGCCGCTAACCACAAGGGATAATGTTTGCCCAGATGTGACTCTATTTTATTCTACAAAGCATTGTAAATGTCAAACCCCTGGTTGGTCTGAGTTTCTCCATTTACCATCCGAAAAGCCTGCTGGGGAACAAAAGTTGCCAGATATGGATGTGTAAATCATTATAATGGGACCAACAGATCAGCAACAACCCCTCTCAACAATGGGATAGCCTCAGGTCATGCTTCTTGAATCACCAAATGCTTTTGAAAAGTCTCCTCTCTAACCACTTTTATTTATATATTTTTGTTCATTTTTCTGCAGGCACATGGTCTCTTTTGTAATTAAAATTCTATTGATTTTGTATTTTGGGGGGAGAAAAAGATTATTAAAAGATAAGTGTGGACGACAACAAAGGCATAAGAAGTGCGGTAAACAATAAGAAAGGTAATAGTCCAGAAATATTTATATAATGATTTTCACATTGTTGGACTCCAAAGTTGAAAAGCACACAGTTTCATTTAAAATATTGCCTTTTCAGAAAAGTTTTCATTTATTTTTTAGGGTTTCTTTCTTTGTGTGAATGGGGTATTGGTCCTAGCAGTCATGATTACATTGGTTAAAACTATCAATATTCAGCCCCCAATGTACATAATGTGTTATTCCTTGTCTGTTAACCTTTGGGACCATGGCACTCCATTCATGGCTTCACAGAGAGTGACTCTAGGCTTGTCAACTCCATGGTAAATGATGATCAAGGGGAACAAAGACAAAAATGTGTATCACTGAAGTTTATAGTGGTGATGATGATGATGACTGTAAAGCCATGCATGATGCAGCTTTCCAGAGGACTGCTGCTATGAACAGCTTTCAAGGTTCTGATTACATAGTATAGTGAACTCTCTATTTATTCAATAACAAACGAGAGTAAAACATTCACAGAAAATCAAGGCACAGCATTTACCATGTCACAACTCAACAACGTATCACTAAAACAGCCACTTAGTTTTCACCAAGGTGGCCACATAGTTTTCAACAAAGTACAATCATTTAGTAAATCAATCATTTAGTAAGTAGATCATTCAATCATCCTTAAGGGACACAAAGTACTCCACCCCTGGGTAGTACATTAATTTTGTCGGTCACAAAGTCTTTAAGTCTCAGTTCAATCACAAAAGCACAAAAGTCAAAGTACTCCACCCATGGGGTGCAACAATTTCATCAGTTACTACTCAGTATTCATGGAGAGGTCTTTACATCTTGACTCGAGGCAGGTAGCTCCTACCTGAATCCACCAAACTGTCACCTGGGTTCAAAAGCAGACAGCCCCCAGTTCCTTGTTCAGATGTCCATGCAGTTCTTGCTCCACATTAAAGCTCACAGTATCCAGTCTACCTCAAGTCCTTCACAGTTTCTGTTCCTGGGAAGAGAAAACTTAACAGAGCCATAGAAAAAGTACCGACACCATAGTAATGCTTCCTCTGTTAACTCCAGCTGGCCCTCACAATTCTTCAGCAGTTCTGTTCTTAAAATCAAAATCACTTTCTTCACAGAAGGTCCAGTCCAGCAGGAGCAGCCCAGCCTCCAGATGCTTGCTGAGAGAAATTCTCTCTCTCTCTCTCTCTCTCTCTCTCTCTCTCTCTCTCTCTCTCTCTCTCTCTCTCCCTCTCAGCAGCTGCTCTGCCTCCAGATGCTTATCCCAAGAAGTTCTGACTGTCCTCCAGCTTGTGCTCTTCCTTAAATACAACATTAGCTTCACCCTGTTCAGCCCCTTCCTGTTCCATCAGCAACAGGGATTCATATGTTCTCTTTCTTTAAAAGAGGCTTAATTTGAAATTAGGTGCTAAGTACCTCTCAGCTTAGCAATACAAAGGTATTTTCAAATGTCATTACTGTTACAATGATATATATTATTTCAAGGTTTACAAAATTTTGCATATTATTTAATCCTCATAACAACTTTATGAGGTAGGTGCTATTATTTTCTTCCTTTTATAGATGAGGAAACAGAAACAGATGGAAAGTGGTTTATTTAGAGTCACAAGAACAGTAAGTGTTAGAGATCAATTTTGAACTCAGATCTTTTTGACTTCAGGAATTGCATCCTGTTCAATGTACCACCTAGATGCCTCTCTTGAGGCATCAACAGAGTGCTAACTGTGATGACTTTATTATTATTTTTATATTGATAACTGTGTTCTTACAGTGGTTGGGGAGTGAAGGCTGAAAATTTGAGGTTCCCTATTATTCCTATTGGTCATCTTTTCTCCTTCTTCTTTCACCCCGCTACCTAAACTTTCCATTCCATCCTGAGGAATTTCAGCCTTACAAACCATTAAAATAATTATTATAACATCCTTGAGGACACGGATTCTTTTTTAAACAATTGCCTTGTCTTCCTTTTTTTTTTTCAATTTCATAACATTTGTTAAGTGCCTATTATATATTAGAAACTATTTTTGCATTGGGGATACATAGACAAAAAAAAATGAAAGTGTTCCTGACATCAAGGAGCTTACATTTTCAATAACTGAGCAATCAATCATTAAGCATTTATTAAGCACTTACTACATATCACACGTTCAAGTGGTTGGTATACAAAGTAAAAGCAAAAACAATCCCAATTCTCAAACAGCTTACATGGTGATGGGGAATGTAGAATTACTAGACTGTTAGACTTTGAGTCAGGAACACCTGGAGTCAAATCCTTCCTCTGATATTTAGTAACTGTATGACCATGTTCATGAACTGTATCAGCTAAAACTCTCTGAACCTCAGTTTCCTTATTTGTAAAATAAGGAGGCTGAACTATAGCCCCTTTTATGATTTTCATGACCCTATGATGCTACGTACATGACGATATATATGTATATGTATGAGATACATATAGTATAGTAGGAAGGTAACCTTAGAGAGAGTATTTCACAATATAACTATTATGAAAATGGTTTGGGTAACTACACATGTACAACCTATTCTGATTTGCTTATCTTTCCAGTAGGAGTAGATGAGGAGGGAAGAGGAAAAAAATCTGGAACCCAAAGTTTTAAAAACAAATGTTTAAAAAATGTGTTTTTTACATGCAACTGGGAAGTAATATATATAGGCACTGGGGTATAGAAATCCATTTTGCCCTACTAGAAAGTTAGGGGAGTGATGTGGGAGGATATAAGAGAGAACAAATTGGGAGAAGGGATATTCAGTAGGCTTGCTATTTTGGGGTGGGGGGTAGAGGAAAAACTGGGAAAAATTGTAACTCACAATCTTGTGGAAATGAATGCTGAAAACTAAAAATAAATCAATAATTAAAAAAAATAACAGTGTATATGTTGGAGAAGGAAATGGCAAGCTACTCTAGTATCATTGCCACGAAAATCCCAAATGGGGTCACAAAGAGACACAAATAACTGAAATGTGTAGGTGTGTGAGACATACCATGTAATCAGTCTACTAAAGCAGTCTACTACTTTTATTACGATATCATGCTGAATTGCTCTGCATATTTTGGGGAACTAAAAATCAAAATAAGAATATCTGGTACTCCTAAGTATTCAGAGACCTGTTGCAATAATACCAGAGTCCCCTAGGGGTACTCGGTCCCTAGGAAGATTGTGAACCAGTGATCTATGATTTTCATATCTATGTCACATGAGGTAGGCTGGATAATTTTGGTGTGGCTGTCATAACCATATAAATAAGTGAAATAACTAAGCCAAAATAAGAAATAGTATTGACTTAGTAAAGATAACATTGATTTGGGAGTCTGGAGACTAGAATTGCAGTATGAATTCTGCCTCTCCTTGACTGTGTATATATAGGAAAATCACTTTGCTATTCTGGGTCTCATCTTTTTTGTCTGTAAAATGTGAGATTTGAACAAGATACGGTGAGTTTCTTCCAGATACATGTTTCTGTGAGTCTACAAATTCTTCAAATATCTTCTCTTGTATCTGCCAAGGGTACATTTTTTTTAATACCCCACAATCCTCTCTTGCTAAACATCCTGCTATAGCATTAATAAAAATAATGTAACAATTCAAGCAATACTAAAATGTTCATAAAATACCTAGTATGAATAAAGTACCATGTTATATGTTTCAGGAAATTAAACAAATTAGCATGCTAATTCACATTTCTAAAGCATTTTAATTCTACAGAATGTTTTTTTTTAACAACCTTATGAGATAGTAATTTTATCAGCATTTTACATATAAGGTCACTGCAGCTCAAAGGGGGCAAGGACTTACTTGGCCATTGGCACACAGCAAAGAAGTGAGGGACTGAGTGAATATTAAACAGCCTTTTTGCTTTTCTACACAAACCTAGGGTCTATTTGAGGATATGAGACATACACATATGAACAATTAAATAATAATGTAGTTGAGCAGAGGTGTCAAACAACCTCTGAGCAAAACAAAGTAAAAGGTGATTGAGAAATATTTAACAAAATAAATAAAAATGTAATGGAATATAGATAACATTATATTTAGTATATGACCATCAGGGATACATATGTATATATTAGTGCCCCTTAATTCTATTTGAGTTTGATTCCACTGTAGTGAAGTATATAATAAAAGTCAAATGAATGTAGCAGTCAAATATTTAGAAAAGGGAGAGATCTCATTGTGTGCTTTATTGGTCATGGAAGAGTTAACATAAAGAGTCAGGCTTGAAATGGGATGTGAAAGATGAATGGAGTTTAGTGAGGTGAGGAAGAAGGGAAGATAAAGTCAATTGAAGGAAAAGAGCAAATAGAGGTGTGGGGTATGCAGGGCATTTGAGGAGGGGCAACTAAATTTTTCTGGCTGAAAGTAGAGAGGAAATGTTATGAAAATGAGGAAATTTACTTCGGAGGAATTGGTTGCCACTAGATTGTGGAAAGCTTTGGATGAAAAGCTGATGTATTTTGTCTTTGTACTGCAGACAATAGTGAACCACTGGCAGTAGTTTGATTTTTTTTTTTTTAAACAAATGATGAGATCCTATTGGAGTAGCTGTATTCAGAAAGTAAAGGTCCCTCCCGCCCCCGCCCAAGTTCATTTATGATTAGCCTTCAGACTTGGAGAGAATCTTGAAAAATATGACCACAAACAGGAAGGAATGACATAATCAGAATCTTTGCAAACAATATCTCTGAATGCATGTTTAGGAAACCTCATGGGGGGCCTCTTCTCTGGCAGAGGGAGACTAAGAAACAAACATCAACATCAACTCCGCATTCGGTTTGTGCCTTTAAGCCATTGGCATTAATTAAGATTCTATGGCTTCCAAACAATTATGACATAATTAAAGTAAGATTCTTTCTACAGTAAAACGATAAGAAATGACTTTTAGAAACCGTGGGAACCATTAAAACTGCACATCAGTATCAAAATGAGCAATATTTACTAGTATTAACACTATTAAAATGCCTTTTGAAGACAAACTTGGGCAATTATTACTCAGAAAAAACTCACATTTGGAGATATAGAGCAGCGATAATTAAATCCCAGTCTCTATATATCTCTCTTTTTGGTGTTTGACAGAACGCAGTCTTTAAGAGGATCTATTTTAATGGTACTGAATTAGCAAGATTCTAACAGAGAGAGGGCACTTAGCAGGAGGTTGATACTCTGGGAAGTACTGTTATCATTATTATTATTGCTATTTTTATTATTGTTCCTACTCTCTCAGAAATGCCATGGTGTCATTTAAAAAGCCCGGAGATGAACAGATAAGTTATACTGACCCACAAGCTTTCTTTAGTGGGTGAATCATACCCTTAATTAAAATAGACAATGAGTGCCTAAGCTGGATGATTATGTGCATTTAATGGATGGAGCACTTAATGGGCTCTGGTCATTGATTTGAATTAGATGGTGATACTGAATCTGCTTGATCAAAATTCTTTCTGTGAACTAAGTACAGGGCCTCAGGTGAGTTTCTCTGCTCAGGGGTTTGGTTGTAGCATGAATATCATTCCTTTTAGAGAAAGTCTTAGCAGAGGCCAAGGACTTCTTGTTTCCTTCTAGCAGGTGTGAATCTGAGCAAACAGAGGGGAAAAAATAGAAAAAAAGTTTGATTCAAGTGGGAATTAGAAGGGATAAATTCAGGATTAGATGGTCTCCACTTAAACAGATTAGGAGCTGAACTATAGGATTCAATCATGGTGGTCCTCCTTAGGAGGGATTTAACAGAAAAGAAAGGGGCTGACTAGGCTAGACTCAAATCCTTCAGCCTTCATTGCTAGCATATAAAATAAAGGCAAATATGGGATGTTCTGAAATAAAATCTAGTTCCTCTAAAAATGCCAATGAACTGAGACAGATACAAAATAAAAGAAATAAGCAAAAGGACTGAGAAGGGACTAGAAAAAAGAATTATATAAAAATTCAACTAGGTCCTAGAAGGAAAAAAAAAAACACAACAGGTAGAAAATCTAAGCTGAGATTGTTTTAATGGCAGTTGGGAATTCAGGTGTGAGGTGGTATAAGAACAAATGCCTATTTCAAATGGTATGCATATAAAATATAAAAATATGCCTATAAAATAAGTTAAACTGTGATGAAAAACATGAGCAATATGGTGGGAAGGGTTATAGAATGGGACTCAAAGTACCTAGGTTCTAGTATTTGGAGATGATCTGTTTCCACATAGTGAGAGTTGGCTGAGGTCCCTATCATAGCATTCAATAAAGTGAAGGTTTTGTCAGTCCAGCAGAATCTACTCTATGGGATTATATTTATCCATGTGGGCTGAATTTTGTGATCAGCTTGATCAATGATCAAAGTAGAGTCTATATGACTTACATCATGTCTATAGCATAATTCTAGCATGAATATCACTCTAAGGACTTCTTTTTTTTCCTTCTAGCCGGTGTCAATCTCAGCAAACAGAAAGGCAAAAATAATTTAAAAAATGATTCAAGTGTGAATTAGAAAGGGTAAATTCAGAATTAGATGTCTCCACTTAAACATTTACAACCCTGTTTTTCTGATTTCTTTTTCCTTTTTTATTCTATAGTTTAGTTTAGTTTTTCCTGCTCCTGCTTAGTTCACTTCTTATTATGTTCATTATGTTCATCGTACTTGTCTGTGTGCAGTAATCATGTCTGTGGGGATTTGAATACACATTTACAATAACCCACCACATTATTCTATATCTTTCTTGGGGACATAAGTGACCAAATCATTTACCTCAATTACTTTTAGTATTATAGGAATGATGATTCCATTCTAATTTGAAATAGTTTGCATTAGATTAGTTTATGGGTAAAGTTCCAAGCAATATTGTAATGAGTACACTTCAAAGAATTAAATTACTACAGTTCTAGTAGCAGCTATTAGTAGTAAATACCATAGTACCACCACCACTACTACTACTACTAATGCTACTACTACTACTACCACCACTATTACTACTACCTTGGAGAACCAATATATTTAGGATCTCAAAAATTCTGCAAACCAAATCCAGACTCTTCTATCACTCATCTTGACCCTTAAGGAATATGCTATTTGAGTTCTATAATAATTTCTTCTTTCTGAGGCTCTTTAATCTATAGCTTTACTTCTTTAGTGCAATCCTTTTATGGTAATCCTTATCACAACCATCACCCATTTAACAAACATTGATTTGTATTTTCTCTGATTAAACTGTCCAACCCAGAACAAAATTTTGAAAATTGGTCATCTTCTTTGTAATTTTGTGTGGGCTTCCCCTTCCTGGGTCACTGCCAAGTTGAAATCTTCTACTGTCATTTGTGGACTATTGTTTAAAAAATACAGTGTTATTATTCTTTGGAATTATATCTATGTATAATTCCTTCTATATTCCTTTATTCTAACTATTATCACTAAAAAATCTTTGGGTTGGTACTTCACTGCATTGAGCCAGCATCTATTGTTCAGGTCAATTATTGGTATAACCCATTTGAGCAAAGGACTAGGATACTTTTTTTTTGTTTTTCTGGATTTGATAATAGCATCAAAAAAAAAAAAAAACAACAGATAAGCATCTATGAATTCCAAAAAAATAGAAAAACAATTGGAAAATTTCTCTCTGTTCCCTACCTCATTACCATTTTGTACTCTGGAATGCCTGATGATAGTAACAGTATTTTTCACCATAATCCATTTGCAGTGCTCTTGCCATGATGTAAGGAATTTGTTTTGAAAAGAGGAAGATAGAATAATTACAACATCAGCAAACTTCTCCGTCAGATCTGGACGTAAAGTCACAAAATGAACCATCATAATTCTAACAGGACAAAACTTCCTCAGCTCTTGATTCCTGATAATTGTCATAAATATTTCTATTCCACATATCAGAACTCAACATTCTCAAGTGGTCTCATATCCAGCCATAAGATCTAAAGAGTGAGAAACTTTCTTACTCTGTTGAGGAACAATGCAGTGGAGTTACTTAGTCAAGAGGGACCTGTGCTTACCTTTATGGAGGTATTTATTCAGCCTTCCCAGAAATTTCCATCCACCTTGTTGGAAATAATATTTAGAGGTATAAAGCAACACTCCTTCTCTTGCTATCTTCTTCTTAATGGTAAATTATTGATTCAATAGCAATAATATTCTTTTTACCTGGATTCAAACTCATATAAAATAAAAATTCTAGCCATAAACAGTTCTACCTCATGCAGCTGGTTCTATTACTTATAACTTAACAGAGTACTATTGTTTTTGTAGACTAAGTTCCCTATCAGTTGCATAATTTATTACTTTAATTGAATACACATTTTGTGATTTTACAATGAAAGTGAATATGTTGCAATCCCCCCAAGAACAGAACAGCATTGGATACAATTAGCCTAGTTGGTTTAATATGCTGCATATCAATTCCTGGGTGGGATGGGGTGGGGGGACTTTTAAATTGGGCTCCAAGGCTCCAAAGATAAAAATCCTGATATGTTAAAGTCATGCTTCAGGAGGCTAGGTGGCACAATGAATAGAGCACCTGCCTTGGAGTCTGGACCACCTGAGTTCAAATCCAGCCTCAGACACTTGACACACTTACTAGCCGTGTGACTTTGGGCGAGTCACTTAAACCCAATTGCCCTCCAAAAAGCAAAACAGCAAAAAGAAAAGAAATCATGCACATTCATGGTCTGAGGTCTCCAGTGAGACCATTTCCTTAGGAAACTTCAGGGCTATTTCTATCCTTGATGCTCTGAAGTGATTAGTACTTCTGGGAAGGAAAGCCTTTTCACATATTGTCAAAGTCTTACAGCAATGAAAAACTCATCACATTCACAGTGTTGTGAATGGTCTGCTATTTATGCTGCCCCTTTTATACATTATATAACATAGTTATAGCAGTAAGAAACTAGAGTGTATACCACTTTAAAATTAGTCCAGTTACTGGCCATGAATTCCACAATAATCAGCAATTCATAATCAGTAGTAAGAAAATGAACCACACAAACAATTTCTATACTATATAAGCAAACTTCCCAAGGCATCCCCTTAAAGAATTGTGGCAGAATTGTCATGCTTTCATTTGGTAGTGGTAGGAAGATCTGTGAATGTGTGTGTCCATGCATCCATGAGTGTGTGTGTGTGTGTGTGTGTGTGTGTGTGTGTGTGTCCCCCTCTATCCTCTGTAAGCCAATTTCCTAAAGACTTTGGTTTGGGGTAAAAGATTCACAAAGGTTTTCCTTACATACACTCCTATATTTTATTCTCTCACAAAAGATTTTTGAGAAATACCCAGGGTTAAAAATTCAGGGATGTTGGACAAATCTGAAAGTCTTTGGTACTTGGCCATACAGCCAATTAACTTTTAATACATAGAGGGGTACACACACACACACACACACACACACACACACACACACACATATGGTCTTCAAGGGAAAAAGTAGAATGTGATATATATATATATATATATATATATATATAAACACAAATACATAAACATATATGTATATATCCATACATCTATATATCACATATATATCACATTCTATTTTTTTCCTTGAAGACTAGGTCTCTCTCTCTCTTACCCAAATGGTAAGCACAAAAGTCATTCACAGGGTGATCCCAGGGATAATTGGCATAGAAGATTGGCCTGCTATTTTTTTTTTTTAATCAGGATTGCCTCACCTATGTTTAGACAGCTTGATGAGCCTCTGTTCCCACATGTTCACCATATGGGTACCAGACAGTTCTAACAGACAATCAGCTTTAGTCCTAATGTCAGGTATCAAGATGATGAAAGTGACTGACTTCACATAAGCAAAGGTGTATCAAAATAAAACAAACAAAAGAGTTTACTTAGTTGGTAAGGTTATAGTTGCTAAATACACAGCAATGACATGTGAAGCAACATCAGACGAAGGACAATTATAGTTAGAGGAAATACTCCCTGTGTCTGCCTCTGTCTATCTCTCCCATGAGTTTCAAAGGTCCCTATAATAGAAGCTGGTATGAGGTGAGAGCATCACTAAGTTAGAGAAGCAATGACCCCATTCTAAGTGTTTGCTTTTTTCTTCATATGCTGTATTTTGGATCAGCCAAGGAGTTTCTCTGGCAATTTTAAAGCAGAGTAATTAAATATATTTATTTTACTTTTCACAGTCTTGTTTTTTTTTACTCCCTCCACTGACTATCTATTTTACCATCTTGTTTTCTGTTACTCTATGACTTAATTCTTACTACACCCACCAACCTCATAATACTTACTTTTGCATATCAATCAGGGTATGAAGCAGGGCCTGGCCCAAACCAATCATACCTCCCTCAAATTCACATGATTTTTCAGTATAGCTATCCATATGCTCCCATTCACAATATTCTGATTCTTACTTATGAGAATTATCTTCTAATATAGAATGCTATTATCCCTTTTCTCCAAATAAAACCTCCACACTATTCAATATCATGTTGAAGTCTCATATTCTCCATGATGCCTTCCAGTCTACATGGATCTCTCATTTTTCCTAAACCCCTACAGTCAGACAAATTGTCACTTGATCATGTTCTTTTTGGAACTTTCTTCTAATAGGTTCATATGTTAATGTTTCATCTAATCAATAAAAACCTAAGGTCTTTGAAAGTTGAAATATCTTTATTTCATGTATTACAATATTACAAAAAGGTCTGTACCTGAAAAAAACACTAAATGCATAATTGTTGATTTACCTTTTGGTGACTGTTTTTCAACAATAATTGCATGTATAGAAAGTTATACCAAGAATGGAAGACAATTTATATCCACTGAATGATACCAGAGTCACAGAATCTTAGATTTGGTAGGACATGGGTGGCTATCCAATCTGATGTGTAACTGACCAAGAATCCACTCTGCAACATTCCCAAGTGATCACATTCCAGGGAATGGGAAACCACTCTTTTCTGAGTTAACCATTCCAAATATGCCCATATGGTTTAAAGTGATCGGACTTTTTTTCAATAACTTCATGAAGCCAATATATGCTGGAGCAGGTTATAAGATCACAAAGAAAGAGGAAATAGAGAATCACTATACTGAATTAGTACATTGAACTACATAGTTGGGAAAGACTATATGAATTATTTAGTCCAAATTTTCCCCAGTGAAAGAATACTTCTATTATATCTCTGCTAAGAGAGGCAAAACTTTCTGGTTTCTGAAAGGACAGGTGGAAGATAAAAAAGAAAGCACTGTAGATTGTAACATGTCCTTCAACAAAGACAAAAAACAAAAACAAATCACTGGTTCAGACAAGGTTCATTGGAAAAGGATAGAGGCAGGGAGGTTATAATGATATTATAGATAATAATTTAGGGAGCACCTGGATGATATGATAAATAAGAAATTAAGTAGAACAAAAAACTAAACTTCTACAAAATTAAATTCATATTTCAAAGCTATTTTAGAGGGGAAAAGTAAAGAAAAAATAAAAAAAGTAGTTAATTAGATGATAATGTAGACTAGGTTAGCATCTGACAAATAGCATCTGACAAGAAAAGATAAGCAAACACCTTGAATTATTGAATGTGTACAAATCAGCAGGTCTCACCTCACCGCTGTCAAGGTTTCTAGGGAGCCAGTCTCAGAAATAAGTAAAAAAATGGAATTACTGCTGCATCTATGCTTCCATTCTCAAGGCATCAGCTGTTTATAGGTTGATCATCAAATAATGGATCAAATCATGTAATAGATGAGAGTGCTTTGCCTTAATGTCTAAAAAAATGGACTATGAGACTATCAATTTAGTTATTATATACATATGAATACTGACTCAAATTAAGGATATAATTTTCTGATTGATGGCCTAGAAGTTCTTTTGGCAAAATTATCCTTTTTTAAAAAATTCTTGTCAACCACTGTCAATTGTTTCTTCTGTCATGTGGCATACAGGTCATTTTGCATAGTATTGTCATTACTTTATCAGATGATTTCTAACTTGAATTAGAGCAAAACCTCCTTGAGGAAAAATACCTTGTTTTGTCCATTGTTATAGCCCTAAAGTTCTTTTTTCATAATTAGTCTTTGATTGACATCTAGACCTTATGGCAAAAGAGGTTTTATTTTTGGTGAATTAGCCAGTCAGTCAAAAAGCCTTTCTTAGCTGCTTACTTTGTGTTAGATAGTGTGCAAAACACTGAGGATACAATGAAAGGCAAAATCATTGTCTAGCCTCTCACAATAGCTTATGGGTTCAGTTATTTTTGTGAGAAGATAAAATGAAAAGTACCAACTATATGTATTTACAATGTAAATAGCTCAACTTAGATGTAAGGGACTACAAATGAAGGGGCCTCAGGCCCCCTGCAAAAAAGTATAATTTGAGTTAAGACTTGGAAGTCAAACAAGCTTGGACATGGATTTGAAGATGGAGAACATGGCTGACATGGGGGAAAGTCACTGCAAATGCATGAAGTCAACAAATTCAATGTCATATCTAAGGAGCAAGAAGAATACCTATAGAGGATTTAAAACATTATTTAATATGGTTGAAAAAAGGAAAGAAGAAACCAAATTACCAGCATCAAAAATGAAAGGGGTGAATCTATCACCAATGAAGAAGAAATTAAAGTATTATTAGGAGATATTTTGCCCAATTTTATGCAATAAGTCCAACAATCTAAGTGACAAGGTTAAAAATTTACAAAAATATAGATTGCCCACATTAACAGAAAAAGAAATGGAATACTTACATAACCCTATCTTAGAAAAGAGAAATTGAACAAGCCATCAGTGAACTCCCTAAGCAAAAATCCTCAGGGCCAAGTAGATTCACAAGTGATTTCTATCAAACATTTAAAGAACAATTAATGGCAATACAATATAAACCATTTAGAAAGTGAGGCAAGAAAGAAGTCCTCCTAAATTCTTTTTATGAAACAAATATGGTGCTGATACCTAAACTAGGAATTATAAAAACAGATAAAGAAAACCATAGACCAGCTTCCTCAATGAATATTGATTGAAAATATTTAAATAAAATACTAGAAAAGAAATTACAGCAATATACATATATGTATAAGATCATATATTGTGAGCATTTGGGATTTATATCAGAAACGCAGGGTTGGTTCAATATTGGAAAAACAGCATAATTAACAATATTAATAACAAAACCTACAGAAATCTTATAAATAAATGTCTTTCCCATTTCCTTTTGAGTTGTCCAGTCATCATTTTAATTCTAATAATATTATGTAACATTAATACACCACAATTTTTTAGTCATTACAAAATAGGGTAGCCCCTTATTATCTAATTCTTGAGAATCATGAAAATAGCAATAATGAAAAATTTGTTTAAATATAAATTCTTTGACTCTTTCTTTTATTTCTTTGAGTATGTAGGACTAATAGTTGCCTTTTCAGGGTCAAAGCGTATGCACATTTTGGAAAATTCCAGAGGAAACTGGGAAGATCCTCATGAACTGATACAGAATGAAATGAGTAGAACTAGAAATGTTAACAAAATGATTGCATTACAGAGAAAAGTAACTTTGAAGAATTTTGGAATTTTGACTATTGAAATGATAAATCACTAGTCCAAAAAGAATAAAGATTAAATATGCTAATCACTTCCTGAGAAAGAGGAAATGAATTCACAATGCAGAAAGTGACATGAATATTTGGATAAGGTCAATACAGTCATCTCTTTTCCATATTATGTATACATGAGAGATTTATGTTTGTTTGTTTTTAATTTGCTCAGTGGGGGATAATAGGAGGGCTAAAATATTTTTAAAGTACTTGTTATAATAAAAAGAGGTAGAGGAAGACAGATGTCAACTCACTATTAGGAGCAGGACTTCCAAGAACATATTAATTACCTCCTGAAGTCTCTGTTGGTAGAAATGTACAAGTAAGTGGTGTGGGGGGTGGGGAGGTTGATCATTAACTTTCAAAGATGATATGTAAGGAATTCTTCCATTGCAAATTTGGTAGCTATGGTCCTTTCCAGAGTAGTATAGTAGAAAAAGAACCAAACTTAGAGTGAAAAATAATTTTACTTACATTGACACCTCTGATATTTATAGGGTATGTCACATCTAATCTTTCTAAGTTTTAGTTTCTTCATGTGGTAAATCAAGATCACAATTCCTTCACTACCTATCTCATCAAGTAGTTATGTAGAACAAATAAAACACAGTATTAAAAGTATTTTAAGGGCCAATGATGATGGCAGTAATGGTAACAAAGGTGGTATCATGATGGATGATATTGAATGATGATGTGCCATCTGTTTAATAATAGTAATGATAGCACTTATACAGTACTTTACAATCACTATTTCATTTTAACCTTACAATAATCCTGGGAGGTGGGTGCTGTTGTTATGTATATTTTATGGATAAGGGACAGAGGCAGACAGAGGTTAAATGACCTGCCCCAGCCTCACACAATTATTAAGCAGCCAAGGCTACATTTCATCTTCCTGATTTCATGTCCGACATTGCTTTGGTTCAGAGCAATAGTTCAGAACTGCTGATCAGAGACAAAGTTTCTAGGGAAAGAAGTCCTTTATGATTTATGCAAAAGAGGTAAGAATTCTTTGGGAATCTCCAGGAATCCAGGGACAACATAGAGTTATGGGTTTGTTTATTTCTTTTGCTAAATGGTTTATTTAAATGTTTATTTTGTTTGAATATTTTTCTCCCTGTTTCTTTCCTTTCCTCCCTCCATCTTTCTTACCTTCCCTCCATTCTTCCTTTCTCCTTTCTGTTCTTCCTTCTTACCTTTGTACCTTTTTTCCCTCCTTTCTTTACTTTCTGTCTTTTTTATCTCTTTTTGTCTCTTCCATTCTTCCACTTGACTTGTTAGCTTTCTGATTCTCAACCTGACTTCTAAATCAATTATGGAGAATGTTTTGATATCTATTAATAAATTAGTAGGAACATGCTAATTCTCATTATTTAATTATTCCTGATTGGTTGATCGAGTTTAATAAATGAATTAGAGAAAATGCCTTACCCCATAATTTTTGTTCTTCTCTTTCAATATTAACCCCGATGATTTTTGTTAATATAATTATTTAATATTTTATTTTTTCAGTTTCACATAAAACCAATTTTAACTTTGTTTTAAAATTTCAAGTTCTGAACACTCTCCCTCCTTTGCCCTTCATTGAGAAAACAAGCCGTTTGATATGGTTATATATGTGCAGTCATGCAAAACATATTTCCATATTAATTATGTTTTGAAAGAAAACATAGACCAAAAAAAAAGTCCCAAGAAAAACAAAGTAAAAAAAAAAGTATGCTTCAATCTGCATCCAGGCTCCATCAAGTCTTTCTCTGGAGATGAATAGTATTTTTCATTATAAGTTCTACAGAATTGTCTTGGATCATTATGTTGCTGAGAAGAACTAACATTCACAGTTAGTCATCGCATTATATTGTGATTATTTCAAACAAGGTTCTCCTCACTTCACTTTCCATCAGTTCAAATATGTTTTTCCAAGTTTTTCTGAGAGTATCTTGCTTGTAATTTTTCATAGTACAATAGTATCCCAATAATAACCATATTTCAAAACTTGTTAAGCCATTCCCCAATTGAAGGACATTACCTCAATTTCCAAATCTTTTACACCACAAAAAGACCTCGTATAACATATGTGTATATAAAAGTCCTTTTTTGTTGTTTTAATCTTTCTGGGATACATACACAGTAGTGGTATTACTGGGCTAAAGGGTATGTATGATTTTATAACCCTTTATGCATAATTCTAAATGGCTCTCCAGAATGCTCAAATGAGTTCACACACAACCAATATAGTCTTAATGTTTCAATTTTCCCACATCCCCTCCAACATTGAATTCTTTCTTTTCTGTCATATTAGTCAAAATGAGAACTATGAAGTGATACCTCAGTTATATTAATTTGTATTTTTCAAAGAAATTGTAATTTAGAGCATTTTATGTGACTATATTTTGATTTTTTTGTCTGATAATTGCCTGTCATATTATTTGACCATTTACCAAATTGGGAATGGTTCTTATGTTTGCTTGTTTGTTTTAATAAATTAAACTCTTTTCTCTACATATCTAAGAAACAAGGCCTTTATTAGAGAAACTTGCTGCAAAAAAACAAAACAAAACAAAAGATGTGATGACTAAATGTCTATTTCCCTCCATCTTACTTTTCCCCTGTTTATCCTACTTTCCCTCTCCTTTCACCCTGTCCATCTTCAAAAGTATAGTGGACAGGAACCTGTGGCCTTGAGGCCACATATGCTCTAGGTCCTCAAGTGCAGCATGTTGACTGGATCCAAAATTCACCAAACAAATCCCCTTAATAAAAGGATCTGTTCTGTAAAACTTGGACTCAGTTAAAAAGCTGCACCTAAGAACCTAGAAAACTACATGTGGCCTCAAGGCCACAGGTTTAGCTTCTGGCTACCACCTTACCTAATCTACCCTCTCTTCTATTGGCACAGACTCCCTCCTCTCCTCTTTATTCCCTTTTACTACTACTTGCCCTGAGAGTAAGATAGATTTCTATACCCAAAGGAGTGTCACTTCCCTCATTTCCCACTACTATAAAAGTTCTTTTGTGTCTCCTTTATGAAAGATAATTTACACCATTCTGCCACTTCCTTCCCCCTTTTCCCAATTCATCTCTTTCTAAACCCTTAATGTAATATTTTGTAGATGTCATCCAATCATATTCAACTCACATTCAACTCACACCTGTGCTCTCTGTCTATGTATTGTCTTTCTAGCTGACTTAGGAATGAGAAAGTTCTTATGAGTTACTAGTATCATATTCCCATACAGGAATGTAAAGAGTTTAACCATATTGAATGCTATTTCATTTCCTGTTTACCTTTTTTATGCTTCTATTGATTTTTGTATCTTAAAGTCTAATTTTCTATTCAGTTCTGGTCTTTTCAAGAATGCTTGAAAGTACTCTATTTCAATGAATATCCACTTTCTGCCCTAAGGATTATACTCAGTTTTGCTGAGTAAAGTGATTCTTGGTTACAATCCTAAATAGCTCTTTTGCCCTCCAGAGCATCACATTCCAAGATCCTTTAATATAGAAGTTGGTGTGTTTTCCTGACTGTAGCTCCACAATACCTGAATGTCTTTGGATTTGGTTTTTGTATTTGTTTTATTTTGATTTTTGGGGGAGCCTACTGCTTGCAATATTTTCTCCTTGACCTGGGAGCTCTGGAATTTGGCTATAATATTTCAGGGAGTTTTGATTTTTGGATTTCATTTTGGAGATGTCAGTAGATTCATTTGGTTTCTATTTTACCCTTCAGTTCTAGAATATAAGGGCAGTTTTCCTTTTACTTTCTTGATAGATGATGTTTAGCCTCTTTATTTATTTTTTATCATGGCTTTTAGGTAGTCAACTAATTCTTAAATTATCTCTCTTCAATTTTGGTCATCTCTGGGAGTCTGGGGTAGGGATTTATACAATAACTTTGTTGTATATTTAAAGGGATTAACAAGTTTTATATAGTAGATTTGCAATTTCATATGCAATTATCTGTTATATTACGTTATAGTTTTTTTTATCCCATAAATTGAAAATAAATTTAGAAAAATCATCTCTCCTTATCTATTTTCCAGGTCTTTTCTTCTATTTTTTTTCATTCTTTTCATTTGTTTTATTACTACTTGATAATTCATAAATACTTTAGTTTTCACTTGCCCAATTCTAATTGTAAAGCAATTATTTCAGTGAGTTTTTGTAACTCCTTTTCCATTTAACCAATTCTACTTTTTATGGTATTATTTTCTTAGGTATTTTTGTACCTCCTTTACCAAGATGTGGACAGTACTCTGGGATTTAATGGATCCTCCCCCAAACTTCAGTTGTTTTGTACACCTTTTAGGAGAGCTAGTTCTCAGAATCTGTATGTTTTCAGTTCTTCCAAGGTGACATCATCTAAGGACAGGTGCAGTTACTATTCTCCTGGCCTGTGCTCTGGTCTTTGAGTGACCACAACTACTGTTTTCCACCCTCGAACTGAAACAAAGGTCCTTGTTCCCCCATGGCCTAAATCTAGTGTGCTGATGCTCCTTCTCATCCTGGGATTGTCTTGCAGAATTTCAACATGGATCCAAGTGTGGCTCATGTAACAAAGTTCTATACCATATACCAGTCTGTAGACTGAAAGTTCTGGAATCAGAATTTAGTCACCCCCAAGGCCTGCTGCTGGCTTTCTGAGGTGTGGCTAAAGCTAGTGCAGCCTGTGCTAAACTGTGCTCCATGCTGCATCTCATGTAAATGAGACAGACTTTTCATAAGAGTGTCCTAAATTGTCTGGGGCCAGAGAATTTTTTCACTCTGTCCTTTTGTGGGTTTTCAACTCCAGAAGTAATTTTTAGGTGTTATTTAAAGTTGTTTGGAATAAATTTTGGAAGAGCACATGTGAGTTCCTGACTTTTCTCCACCATCTTGACTCTGCTCCCTGTTAATTCTATTGTTAACTCCCACTTCTTAAAAGTTTATGGAAAAAAATTAATATTGCTGGCTTTATAATTTACTGACTTTGTCAATCAGCCAATGAATATTTACTAAGCACCTACTATGCTGCAAGAAAAGGCATTAAAATATTTCAGCAATGTGTTGCAATGAGAAATATCACAACCAAAATCAACTTTAAGAGTAAATTGCAACTATTGAGTTACGTTCCACTCTGGAAACACAGCTCTACCACTCAGTCTTCACAGGATTGCAAACTCAAGATTTTTCAAGTTATCTTCACTACAAAATGAGTTAAATGCAGTATCTCAGGAAGGGAGTTTTCTTATATCATTCTCTGTCCTCAAACTATCTCTTTTTGAACCAGACACTAAAACTGTTTTCTCTCTGACATCTCAAAGATGAAAATTAAAATACAAACTTTCTTAATTTTTTCCTTCTTAAAGATAAAATGACAGTATGATTATTCACTTTTAGAAGGGGCAATTGAAACAAGATGTATGCTTGTATATTTTTTCCTCCCCTGATATACTGTAGGCTTCTTAAAAATAGGGATTTTTCATTTTTGATTTATCGTTAATTCTTAGAACATTGCCTGGCACATAGTAGGTATTCAACTAATGCTTTTGGATCAAGACATAATTAATATTGATTTTCAAAAGCTCACATTTATTCAGGGCTTTACATTAACAAACATGAACTCATCCATTATTTCATTTAGTCAGCTTAACGTTCTTTTTTTCCTTTATATCAATTAATTTATTTTTAGTTATCGACATTCACTTCCACAATATTTTAAGTTACAAATTTTCTCCCTATCTCTTCCCACCCCTCACCCCAAGATGGCATGAATTCTGATTAACCCTTCCTCCAATCTGCCTTTCCTGTCTTCACTCCCATCTCTTACCTCTGTTCTGTTTTCCTGTAGGAAAAGATAGATTTCTATACCCCATTGCCTGTATATCTAATTTCCCAGTTGTATGTAAAAACAATTTTTAACATTTGTTTTTAAAACTTTTAGTTCCACATTCTCTCCCTTCGTCCTCACTATCTACCCTCCTAAGAAGACAAGCAATTTGATATAGGTTATACACGTGTAGTCATTTAAGGATATGAACAGGCAGTTTTCAGAGAAAGAAATTACAGATATCTATAAGCATATGAAGAAATGCTCTAAATCACTATTAATTAGAGAAATGAAAATTAAAATAACTCTGAGATACCACATCTCTCCAGTCAGATTGGCTAAGATGACAAATGCTGGAGAGGATGTGGACAAATTGGAATACTAATACATTGCTGGTGGATTTGTGAACTTATCCAACCAATCTGGAGAGCAATCTGGAATTATACCCAAAGGATTATAAATAATTTCATACCCTTTGACCCAACAATACCACTTCTAAGGTTATATCCAAAAGAGATCATAGAAGTGGGAGGAAGTCCCATCCATACAAAAATATTTTTAGCAGCCCTTTTTGTGGTTGAAAAGAATTGGAAACTAAAGGGGTGCCCATCAATTGGGGAATGGCTAAACAAGTTGTGGTATATGAATGTAATGGAATATTATTGTGCTATAAGAAATGAGGAGGTGACGGATTTCATAATTACCTGGAGAGACTTATACAAACTGATGCTGAGAGAGAAGAGCAGAATCAGAAGAAATCTGATCAACCACTCTATCCCCTCACTTTCTGTGGGCCAAGAGCCCCTTCCAGAAGCAGACACTTCTGCCTCCACCTTTGTGCCCCAGGGCTGGGGCTGAAATTCACTCCTCTCTCATACATGTCCAACAGACATTTCCTACTAACCTTCCAAGCTTTTTCTGGCATTTGTGGGTTGAGAAGTCTGGAAACAGTGACAGCTGCCAGTGATTACATACCCTGAGCACTGCTCTAGGTTTGCTGTGCCCCTGTCTGTGTCAGCACAGCTTACACTAGACTACACTCCTCTCCCAAAAAAGTGCAACAGACCTTTCTCATCCAACTTCCAGGTTGTTTTGGGCTGGAAAATTGTTTCAGTCTGTCATTTTGTGTGTTCTGCTGTTCTAAAATTTGTTTAGAATCATTTTTACAGGTATTTATTGGTGTCGGGAGAGGTCAAACAAGTCCCTGCTTTTGCTCTGCCATCTTGGCTCTCCTCCCTCACCTTAACATTCTTTTGCAATCAATATTGTTAGTATTGTTATTCTCATTTTGTGCCAAGTGCCAAGTTATGTTTCTGAGATTAGAGTGATGGTCTCTTAACACCTAATCTACTCTAAGCCATGAAAAATAAAATTGAGGTGATAGTTGACTCCACAAGAATGATTTTAGAGAACTTATTGCTGAAGCTATTTCTTGTTTAGAATACCTCCGACTCTAAAAAAAAGAGGATTGTTGGGATGTAAGATATCTTCTAACTCTTCTCCCCTTCATTGGACCCAACTTTGCAAATGAGGAAAAATTATTTTCCCCCATCATTCCATGCCTTTTGTTTTTGTTGTCTTAGTGACATATGTAACCTCAAGTGACAGAAAACATTTTTCAAACTGCCACAAATGAACAATTCTCACTTCTCTCTATGTTCATTTCCTTCACACATTTTTGTTTTCTTCTATAGAATGAGCACCCCACAAAGACTCTAAACATTGTGTAACTTTTAATGAATAAAGCTTCATATGTAAAAAGACTCTGGGAACAAAACAAAAACAATGACATCTCTTTTTTTCTTCATTTAGGGTCAACAGTTTACTGGAATCAAAGGCTGTTTCTGGCATCAGCTACCTCATATGTTTGTTCTTTATACCACTGCGGCTTGTCACATAATATAGAGGCTCTTTATTTTCAATGATATTAACTGTCTGCAGGGAGAGGGAAGCAGAAGACCTCTCCAGGACCTTAGAGTCTTATAAATAAATGAGTTTTTTAACCTCTGCTGTAATACAGATAACTTTTCAATATAATATTAAGACCCTTTGTGACAGGATCTTTCATTTTAAAATTTTTTTAATATTGCCTCATAGTTTTATTCAAGTTGACGATAATTTATTGGGCACCTACAATCTTTTAGACACTGTTCAAGGCATTGGGGTTACAAAGACAAAATGAAACAGCCACATCATTACATTTTACTCGGGGAAAAAAACCAACATGCACACAGTTACAGAAAATGCAAAACAGAGACCTACTACTCTACTAGGAGAAAACAAAGTCATATAGAAGATTTAAAAAAAAAATAACAGTGGAAAGAGGGTAACATAAAGAAAAAAAAATGGACAGGTAGAGCCAAGATGACTGAGAAAGGGCAGTGACTTGTTGAGTTCTCCCCAGAACTCCTCTGGACACTTTTGAATAATGCCAAAACAATTCCTGGAGTGGTAGAACCCACAAAAAAAAAAACAGGGTGAAATAATTTTCCAGCCAAAGACAACTTAAAAGGTCAGTAGGAAAGGTCTGTTATACCTGGGTGAGAATGGAGCACAATCTGTTACAAGCTGTGCCAGCACAGATATAGACAGAGCAAACCAAGAACAGGCCTTGGGGGCCACTGAATCTGTAGCAACAGAAGCTGCTTCCAGAGCTCTCAGCTTACAGAAAGTAAGGGGTTCAAACAACTGATCAGAAGGAAATTACAAGGGTTTCTTTGCTGGCATTGGGGGCAGGACTCTGTTTTTTTGAGCATATTCTGATCTGGGACACAGTTCTGGGTGGCAGTCCCAGGGCAAAGAGGAGTACTAGCAGACCAGAACTTGCAGCAACAGTTTCCCTCCTCATAGTTCCAGGGCATAAAAGGGTGTTTGTTGTCAGTCACAGATCAGAGCACAGGCCAGTAGAGTAGCAAAAATACTTCTTAGATCATACCACCTTGGACGAACTAAAAAGTTCCAAGTCCACAGAAGTATATCTAAAAACAGCTGCACGTGACACTTAATGAACACACAAACCAAAAAAAAAAAACCTAGCCATGTGACCTTGGGCAAGTTACTTAACCCCAATTGCCCTCCAAAAAGCAAAAAAAGAAAAGAAAAGAAAAGAAATGCCAATTTATGGGGCGGCTAGGTGACACAGTGAGTGGAGTGCTGGCCCTGGAGTCAGAAGGACCTGGGTTCGGTCTGGCTGCAGATACTTAACGCACACACAAACAAAAACCTAGCTGTGTGACCTTGGGCAAGTTACTTAACCCCAACTGCCCTGCAAAAAGCAAAAAAAAAAAAAAAAAACCAAAATAATAACAGCTGCACAAAACTCTTGGACCTTGGGATAGTATGCACTCCGCCCTGGAAGCAAATTCCCAATTTAACAAAGAATAAAAATGGAGAAATAGACTAGGAAAATGAACAAACAACTTTAAAAAACATTCTGATTATAGAAATTTACTGTGGTGATAAGGAAGATCAAAACACACTCAGAAGAAAATAAAATTCAAGGCTGCTATATCAAAAGACTCCTAAAAAATAGATCTGTCTCAGTCCATGGGAGGGCTAAAAAAGAATTTTGAAAAGCAAGTAAGAGAGGTACAGGGTGAAAATGGGAAAAGAAATGAGAATGATACAAGGAAATCATGAAAAATGAGTCAAGAGCTTGGTAAAGGACACACACACACACACACACGCATGCATGCATGCATGCACGCACACACACAGAGATACTAAAGAACTAACACCTTAAAAAACAGTCTAGGCCAAATAATAAAAGAGGTACAAATAACTAATGAGCAGAAGAATGCCTTAAAAACAGAATTGACCAAATGGAAAAGAAGTTTAAAAGCTC
Organism: Gymnobelideus leadbeateri; assembly: GCA_011680675.1. Lineage (NCBI taxonomy): Eukaryota > Metazoa > Chordata > Mammalia > Diprotodontia > Petauridae > Gymnobelideus > Gymnobelideus leadbeateri. The sequence goes on from WOXC01004180.1 coordinate 169,644, forward strand.
AATGAAGAAAATAATGAGAATTGAGTGAATGGAAGTTAATGATATTATGAGAATTCAGGAAACAATAAAATTAAACTAAAAGAATGAAAAAAAAAGAAAATTATGTGAAATATCCCATTGGAAAAAAAAATAACTGACCTGGAAAATATAGCCAGGAGAGAATATTAAAAATATATTAGACTACCTGAAAGCCATGATCAAAAAAGGAACCTAGACATCAACTTTCAAGAAATTATAAAGGTAAACTGCCCTGATATTCTAGAACCAGAGGGTTAGATAGATATTTAAAGAATCCACCAATCATCTGTCAAAATAGATCCCCAAATATAAACTACCAAGAGTATTATTGCAAAATTCCAGAAATCCCAGGTCAAGGAGAAAATATTGGAAACAGCCAGAAAACAATCAAGTATTTTGGAGCCATAATTAGGATTATACACAATTTAGTGGCTTCTACATTAAATTATTTGAGATCTTGAAATATAATAGTCTATAGGGCAAATGCACTAGGATTATAACCAAGGATCACCTACCCAATAAAAATGAGTATAATCCTTCTGGGGGAAAATGGATATTCAATGAGATGGAGGAATTTCAAGATTTCTTGTTGAAAAAAAAAACAGAGTTTGGGGTGGCTAGGTGGTACAGTGAATAGAGCGCCTGCCTGGGAGTCAGGAGGACCTGAGTTCAAATCCAGCCTCAGACACTTAACACTGACTAGCCATGTGACTTTGGGCAAGTTGCTTAACCCAATTGCCCTCCAAAAAGAGAAAGAAAGAAAGAAAGAAAGAAAGAAAGAAAGAAAGAAAGAAAGAAAGAAAGGAAGGAAGGAAGGAAGGAAGGAAGGAAGGAAGGAAGGAAGGAAGGAAGGAAGGAAGGAAGGAAGGAAAGAAGGAAGAAAGGAAGGAAGAAAGAAAAGAAAGAAAGGAGAGAAGGAGAGAAAGAAAGAAGGAAAAAGAAAGAAAGAAAAGACCAGAGTTGAATAAAAAATAACCTTTCAAATACAAGACTCAAAAGAAGCATAAAAAGGTAAACAGGGAAGGGAAATCACAAGGGACTTAATAAGGTCAAACTGTTTACATTCCTACATGGAAAGATGATATTTGTGATTCAACTTTATCATTCTTAGGGCAATAAGAAGGAGTATATATAGAGAGAGGGCAGAGGTGTGAGTTAAACATGAAGGGGTGACGTGAAAAATGAAATGAAGCAGTGGGAGAAGAATGCACTGGGAGAAAGGGAAAGAAAAAGATAGAATGGGATAAATTATCTCACATAAAAGAGGCAAGTAAAAACTTTTAGATGGGGGACATAGAGAGGAATGAGTAAACCTCAGTCTCAATGGAACTGGTTCATAGAGGGAGTAACAGATACAGTCAGCTGGGTACAGAAATCTATCTTACCTCCAGAAAAGTTGGAAGGAAAGTGGATAAGTGAAGGGGAGTCATAGAAAGAAGGATAGATTAGGAAAGGTGGTAGTCAGAAACAAAACACTTTTGAGGAGGCAGGTTAAATAGGATTGTACAGCTTTAATAGCTGAAACAAGGAGTTAAGTACTACTCTGATTGCCATTATGGGGTGGGGGGGAGAAAATTTGGAACTCAAAATCTCATGAAAATCTCATGTTGGAAACTAAAATAAATTATAAAAATTGCAAATATTAAAAATTGTTTTTACATCTATCTTTAATGTTCATAGCACAGTGTCTGACACATAAATACTTAATAAATCCTTGTTAACCAGGGAAAAAAAGAAAAGAAAAAGAAAAATGAAAAAGATTTGCAAATATTTTACTTTATCTTCTGGGTAATTAATAATCCATTTATTTAATGGTATTTTTCACAGCTACATGTCAATATAATTTTTGGCATTCATTTTTACAAGAATTTGAGTTCCAAATTTTTCTTCCTCCCTTTCTCCCTCCCTCCCCCACACCTATCTTCCTAAATTTTAATGCTATTTAATATAGATTGTACCTGTACCATTATTTAAAATATATTTCCATATTAGTCATAGTTGTGAAAGAAGAAACAAATCAAAAGAAAAATATGAAGAAGAATAAAGTTAAAATTTGCATTCAGGGTCCATCTGTTCTTTTTCTGGATGTGGATAGCATTTTTCTCCATAAACCATTTGCACTTGTCTCGGTTACAATTATTGTTTATAACAATTATAAGTTACAATTATTGTTTTTCCATGTAGGCATGTAAATAGTTCAACTTTGATAAGTTCCTTATGATTTCATTTTCCTGTTTACCTTCTCATGCTTCTCTTGCTTCTTGTATTTGAATGTCAAATTTTCGACTCAACTCTGGTTTTTTTCTTCAAGAATGACTGAAAGTCCTCTATTTTATTGAATGTTCATATTTCCCCATGAAACATTATGTTCAGTTTTGCTGGGTATGTGATTCTTGGTTTTAATCCTAGCTCCTTTGATCTCTGGAATATCCTATACCAAGCACTTCTATCCCTTAACATAGATGCTGCTAGATCTTGTGTTATTCTGATTGTGTTACCACATTCAAATTGTTTCTTCTTGACTGCTTGTAATATTTTCTTGTTAAGCTGGAAGCTCTGGAGCTTCTCAGTAGCTTCTCACCCCCAGGGAAAGAGGCCACATGCTCTCCCAACTGTGTCCCAAAGTTAATACCACATTAACCTCTCACTTTGTCCATGGCATCTATGTATTGGTAATTCCTGAAATGCCACAGCTGCTGGTGTTCTGGAGTCTCTCTAGCCAGCTGCTGGTCAGGCTTCCTTGGGGCTAAAACCTCCATCTCAAGAGGGCCTGGGCTTGGCTCCCAGAGTGCTGTGCTGGCCTCTCCCTTCCGGGCTGCTGGGCTGTCCTCAATGGGAGGTTAGCTTCTTTGTGTCATTTTGTGGGTTCTGGAGCTCCAGAGGTTGTTTAGAGTCCCCTTTTACATGAATTTGGAGATTGTGGGAGCCGGAGCTGTGTGGAAGAGCTGTTTGTACTCCACCATTTTGACTCTGCCCCCTCCTTGACCATGTTTTGCTTCTTTCTTCTGACTCCCTGGTCTTCCCTCTCTTCTGTTTCTTTCCTCCCCCGCCCCCCCCCCCCCATCCTATACTACTTTGCTGTTGGATAAGATAGATTCATATATGCAAATGATTGTTTATATGATTCCCTCTTTGAACAAATACTGATGAGACTAAAGTTCAAGTGATGCCCATCCCCTATGCTCCCATATTTCCATCCAGTGTAATAGGTTTATTTTTAACCTCTTTGTGTGAAATAATTTACCCCATTCTACCTCTGCCTATCTTCTGCATGCAATATACTTCTCCTTCTCATTCCTTATGTTTTGGTTTTTTTATACACATGTCATTCCCTCAAATTCACTTTATACCAGTGCCCTCTGTCTATGTACATTCCTTTTAACTGTATTCTTATTGATAAATTTTTAAAGAATTACAAGTATCTTCTTCTCTTGTAGGGATACAAACAGTTCAGTTCCACTGAACCCCCTATGCTTTTTTTTTCTCTTTTTAGGCTTCTCTTGGGTCTTGATACTGGAGATTAAGCTGTTTTGTTCAATTCTGGTCTCCTTATGAAAGCTTAAAATCCTTGTATTTCATTGAATGACAATTCTTTTCCTTGAAGTATTATGCTTAATTTCTCCTGGTAAGTGATTTTTGGTTGTAGTCCTAACTCCTTTGATTTCTGAAATATCATGTTCCATGACTTCCAATCCCTTATTATTGTAGCTGCTAAGCCTTATGTAATCCTGATTGTGGATTCCTGATGTTTGAATTGTTTCTTTCTGGCTACCTGTAGTATTGTTTTTTGGGTTTTTTGTTTGTTTGTTTGTTTGTTTTTTTTCTTCTTCCCCTTGACCTGAAAGTTGTGATATTTGTCTATAATGTTCCTTGTAGTTTTATTTTAGGATCTCTTTACTGAGAAGATTGGTGGATTCTTTCAATACCTATTTTGCCTTCTGGTTCCAGGATATCTGGGCAATTTTCCTTGATAATTTCTTGAAAGATGCTGTCCAGGTTCTCCTTTTAACTATGGCTTTTAGGTAGTCCAATGATTCTAATATTGTCTTTCCTTAATCTATTCTCCAATGAAGCATTTCATATTTTCTTGTATTTTGTCATTCTTTTGAATTTTTTTGATTGATTCTTGATGTATCATAAAGTTATTAGCTTCTATTTGCCAAATTCTAACATTCGAGGAGTTGTTCTCAATTAGCTTTAGTACTTCCTTTTCCATTTTGTCAATTTTATTTTTTAAGCAATCATTTTCTTTTCCCAAGCTGTTGACTCCTTTTTTCATAATTCTCTTATATCACTCTCATTTTTTCTCCAACTTTTTTTTCTATGTCTTATATGATTTTCAAGCTCCTTTTTGAGCTCTTCCATGAATTCTTTCTGGGATTAAGACCAGTTGCTTTTTTCTCTGCGGATTTTGCTCAAAAGTGTTTTGACATTGTTGTCCTCTTCTGAGTTTGTGTCTTTATTTTTCTTATCACCATGATAATGTTCCATGGTCAGATTCTTTGATTGCATTTTGCTCATCTTTTTTTTTTAACGTTTTTTTTTCCTTATAAATTTGAACTCTGCACCTGTTGTGGAAAAGACACTGATTCAGACTTCTTGTGCCTGAGTCTGAAGGCCATAGGTGTTTATCTGGTGCTTCACTGATATTGCCCTGATGTCTACAGGGAACCCTCATATCTAGGGTATGGGTGGTTGGCTTTACTGGAGGCTGAATGGGTCTGGCAGCCTATCTAGTTCTGTGCTGTGGTCTTAGTGCTGTTGTCTGGCATGTGCTGAGGCTGGCCAGGTGTTTCTGCATTTCTCTGTGAAGCATGTGGCAGTCTGGTCCCTATAGGCTATCTGTTTGCCCAGGGCTATGATGAAGCACATAGTGGGGGCCTGTCATTGGTGGCTCCCATATGCTTAGGCACCCATAGATTTGGCATTTGCCTGGGGCTATGTTGAAGCACATGGTGGTTCTCAGAGCTGGAGTCTGTCCATTTCCCTGGCTATGCTGAGGCATGCAGTGATCCTGGAGTTGGCATTTGCCTGTTCCACTGCACTGTGGCTTAGGATATCCTTATGGTTTGCTGGGGTGGGGCTTGCTACTGGCTTGTTGGGATGCTTTCTGGCCTACACTGTGCTTCTCATTTGCCAAAGTAAGCCAAACCTTTCCTGCCAATCTTTCAGGTTTCTAGGGATAAAATATTGTTCCATCCCACCTTTTTTCTGCTCCTTTTCTTCCAGGATTTGTTTTTGGGTACTCTTTTATGGTTGTTTGGAGGTGAATATGGGAGAGTTACATCATTTTACTATTCACTCTGCCATCTTGGCTTGTGGAAGTTCAGGATCTGTCATTTTAAATATGGAACAAAAACACCCCCCCACACACAAAAATGTGTGCTCATGGAATGCAAATACTTACTTGGCAGATGGGGAAAAATGTTTGTGTTCAACTTTGACTACTTATGTTTACCAATATCACTTTGTTTTCCATATCCATATTAATTTGGGGATGTAAAGGAGAATGTATGATGTGGACAAAACCATAACTCAGGAGACTTTACGTGGTTCACTGAAATGACCTGTTCTTTTGTGTTCTCCCTGCCATCTACCCAAGTTAATTTGAAACTGGGCTAAAAGCTATCAACATACTCCACTCCCCGAAGGCAGAGAATAATTGTAAAGGGTTAATCAAAAGGGACATACACCATGGAATTTGAAGAGACATGTGTTGCTCCTCACCCCATCCTGAGCTAGAGCTAATAGTACAAATAGGGCTTTGTCCCAGGGCACAGGTTTGTTTGGGGGAGCAGCTTTCTCCCCCATCAGCCTACTTATATTTCAAGTATTAAAAAGCGCTTTCCGGTCTGACCAATAGTGGGTGCTTAATAAGAGGTTATAGATTGACTGATTGATTGATTGATTGATTGATTGATTGATTCTTTCTTGTGGTGACTGACCAATCTCATGATTCTCTAGAAGCCTTGTTTGAGAAGCTTCATAGTAGAGCAGAAAATAATGTTAAATTGGAGTGAAAAATTAAAATCTTTGTCCTAATTACCTATCTGACCTTGTGCAAGTCATTTGACTTCTCTGGGCTTCAGTTTCCTCATTTGCAAAATGAAGGGCTTGGGAGAGACCACAGAGTCATTGGATCATAAATTTATAGTACTCTTAAGAATCAATTAATAAACAAATAAACATTCATTAAATTCCTACCATGTACGAGGGGCTGTGGTAAATGTTAGTGATACAAAAAGAGGCGAAAGATAGCCCCTGCCATCAAGGACCTTTCAGTCTAATGAGGGAGACAACATGGAAACAAATGTATACACAGCAATCTATATAAAAATAAATATGAAATAATTAACAGAAAGGAGACACTTGGATTGAGGGAAAGGTTTCCTATAGAAGAAAGGATTTCAATTGGGATTTCAAACAAGCCAGAGAAGCCAACATTTGGAGTAGAAGAAAAGTATTCTAGGAGTGGGGGACAGCCAGAAACAATATCCAGAGCTGAGCCAGAAGCCAGTGTCAATGTACCAAAGGAGCAAGATGTAAGATGACTAGAAAGATAGGAGAGGGCTATGATATGAAGAGTGCCAGAATTTTTCTTATTCATTCCTGGAGTTTGTTATATACAGAGGTTACATGATCAGACCAATGTTTTAGGAAATTTATTTTAGTGTCTGAATGAAGAATAGATCAACAATAGGAAGAGATTTTACACAGAAAGACCCACTATCATACTCTTGCAATAATCAAGGAAGGAAGTGATGAAGTGATGAGGGATTACCGTAGATTGCTGACATTTTCTAAGGAATAAAAGGGGTCATATTCAAAGATTTGCACAGGTTAAATCAACAGACCTTGGTCACAACTTCAATATGGCTATGTGGGAAATAATGATAAATCCACAATGACTTCTAGGTTGCAAGCCTAAGGGACTCGGTGGATGGTGTTACCCTCCACAACAATAGGGAAGATAGGAGTCTGGGAGGGTTTAGGGGAAAATATAATGAGTTTGATTTTGAATATATTGAGCTTGAGATGCCTACTAGACATATATTTTGAAATGTACGAAAAGGATTTGGTGAAGCAAGATTGGAGGTTAGCAAAGAGATAGGATCACCAGAATAGAAATAATAATTAAATTCATGGGAGCTGATAAAATCACAAAATGAAGTAGTATGAAGGGAGAAGAGAAAAGTGCATGGGACAGAAACCTGAGGGATACCTATTTTTAGAGGGTATGATCTGAAAGATGATCCTGCAAAAGAGACAGAGAAGTAACACTCAGAAGAGAATCAGGGGTGAGTGGCATCACAAAAAATCTAGAAAGAAGATAATATCAGTGAGGAGAGAATGATCGACACTGTCAAAAACTACAGAGAGGTCAAGGAGAATAAAGACTGAGAAAAAAAGCCATTGGATTTAGCAACTAAGAAATCATTAGTCATTTTGGAGAGAGCAGTTCCCATGTAATGATAAGGGTGGAAGCCATATTGTAAGGGGTTAAAAAGAGAGTAAGAGTGGAGAAAGTGGAGGTACCTATAATAGGCTGCCATTTCAAGAAGTTAAGTCACAAAAATCAAAAGAGATATAAGATGAAAGTTGGCAGAAATTGAAGTGTCAAGTGAAGTTTTTGACCTCTTTTGTTTTTCTGGATAGGGGATACATGGTCATGTTTATAGGCATCAGGAAATGAGCCAGTAGAGAGGAAGAAATTGAAAATAAGGGAAGCATTGGGAATGATAGAGGGGATAATCTCTTGTAGGAGAGAGTTTGGCATGACATCCTTTGAACAAGTAGTGGGGTTGACCTTGGTAACAAGTAAGGAAAATTCATCAGGTATTAAGCAGAAAGAACCAAAGTGAAGAGAAACTTCATGGAAAATGAGGTCATTTTTTCCTGTAAAAGATGTGGTAAGGTTCACTAGGAGAGATGAAAATGCAATAGATTACAATCAGAGAAGGGGATTTCAGTGTTCTTGTCTGTGGAGGTGGCATATTTATGAGTGATGGCAAGATCAAGTGTATGACCATCTTTGTGTGTGGATGGGAAATAACTCATGGGAAGTTACTATGTTGAATAACTGAGTGGTCAGGGTATTTGATAAAGAATAACATCCCCTATTATGAGGGCAGGAGTTGGAGAGGAGTGAAAAATTATAAGCCAGTTATCAAACCCATTGAGAAAATATGAGAATGACCTGGGGGTTTATAGACAAAATCTGCCAGAATTTTGTTTGGTAGTAGATTTGAATAGCATGAGTCTCAAAGAGAAGTCAGTGAGTGATGGAGAAAGAGAATGAACCAGGAAGTGGCAGGGGGGATCAAGGAGTATTTCAACTCCCCTGGCTCAACCAGTCATTGGTGGTGAAATGAATAAAGGTGCAGCCTGTTCTAGAAAGAATGGTCAGGGAGCTTGTGTCATTCAGGGAAAGGCAGGTTTCATTCAGTAAGAGCTAGTAGATGGAGGGAATGAGGAATAGATTTTAGATGAAGGGAAACTTGTTGCCTATAGAAAAGGCATTCCAGAGAATACAGTGGAAGGACTAAGTAGATTAGGATGAATGAAACTTTGGGGTGGGAGGGTTGAGGAAGATGTAAATGAAGAATTGATTCATAGGGGGCATGCTTTTCTTTTTTTGGCTCTGAGTCAGTGATGTTATAACTTTACACATAAATCTATCTGGGTGCTGCTGGTTGCATTCATGAAAGGAATGTAACTTGTACTGCTGGGTCAGCTTTTCTCACTCACTGTGTCATCTACAGCTTGCTATACTCCATTACCATTTTACTGTGTTCAGCATTGCAATATCTATTTCACTTCAAATGAGCATGGTGGAAAGCTGGGAAACAGTTTTTATAGCTGATGCTTCTGATAAAGACTTCATTTCTAAAATATATAGAGAACTGAGTCAATTTTATACAACTACAAGTTACTCCCCAGTTGATAAATAGTCAAAGGATATTAATGGATAAGTTTTCAGAGGAAGGAATTAAAGCTATATATAATGGAATGAAAAAGAAAAAGGTCTAAATCACTATTAATGAGAGAAATGCAAATTAAAACAACTCTGAGGTACCAGCTCACACCTCTCAATTTGACTAATATGACAGTAAAGTAAAATGGTAAATGTTGGGGAAGATTTGGGAAAATTGGAACACTAACGTGTTGTTGGTAGAGTTGTGAACTGATCCAACAATTCTAGAAAGCATTTTGAAACTATGCCCAAAGGGCCATAAAACTTTGTGAGTGGATGGGAACTAACTCATGGGAAGTTACTGTGTTGAATAACTGAGTGGTTAGGGTATTTGACAAAGAATAAAGTCCCCTATTATGAAGGGGTAATATGAGGGCATAACCCTTTAACTCAGCAATACCATTACAAGGTCTGTGTTCCAAATAGATCATAAAAAAGAGAAAAGGACCCATACATGGAAAATATTTATAGCAGCTCTTTTTGTGGTGGGAAAGAATTGGAAATTGAGGGGATGCCCATCAACTAGAGAATGACTGAACAAGTTGTGGCACATGAATGTAATGGAATATTATTGTGCTATAAGAAATGATGAGCAGGAGGATTTCAGAAAATCCCAGTTTATCCTGGGAAACACATGAGCTGATGTTGAGAGAAATGAGCAGAATCAGGAGAACATTGCACATAGTAATACCAACATTATGCAATGATGTTAGACTTAGCTCTTCTCCTCAATACAATGATCCGAGACAATTCCAAAAAACTTGTGATGAAAAATGATAATCACATCCAGAGAAATAATTATGGGGTTTAAATACAGGTTGAGGCATATTATTTTCACATTTTGTTTCTTCCTTGTGGTTTTTCCCTTTTGTTCTGATTCTTCTTTTCACAACATGACTAATATGCAAATATGTTTAACATGATTGCACAGGTATGAACTATATCAGATTGTTTGCTGTCTTGGGGAGAGGGGAGGGAAGAAAGGGAGAAAAAAAATCTGAATCTCAAAATTTTTCAAAAATGAATGCTGAAAACTACCTTTACATATAATTAGATAAAATAAAATACTGTTAAAGGGAAAAATGAGTATGCTTGGTAACCAATTTGATCTAGTTCTGGCTTTGGGTAGAAACAAATCATCTCAAAATCGAAGGCATCAAAAGAAGTTAATTGGGTTTTGCCACCATGACCTTCACAATTGTGCAATTTCAGGAAAGGATCTAATCCATCTACTGTGGACAAAGTATTGTGAGTTTTTGTCCTAAGTCATATAGAACAGCTATCCACAACGTGGAAAAGGAATAGTATCTATTGTCCAAGGTATTACAAATTCATTCTTCAACCAACTATTGTAAGCAAGGCACTATAAGGAATATAAACACATACACACACACACAAGTAATGAAATTATATAACTATAGATGTAGAACTAGAAGAGACTTCAGAGATCATGAAGTTAAACCCTTTCCTAAATTTACAGTTGAGGAAACTGAAGTCTAGCAAACATAGGTAGAAATGCCACAACTGGCAATGCGATTCAGACCCAAGAATTGTAATAGTAAAATCATATAATTGGGAAGGATCTCAGTGATTACCAAAGTCAATGTTTTCATTTTACAGAAGAGGAAGCTGAGGCCCAATGTTAAAATGTTTTTTGCCAAGTATCACTGAATGATACCTACTATTGGACTTGCAATCTAATCAGAGAAAATAAGGGCTACATTTATTAAAAAAAACCAGATAAATAATAAAAAGTTAAGTAACAATAAAATACAACATCAGAGATGTCCAAGTATATTATGGGTTGAATATTATGAATTTAAATGCATGAATTGAAATTCTAAATCAGGTAGCATATGTTAAAGAGGACACCTATTTGCCCCATACAAGTTCAAATTCCCAGACTTTGAAAATTTTTTCAGGCAACCTAAACAAGTTGCAGGTGGCACTGATGAGCAGCAGTGAGTGAGTTATCTTTGAAAAGTTGTGGGAAAGATAAACAGAACTGTAAAAAACAAATAAAAAAAAAACATCAAAAACAGACAAATATCTTCTTTCTCAACACAAGTAAGAAAACAGTTTCTACAAATTATTTCCTGTCACCATTGATATTGGTTCCCAGCAAAACTCTGAACTGCATTTATAAAAGCATGACTTAATAGTATTTTGAATGGAAAGAACTGGATTCATTAAGAACAAGTCATCCCAAATTAACCCCATTTCCTTTTTTTTCCCTTTCTTTTTTTGTGGACAAGTTATTGTGTTACTTGATCAGAAGGATTTTGTCGACATAGAAGACCAGATTTCAGTGAGGCACTGACAAAGTTTCTAATAATTTACAGAGATAGGATGATAGCAGAGAATTGTATTAAAATCTTACAGTTGGGAGAGAATGTGGAGGCTTCTTGGTTCAAACTCTGCTTTTCTATTGCACTCTTGTCTTGATACTTGACGAGCCTGTGATAAAATATGTGTAGTTCGGGGCATAGAAATCCATCTTGCCATACTAGAAAGTCAGTGGGAGAATGGGGAAGGATATAGGAGAGAGCAGATTTGGGGAGGGGGTATTCAGTGGGATTATTGTTTTGGGGTGATGGGTAGGGGAAAATGGGAGTAGATTTGTAACTCAGAATCTTGTGGAAATGAATGATGTAAACTAAAAAAAAATTTAAAAAAGAATATGTGTTGTGAACGGATGCAGACTAGAAACCCTGCCATGAGATAGGAGATAGAAGAATTTGTTGGATTCAGATCTAATTGAATGAATGTGCCCTGAGAGTAATGAAGAAAGGGTCTATTTCAACTTAGATTAAGTTTGTCTCCAGTGTAGTGCCCCAAAGATTTGTCTTTGGGCCTATGGCATGTAATGTATTTACCAATGATATGAAGGAGTAGATTATAAACTGCAAATCTGCAGATCAGCCATAGCTGGGAGGAACAGCTAAGCATGTTGGATGAATCAGGATTCAAAGCAGATACTGACCAACTAAATTGTCAATTCAATCTCAAATGATCAAACTTAATAGGAACGAATAAAAACTTCTACATTTTATTTCACTAAATGAAAAGTGTGTACTAGAACCTCCCCTCTATCCCCATCAAAAATGATAATATGATCTTAGTCTGCAGTCTAAATAATAATTATAGATAACAATAATTCCACATACTACTATGACTACTGCTTACAGATTTTTAATGAGCTAAGGTTTACAAAGTATCTCTCCTTATAAGAATTCTGAGAACTGAAATATAAGTAACATTACCCTTATATTATGTATGTGACTGAGGGTCAGAGGAACTATTTTTTTGCCAATCACAAAGTTAAGAATTTTCAAAGGTGTGATGCAGAACCAGGTTGCCTATTTTCTCCATATACCAGGATTATGGTGTACTAGTTATACTGGATGTTTTTCTGTATTTGATTCCTGCTTCCTAGTTCTGTCCCAAGTCTATCATTTTGTTTTCTTTGGGTTACCATTTAAGTATAGGTAGGTAATAGGCTGGGTTAGATTAGAAAGTACAAGCTAGAAGTAATCTCTCTCTCTGTCTCTCTCTGTCTCTGTCTCTTTCTCTGTCTCTCTCTGTGTCTGTCTCTCTCTGTGTCTGTCTCTGTCTCTCTCTGTCTCTATCTCTGTCTCTCTCTGTCTGTCTCTGTGTCTGTCTCTCTCTCTGTGTCTGTCTCTCTCTGTCTCTCTGTCTCTCTCTGTCTCTGTCTCTCTTGTATCCTTATCTATAGATATATCTTTACCCACTTCCCTCTTTCTCCCCTTCTCTTTCTTCTCACTCTCTTTCTCTTCCCCCCATTTCTTCTTCTCCCCCCACTAACAGCATATTGAGCAAGCCACAGTCCTTGCACATTGCTTTGAAAGTTTCGATAACCCACACTGCCATTTTCATTTGCTCTAATGAGAAAAACTCACAACAACGGTGCTTCACCACTTCCCTTCTTATTGTTCTTGTTTGGAAATGGGCAATAAAACTTTACCACTATGCCATTATAGATCACTTTAAAAAATAAAATAAAATAAAATAAAATCTAATTTACATTTTGTTCCAACTGGTTTTCTTGACTGACAGTTGTCCACAGCTCAGTGGCTGCTCTGTTCAGTGTACTTTAATTTTGAGCTTTCAAGTATTTCGGAAGCCCATTCAGAAGTAAATTCTCAGAGAAAATTGAGCTCTGTCATGGATGGATTAGTACTATAATAGTTGGTCACATATCTTGCATGAAACCTTTCAGAAGCAAGGCAAATGAGAAGGAAATGAAATTCATTTCATACTTCTTCAAGCACGCTAAGAGACTTTCTCTCCAAGTAATCTGTGAAGTACCACTGGTTTATTGGAGGTTCGCATAACTACCATTACATTATACCTTGTCACAATCTCATGTATTGGGTGACTGCTTTTTCTGAACGGATCGTACCTGCAAAGTGCTCTCCAAAGGCACTGAACAGAGTGCCATTTCTTTGATCAAAATGTATAGGCCTGGGAAATGGCATAAATAAAAGTGCTTGAAGTAAATTGGGACATTACAGGTCAAAGGTGAATGAAATCTAAAAAGCAGATATATGGTAGAGTCATCACATTTACTCTTTGATGTATTAATGAACCAAGACAAAAGTGTGTGTGCGTGCACATGTGTGTTGGAGAAAGAGAGAGGGGGATGGAGAAAAGGGGGAGGGAGGAAGGAGGAGAGAGAGAGAGAGAGAGAGAGAGAGAGAGATAGGGACAGAGTTTCTTCCCAAGAGGTAAATCACAAATTATATTGTTCTAAATTTCTGCTATGGAAAAGAGCAAAGTTTTATTACTTTCTATACTCTCATATTTGCTTATCATGTCATATGCAATAATGTCTGCTTGTCAATAGAAAGTACATTTAGGTGTTTTGCATTAAGAGACAGAGATATAAAATATCTCATGTAAACCTTTTTTTTGGGGGGTGTTAATGAGAGGTGGGAAGGAAAGAGAAAAATAGCTATATTTCAAACTATTTTTTCCATTGATTTTTGTTTATTTTCTAGAATGTTGCTTTGTTAAGACCAGTACATCCAATAGAACAAGTGGAAAGTTCAGTTAATCAACCATTTTATATGTACATCCCAAATCAAAATGACATGACCAATTTTTTACCCCTGAATTGACTGACTAATTTAGGTGAAGCCAAAGTCACCTGGAATAGATAGATGAACCCTGATTGGAAGCTTAGGCCTAACAGGTTGTATAGGGAATGTAAGAAGCACTGTAAGAAGTAAGGTCATAGGCATTTCCATTTGTAACCATAGAAGTTTATAGAACCATAGTGAATATGGTTGGCAGCACTTTTGTCTAATCTCATTCATTAAAATTCCAGAAGACAGTCCAAGTGGAAAACAGCAGGCACTTCTTTAGAACAGTATTTAAACAAAAGTCTAGGAATTAGAGACAGCTTTATGAGTAGGCAAAGTAAGTGACTGCCTACAGTATGGTGTGATTTTGGAAGTGCAAGACTGGGCTATAGTTTAAAAATATCTCCCTTACTCATTGTCTCAAGACTAAAAATTGGAGCAGCCAAATCATCTTTTATGGGTTTGATGGTTTCACTAAAAACCCTGTAGGTACTTGGGGTGGGGGGAAGTCACAAGAACCAGAGATGTGGGAGGGGATTAAGGGGATAGAAGCATAAGAAGGGAGGAGGAGAGTGCCAAAGATAAAATTTCAGAGACTTCTTAATATTACTGAGCCATTTTGGACCTCTTTGTAATTGGAAAGACCACCCATTGTTGAATGCTTAGTCTTTTGTTTAACTTACCCAGAGTTTTTATTATAGGGTAAGAATAACTAGCAGGGCCAAGTAATGAATATTTTCTCTTCCCTCCCTCCCTTAATCTAATGGTCTTTTTCCCCCTCCATATGTCATGGTGATTCAATGAGACTATGCTTATCCCTTCTAACCACAAGAATTCTTTTTTTTTTTTTTTTTTTTTTTGCCTTTTGGAGGGCAATTGGGGTTAAGTAACTTGCCCAAGGTCACACGGCTAGGTTTTTGTTTTGTGTGTGCCTTAAGTGTCTGAGGCCGGATCCGAACTCAGGTCCTTCTGACTCCGGGGCCGACGCTCTACTCACTGCGCCACCTAGCCGCCCCATAACCACAAGAATTCTTGTCAAGATTTTGCCTTGCTTCTCCTTTCTCCTTTTCCAGTATTCCCTACACATCTCTCTATTGTTCATCTCTGAAGTCTTTGTTTGGGATGGATGAGAATGCATATTCCCAAGCACAGTGTCTCAGATTTTATAATAGGAAGGAGGTAAAAAAAAATGATCTGGTTTATTTCCCTCATTTTTCAGATAGGAAAACTATGGTCCAATGAGGTGAGTGACTTTGAAATGACTTGAAAATGAATTAGTTTCAGACTTGGGACTACAACTTGGATCTCCTTGACTCCTATACCAATATTCTTTTAAGCTAGTAGTCAGGAATTCTATGTCTTAGTTAAGCTCTGTCTACTAACTTTGAACCTTTCCTATTTCAGTTAATTCTTCTCTCCATCAAGTTAATAATAATTGCCCCTATATAGATCAAAGATACATTCTGGAAAGAAAATAACCTAATATATGTAGTTTAAAAGTATAAATCATTATGAAAATGCAAGGTATTGTTTTCAATATATAATCAATAATCTATACCAAAGATAATGTATTCACTTTTAGAATTTTAGGTTGGCTTATTTTACTAGTGTTAAAGAATTTATGGATAGTAATATATATATATGTGCAAGTCCATGCACATCTGCATATATGTTTTATCACACATGGATGCATATGTATCTGAGAGCCAATGTCATGCTGTGAATGGCAAGCGACCCTCAGAGTCAAGAAGACCAAACTTTAAGGGCTACCTTTGAAACAAACAGATTGTGGCTTTAGGCAAATACCTCAAACTCTCAATGCCCTTAGGAGTTCTTTAAGACTCTAAGTTGAAGAATAGGTTCTATTTGTTTTAGTAGGGAAAGTTTCTTGACCTACAGTTCCCTATAACAATGAAATCACAATTCTATTTGAAAAAGAATGTTCCCACAAATAAGCACATTTATTCAGTTTGGCATACATGAAAACCCATTCAAAGGTACATTGAATTGATATGTATAAATACACACATATAAATGAACATGTTAAATATTTTAATTCAAATATTTTAATATGCCATGCCTGTGATTTCACTGTTATTATGACCTTCTTCTGAGGAAACTTCCTCTATTACCAGCATTTATGCTCGACCTCTACAATTAAGCTTATATGACTTTTGACTTCTGCTTACTAGTTTAGGGACTATTTTATATGGTTTTTTTAAAAGAAATCTTGAAAAGTAATTAAATTAATACTTTCATGGTGTCCAGCATATACGGATATATTTATAAATCAGCATATATACATGTATGTAGGTAGATGATGGCAAGATGGCATTGAAAAGTAATTAAATTAATACTTTCATGGTGTCCAGTATATACAGATATATTTATGTCAGAATATATGCATGTATGTAGGTAGATGATGGCAGGATGGCATTGAAAAGTAATTAAATTAATAGTTTCATGGTGTCCAGCATATGCACATATATTTATGTGGAAGCATATATACACGTATGTAGGTAGTTGATGAGAGGAAGAAGAATTCTGGCTGAATGCCATTTGTTCATTTTCCCATATGTCTAAACTATAGGGACAGTTGGTGTATTTTGTACGTCAGGAAATAAATCATTAAATTTTAAATCAAAGCAGCCCAAGGCTGGAAGATACAGCTGTCATGGCTGCAAGACAATGTTTAAAAAATAACAAACAACACATTATTAACCTTGGGAACAAAAGAGTAAACATAGGCACATTCACTGTATTATTTTAACAATATCAACTTATGCCATTTTGAAATATGTAAGTCTCCCACTGCCCATGAACATAATGATCAGTTCAATAAATAGATGATTATCTTGAGAATAAAAGTTGAAATAGAGGGGTAAGGCTTATTCTGTAGTTGAGCAATAGCTGGTTCATATAATTTTGCCAAGCTAAAAACCAAAGGTGTGTTTAGCAGAGTAGACTGTTGGACAGATGACACAGTTATTACTCTGACTCACCCAGCTCAACTATTTTTGAAACCCTCCAGAGAGGTTGCTATCACAACTTGTTCTCCAGTGGCTTATAATTCTTATAAGCAGGTAGTTTTCCTTTCATCTATCCTAAGTCCTTCTTGCTGAAATTTAAGCCAGAACAAATGTTGCAAAGTTTTATTCTCAGAGAAAGCTCTCCACTAAGCAGCATTTTATTTGGAATGCATAGGGAGAATGGATTAAAAATATTTGGATATACTAGCACCCACCAAAAAAAGTTATCTTTTCACAAATACATGTGAATTTAAGAAAAAATATTCCTTCCAACTAGGAAATGTCATTGCAGCTGAATTTCAAATCAAGTGTTCATATTTCTTTGGGGAGTTTCAGATCAGCAAAAGAAATGGAATATTTACAATTTGGTGCATAATTCATTTTCTATGTGTAACTTCCATCTTCTAGATCCCCCTTTTTCTATTTCTTTTCCCTTTCCTTCCTTTTTTTTTTGAAGGCTGAATAGTGCTGAGATCCTGACAAAATTTCGGATCATAAATTATTGAGAAGTATTTGAGAGTCTGGAATAAGTAGATTATTATTAGGATCATTATCATTGTGGCTAATAAAAGAATTTAGCAGGAAGGGGAAAAAATAGGATCTAAGATTGCTGACAAAGGTGGCTTAATCTTTTGGTGCTTGCATATTTATCAGAAACCATGTGGGACAGGATTTTCTTGACTCACCACTCTGATCTATGTCTTTTCCAGTTGCAAAACCCCGGGCACATTTCAGGAGCTGTCAGAGTTCTTCTTCTCTGAGAGAGGCCTACCTGCTTCAGATTTTTGGCAGGACTGATAACATCTTTTAGCATGTAAGTGTGAATCCCTGACAGTTTTTCATAACAACTAGAATTTTTGTGAGATTGGGGTCGACTGGAGTGACACTGGACACACCTAATTTTCCAAGTGCCACAACTGGGCTAGGTGTACTGAGATTGGAGCAAGTTGGCTCCAAATGGCTTAGCAATTGATTCTGCAGGGTATCTTCCCCACTTCCTAGCCTCAGGTGATTGGATTTCAAGTCCTCATGTTAGCAATGCAAGAGCAATTTGAGCTATGAGAGCAGGAAGTCAAAAGCAGCTGACAGTGGCCCAAATGAGGGCATCAACTTCTTGCCCACTCTGAGGCTACTGTCAAACAAAGACAAAAGCAGAAAGAACCAGAAGTGCAGTACTTTCTCTTATACTAGAAATGTAAAACTGAAAAAGTTGATGAAACAAAGGCCTAGGGGACTCTAAAAGAGGCAAAGGTCTTAAGTATAAAAGGGTTTGGGAAAAAATGACTATGGGTTCACTAGGTTAGCCACACAGCTCCTTCTGAATCCTTCCCTATCCATTGAGGATGACTATGTCAGTACTCAGGGTATCCTGACAACATTTAGGTGGAATAGTTGGTCACTTGCATGGTAAGATTCAATTAGCAACAGGAAGGCTTCTTCACCCAAATTTCTACTTTTCTCACTAGTACCGGACACACTAGTACTAGAAATCCATCATTAGAACTTTAATTCTTTAGATTGAGGCATCAATTTCTATGAGATTATAAATCCCTTTACAACTTAAGTTTCTTCATCTATAGAATGCAGATAGTGATATTCCTACAACTTACATGACAGGGTTTGTGTGAAGATTGAATGAAGTAACATATTTAATCTGCTTTATAACCATAGAGTATTGTTGGCTATTGCTTTGGGTATTTAAAGTTTAGAAAACAGAACAACTAAAAGATGGTTCCCCACTATACTGAAGTCTTCTTCACCAAACAGAACTTCCTAGCATGTTTCTTTAAATTCTGTTCCCTTTGCAATGGCTTCAAATTAGGAGTCTAGCTACTACCAGAAACTTTGGAAGGTTACTGCTACAGAAAGCAAAGAATACTTTGTACATGAAGATCAAAGTCAAAAGTGTCACAAAATTCAACATTATTTGGGTGATTCTGCTTGAGAAAGGCTAAAACATCTTTAAAGCAGGAATTTTAACTGAAGTATGTTGACAGCGCATTTTATTTATTGTCCAAGGAATTGAAACAAGATTGGTACACTGAGTATATCTAAATCCTTTCATTATTTCTGTACATTACTTCAAGCATTATAATTTCAAGATCCTAAGTGGTATCCTGGTGGTGTAAAGGATATGATTAGGAGAATTATGTAGTAAGATGAAGAGTGCTATTGAGTCAGACTATCTGAATTCAAATCTTGACTTTTCTGCTTATTATCTGTGTGAATGGGCAGATGTTTTTTGTTTTTTTTTCTTATGTGCTCCTTAGTTTCTTCATATAGTAAATGAAGAAGTTCAAATTTTATTGGTAAATTTTTGGTCATGCACCAATAACAGTTAAAAAAAATAAAAAGAATAAACCAGGAGTAGAGTCAAGATGGCGGAGTAGAAACAGGACTTCCACGGGGCTCTAGCTCTCAACTCCTCAAATTCATGTAAAAGGTGACTCTGAAGATATTTTGGAGCTACAGAACCCACAAAATGACACAGAGAAGCTAACCTCCCACTGAGGACAGCCTGGTGGGCTGGCAGCAAGTGGCCAGCTAAGAGCTCTGGGAGCAGACTCTGACCCCAATGGAGCCCAAGGTTTTAGCCCCAGGGTGGGTCTGACCACCTGCCAGAAGGAGGGACTTCAGATCATCAGCAGCTGTGTCAGTTTTCAGAATTATAAACACATAGATGCTAAGGACACAGTGAGAGGTCAGTGCAGTGTGCACTTTAGGATCCAGAAATTGGGAGTGTGGTTGGCCTCTGCCCCCAAGGCAAGAAGCCGCTGAAGATCTGGGGTTGTGCAGTCACCACCACATGGCAGCTTCAGCTCCTGGTCTGCAGATTGTAAGGGGACCAAGCAACCAGTCTGAGAGGTAATCGCTCTTGCTTTAATCTGCTTGGATCTATATTGCGATGTAGGGTAGAGGTCCTAGGGTGTGCAACCAGCTTGCCAGAGTGTGTGGAGGTTTCAGAAAAGGCACCCAACTAATACCTTTGGCACCTGAGAAAACCCCAGAGTTTGGTACAAAGCTCCCCTGTCTGGTAGCAGAGACTACTGTGGGAAAACAAACAAACAAACAAAAAAAAACAACAAACCCAAAGTCAAGTAATTGAGTGGCAACATGAGCAAATGAGGGAAGCAAAGTAAACAGAGCAACCCAACTTTACACTCCTATTTTGGGGACAAAAAGGATCAAAGCATGGAAAAGGAGGAAAAGAGTGAAGTCAGAACTCCTGAAGCAAAAGCTTCCAAGGAAAATACAAACTGGATAGAGGCTGTAGAGGACCTTAAAAAGGATTTTGAAAACCAAATAAGAGAAGTGGAGGAAAAAATTGGGAAGATAGGGGCGGCTAGGTGGCACAGTGAGTAGAGCGTCGGCCCTGGACTCAGAAGGAACTGAGTTCTGATCCGGCCTCAGACACTTAACGCACACACAAATAAAAACCTAGCTGTGTGACCTTGGGCAAGTTACTTAACCCCAATTGCCCTCCAAAAAAAATTGGGAAGATAAATGAGAACAGTGCAAGAAAATTATGTAATGAGAGTCAACAACCTGACTGAAGAAAAAAGCAACTTAAAAAATAGACTAACTGAAATGTCAAAAGAGGCTCAAAAAGCCAAGGAGGAGAAGTCTGCCTTAAAAAGCCGAATTTGCCAGATGGTAAAAGAATCTCAGAAGCTCACTGAAGAGAATCATTCCTTCAGAATTAGATTGGAGCAAATGGAAGCTAGTGACTTTATGAGAAATCAAGATACTATTAAACAGATCCAAACAAATGAAAAAAAGAGAAGGCAATATCAAATATCACATTGGGAAAACCATTGACGTGGAAAATAGATCTAGGAGAGATAATTTAAAAATTATTGGACTACCTGAAAGCCAAGATCAAAAAAAGAACCTAGAAGTCATCTTTTAAGAAATTTTCAAGGAAAATTGCCGTGATATTTTAGAACCAGAGGGCAAAATAGAGGTTGAAAGAATCCCATGATCACCTCCTAAAAAAGATCCCAAAAAGAATACTCCTAGGAATATTATAGCCAGGTTCCGGAATTCCTAGATCAAGGAGAAAATATTACAAGCAGCCAGGAAGAAACAATTTCAATATTGTGGAAACACAATCAGAATAGCCCAGGACCTGGCAGCTTCTACAGTGAGGGATTGAAGGGCTTAGAATATGATATTCCAGAAGTCAAAGGAGCTGGGATTAGAACCAAGAATCACCTACCCAGCAAAACTGAGTATCATGTTTCAGGGGAAAATATGGTTATTCAGTGGAATAGAGGACTTTCAAGCATTCTTGATGAAAAAAAAAACAGAGTTGAATAGAAAATTTGACATTCAGATACAAGAAGCAAGAGAAGCTTGAGAATGTAAACAGCGAAAAGAAATCATAAGTAACTTATCAAAGTTGAACTATTTACATCCCTACATGGAAAAACAATAAGTGTAACTTATGAAACTTTTCTCAATATGAGTATATATATATATATATATATATATATATATATATATAATATATATATATATATATATATATTTACACACACACACATATATATATATATATACATACATACATATATGTCTATTTAAGAGGGTATATGGGCTTATGAATATATATGTGAATGTGTGTATATATGAGTGCATTTATACAAAGATAGAGGGCACAGGGCCAATTTTATAGGAAGGGATGATACTTAAAAAGTGATATTAAGAGGTGAGAGAGGAATATAATAACATTAGATGGGGAGAGACAGAATGGGGTAAACTATCTCATATAGAAGAGGCAAGGTAAAATGGTTATAATGGAGGAGAAGAACAGTAAGGCACAAGGGAATGGGTCAATCTTATTCCCACTGAATTTGGCTTAGGGAGGGAATAACTTACACACTAAATGGGGTATCTCACCCTACAGGAGAGTAGGGGGGAAGGGGATGAAAGGAGGGATGATGGAAGGGAGGGCTGGCTGGAGGGGAGGGAAGTTGGAAGCACCCACTTTTGAAAATGGACAGGATCAAAGTAGAAAATAGAACAAGTGGGAAGTGAGGTGGGATAGGAGCAAGGGAAATATAGTCAGTCTTTTGAAATATATCCACTATGGAAATGTTTTGCATAGCTACACATGTACAGCCTATATTGAATTGCTTATCTTCCCAGTAAGGAAGGAAGGGAATGAATCTGGAATTCAAAGTTTTGAAATCAAATGTTTAATATATATATATGCATATATATTATTAATATTATTTTACATGCAATTGGGAAATAAGACATACAGGCACTGGGGTATCGAGATCCAATGTGCCCTCCTGGAAAGTGGGAGGGGGTATGGGAGAAGATATGGGGGAGAGCAGATTGGAGGAGGGGATATTTTGGGGTGGTAGGTAGGAGAAAAATGGGGAGAAAATTTTGTAATTCAAAATCTTGCAGAAATGAATGATGTAAATTAGAAGTTAATAAAGCATTTGATTAAAAAAAAGAATAGACCACTTCTTTATCTGTATTTGTAATGTAATATTATTATGTACACTAATGTAATACTATTGTGCACATATATTATATATAATATAAAATGTACACAAAATATAAATGGAAAAATATGACACAAAGATGAACCAAAATGGATTTTAAAATATTAAAACATTACCTAAATAAAATACTAAACATATTTTAAAATGGTATTTATGTGATAAAGTATGTTTTTTCTCAATAAAGCATTATTAATATTTTAAAATAATATTAAGAATATTTAGTGAGGGAAATATGAATGAATATGCCTTATCATTTTCAAAATATCTCTTCATATGTCCTAAGGAATAGGGCTCACCTGTAAATAATAATTATTTGTGACTTATTATACCATCTAGTACTTTCTAAAATCATGGAATTTTAATCACCATCAATGGAATTTGATCAAAGTAGTTAACCATCCATGTGAATTTTTCTTTTTATCTATGTTTTAATTGAATACATGTAATATGATAATTAAAAATAGATTTTAATAATCAGTGAGCATAATAGATTTGTAAAATTAATGATGTTTTTCAGTCTTTAGATATTCACAATCCTTCTCCTTTCCCTGTCTTTGACTTTTGGAAATTAACATACTTTCCATTCTAACGACTCATCCTATAACTTTCTTAAGTGCAAGGGCTCTCCTTGCTCTCAAACAGCAAACCCCATCACACCTAATAACTCTGAAATATTCTTCCAGAAATGCATTCCTACTTCTACCACTGGTTGGTTCCTTCTGGAGATTCTATTTTGTTGAACAGTCCTTCCTCCCATCCTTGCTTTTCAGTTCCCTTGTGTGTTATCTTAGAATGAAAACTCATTAAGGACAGGAACTTTCTTACATTTTTATCCTCAACATTTCTCACAGTGATCAGCACATAGTAGTGTCAATAAATTATACTTACTTCCTTCATAATAAAATTGAAAAAAATCAAGAAAAAAGTAAATGTGCTTGTGTTCAACTCAATAGAAAGTATGTATATATACATCCATGTATGTATGTATTATGTATGTATCCTTCCTCTTCCTTTACATGTCTCTCCCTACAAGTTGAATGGATGAGATCACAGTTATTCATGGTTGCATATTTTAGTTATGTTTTCAGATGTATGTGAGTGATGAAGAACAGTAATACCAGTTTGATTGTAGAAAGGGGACCAAAGTATAATATGAATGAAAAGGCAGATTGTTTCCAGGTGGTGAGACACTTCAAATGACAGAAAGTTTATATTTGACACTGACTCAATAGAAAGCCTGGTGATGGTGCTAGTGAAGGCATAATAAGTAATCACACCTGAACTTTAAGATGATAACTGTGATCAGTATATGGAGGATAGGGACATACTTGAGATAGTGAGACCAATTGAGGTGAAAGCCGATAAGAGATAGAATTAGGCTAGTCGATATGTGATTGGAGAAAGGAAACAGGTGTTATGAGGGTAGAAACTAGGTTTCGAAATTCATTGGAAGTGTGGGATGAAAGAGAGGAGTCAATGATGATACTGAGCCTGAAAACCTGAATGAATAGAAGGATTCTTTTTCCTCGATGGAAATAAGGAGTTTTGAAGATGATGTTATAGTTAAAAAAACATATAATGTTATCTGAGATGCTAATCATGACAATTCTGTGCCTTCACATGCTGTGTGACTTGCTTTGTCACACCCAAAGCAAAAGTAGGAGGAGGAACTTTTACTCCTCATTTCCTTACTCAAACCTCAGAGCTCGTCTTCCCAGAAGTGCCTGCCACAGCCAGGTGGTAAACCAGGAAAAGGGATTGAGTATGGGGGAGGGTTTGCATATCATTGGAAAACTGGGTATTTTCACACTGCCATCTAAACAGCTAATATTGTGAGTGCCCAGGACTCAGTGAGATTATAAATTATCCTGAAGAACTGATGCAAAGCACAAAATGTGGAGAAGTTGGGAGCTTTCACAGCAGAAGGTATAAGGGGAGTATTAGGCAATCATGAGTAGTGGGGAGGTGTAGCTGTGTGACAGATAGATCTGAGCACAGGTTATTTCAGGGAGCATTTTACACCTCATCTTCCCACTTTGCAATTGGTTGATCAGGTTGATCACATGCAACTTAGGGTCATGCAATGACTCCCTAGGGTTTATAATCCTTACTCTGGAAACCTCTGAATTAGATGATCTCTAAAGGTTTTTCTAGGACTAAAATTCCACAATTATATAAAGTCCTAATTTTGTAATTTGTTGGCTTCCTTACATTAGGCTATATCTCTTAGCAAGCATGGTGCTCTGTACAGAGTAAGCATATAATAAAAACAAAAATCCCACCCAAAAAACAAAATCATTCATGAGACATCAAACTAGATTAAGTTTTCACCCTTATATGTTGTACATCATAGTCAAATGTTTCATGTAGAACAAACCCATAATTCAAATGAGCAAAATGACCAAATCAATCATCTCCTGATTTATTCAGGGATATGCTATATAAACAAACCTGACCAATCACCACTACATATGTGATTAGGTTAATATTTGGATAAGTCTTATTTAAAGCCATTTTTGTATTTGATTGTTCATGTTTAGATATTTGGGAATTAGGCAAATAGAAACATCTGAAGAAATTGTCTCTAACTTTAGCAAAATCAGCAAAATAGTGATTCCAGAAAAAGGTTCTCATGAGGCATTCACACTCTTGAGAATTTTGTTCTTATTATTTTCAAAGCCGTTTGAGTGCCCCTTTCTGCTAATGGGCAGGTTTCCACAGATAGGCCATAACATATAAACCTAGCCCTGGATGTGACTACTAAAAACAAATGAAAATGGAGCTTCAAGAATTATTGGCTTTTAATTTGATATATGTGGAGAGTCGATCCATATAAGTCCCTTGTGTGGAATGTTTGTGCTGAATTATATGGTTTACCTGTCTACATATAAACATGGATCAAATTAATAGGATAATTGTCAAATTTCCATTTCACCTTGTAGCATATGGAGTTATTCTTAGGAAGTTCAACATAGTAAACATTTATTAGGCCCCTGCTGTCTGCAGAGTATGTAGTAGGAATGCTAAGAGAATCTGGCAAAAACTGATACTTAATCACAATAACTAATGAAAACACTGTGATGACTATGATGGCTCATTAGAGTTTAAGATGAGCTCGGGATCTTCAGTAACCATGATTTTGGTGGGAGAAGCTAAGGATTTCACAGCAGTCTAGACAAGACATTTAATCATTTTAGGCCTCAGTTTCTCAACATGAAATATAAACATAATAAAATTGGTTGGGGAAAAAGCAATTTAAAAAGATTAATAGAACACGCTTGGTTGAATAGTAAACAGTTACTATATAGAGGTCATTTAGACAATAGCTCACAGTAGCATTCGTTAAAAATCTATTTTTTATTAGATAATTGTCCTCTAGAAGTTTGACTGTCAAATATGGGTTTATGAAGAAAGTATTACATGAATACAATAATTATCACCTCAAAGATGACATTGATCATTGTTCAGATCTCATTATGTATTCCAAGTGAAACACAAAAAAATGGGTGAGACTGTGTAAATGATATGGTAAGCTAAGATTTTCCATTATAGAAAATTCAGAAAATTCAGAGTGAAAGTTTCCAAGGCAACCTTCAATGTATTACTTTGCAAATGTGCATGACAAGGAGTTTGTAAGTGTCATTACAAGATCATATTAGGTAGATAGGATGATACAAATATCTACATATGTATAGCTTTCTTGAAGCAGAGGAGTTAGCATTTACATAGAACAGCTATCATAACAATAATCACTATGGCATAATAGAAAGAGCAGAGAGCCAGGCTTAAAATATCTAGTTGAGGTGTAGCTTTAATTCTTACCATATATGTGACCTGGGAAAGGTCATTTTACCCCTCTGGGTCTCAGTTCCCTTATCTGTAAAATAGAAATATTTATACCTACATGACTTATCTTATCCAGGTATTGTAAGGAGAGTACTTTGTAAGTCCTAAGGACTTATGTGGATGTGATGGAGTGTTAGGGATGGTATTTATGTGCCAATGTTGTGGCAACCTTTGTCCACTTTGCTTTCCCACTCATTACTTTCCTATTACTTGGCTCCTTTACTTCTCTGTCAGTTTTTATATTGCTCTTTTCTGCTTTTCCACCTTTTCAATGTGATGATTTCTGCCTGCTGTTCTTGATTAGCATTTTATTATTTGCCCTCCTTTTTCTCTTATTTCCTTCCTCCTCTTTGAGTATCTTTCATTCTAATGAGACTATCACATTAAAAAATAGCACTAAAATTTTGGATTTCTCTGTGATTTAAGTCACAGTTACATTTTTTATTTTTGTGACCAGACCTGAAATTTCAATCAGTCAATAAATATTTATTAAGCACCGACTCTGTGCCAGGCACTGTGGTAAGTCCTGAAGATACAAAGAGAAGCAAAAGATCATTCCTACCATCAAGAATGTTACCACCTAAATAGAAAGACAACATGCACATGAATATACATAAAGCAAGCTATATTCAGGATGAACAGGAAATAATTAGCAGAGAGAAGGCATTAGAATGAATGGTGGTTGGGGAAAGCTTCTGTAGAAGTTGCTATTTAGTTGGGACTTAAAGGAAGACAGACAGATCAGTGGTTGGAACAGAGGAAAAATTGGGGCACAACCAGAGAAAATACCTGGAAACAAGAGATGGAGTATCTTGTTCAAGGGACTGCCACAAGGCCAATGTCACTGTATCAAAAAGTATGTAGTTGAGTAAGGTGAAAGATGTCTAGGAAGGTAGGAGGGAGCTAGGATTTGAAGGGTTTAGAATTCCTAACATTATCTATTTGATTCTAGAGGCAAAAGAGACCCGATAGAGTTAAGGGCAGGGGGGGTGGGGGTGGCCTGATTGAATCTGTGCTTTAGGAAAATCACTTTAGTGACTGAGCAGAGAATGGAGTGTGGGCAGAGAATGCACTGACACTTGAGACAGGCAGACTCACCAGCAGTCTGTTGCAACAATCCAAGTATGCAGTGATGAGGGCCTGAAATACAATCCTGGAAATGTCAAATGAGAGAAAGGGAAAAACATAAGATGTTGCAAAGGAGAAATTGCTCTTTTCTGAGACAATGGGGAAAGGGAGAGCCATGGGAGGTTTGAGGAGGAATGAAAAGGTTTGGAAAAGCTGCTGTGGAGAGAGGTATTGTGAGCTGATAAGAGAGGTATAGTAGTATATGGCCTAGCAGCAGCGAGGGCCCTGTTGAAATCATGTAACATAAACTTGTATTGGACTTAGAATGGTTACATGCTTTTTTCCTCCTTCATTCAGTCTCACATGTGTAGAAATGGAGGCTACCAATGTTGGGAGTGAACCAAGGTTGAGGGTTGTCTAGGTGAGGTCAATGAAACAATAAAGGAGCTAGAGATTCAAGAGCAGAGGACAGTGTAGAATTAAATTGGTTCACCAAATGTTGGAAACATGGAGGAAAGAGGAGAGAATGGCTAGGGCAGGGGAGATGGCCTGTGAGAGAATTGAGGGGTAAAGAGATTGGAGGCCATGGTGTGGAGACTGAGAGAGAAGTAAAGAGTCAGATAAGGGGATTTCAGAATATTTTGAACATAGAGGCAGTACATTTGTGGGTGATGGAAAGATCAAAATTATGATCATTTTTGTGTGTGCCTGAAGTGGAATGGAGGAGTAAGTTCATTGGAGGTGAAAATGTTGAGAAACTGAATGGTTAGAGTACTTGAAGGAAAAAAATCAACATATATATTGAGGAAATTCCCTTTACCAATGCAGATGACTTTTTTTCTCAATTTATCATCTTACAGACCACATGGGGTGCACTGAAATTTTAACTGGCTTAACCAGGGTTGCACATTTACAATGTGTCAGAGTCGTGTCTTGTACATAGGTCTCCTTGACTCTGAAGTTGGCATTCTGATGCATTACCTATTCCATTGCCTCTGATCAGTGTCACTTTTTTAAAAGAAAAAATAAAAATAATATATAAGACCACAAAATAGGTCTCCCTTTAGCTAATAATGTCAGGATTTTTGATATTTTTAGGAACTTTTGTGACTGTTGTACCTTTTTTATTTAGCTTTTTTTTTACATTAAATTTTATGTTCACTTTAGTTTACATCATCCATATAATCATATCACCTACAAAGAGTGATAGCTTAGTCTATTCTTTGCCTAATTTGATTCTTTCAATTTCTTTTTCTTCTCTAATTGCTACTGCTAACATTTCTAGTACCGGATTGAATAAGAGGGATGATAGTGGACATCTTTGTTTCACCCCTGATCTTAATTGAAATGCTTCTAGTTTATGCCCATTACATATAATACTTGTTTATTGCTTTAAATAGACGCTACCTATTATTTTAAGGAAAGCTCCATTTATTACTATACTTTCTAGTGTTTTTAATAGGAATGGATTTTGTATTTTGTCAAAAGCCTTTTCTGCAACTATTGAGATAATCAAATGGTTACTGCTAGTTTTATTGTTGATATGATCAATTATACTGATGGTTTTCCTAATATCAAACCATCCTTGCATTCCTGGAATATATCCTACCTGTTCAAAGTGTATTATTCTTGTGATAAGTTGCTGTAGTCTTTTAGCTAATATTTTATTTAAAATTTTTGCATCTAAATTCATGAGGTAAATTAGTCTAAAATTTTCTTTCTCTGTTTTATCTCTTCCTGATTTAGGTATAAGTACCATATTTGTGTTATAAAAATAATTTGGTAGGACTCCTTCTTCACAAATTTCCCCAAATAATTTGTAGAGAATTGGAATCAATTGTTCTTTAAATGTTTGATAGAATTTGCTAGTAAATTCATCTGGCCCTGGAGATGTTTTCCTAGGGAGTTTGTTATGGCTTGTTTGATTTCTTTTTCTGAGATGGGATTATTTAAGTAATTTACTTCCTCTTCAGTTAATCTGGGCAACTTATACTTTTGTAAATATTCATCCATTTCACTAAGATTGTCAAATTTATGTGCATACAATTGGGCAAAATAATTCCTAATTATTTTTTAAATTTCCTCTTCATTGGAGGTAGATTCACTCTTTTCATTTTTGATACTCATAATTTTGTTTTCTTTGTTCTTTTTTTATCATATTGACTAAAGATCTATTTATTGTTTTTTTTTTCATAAAACCAGCTTTTAGTTTTCTTTATTAGTTCAATAGTTTTCTCAAATTCAATTTTATTAATCTCTCCCTTGGTTTTCATTATTTCTAATTTATTATTTAATTGGGGATTTTCAATTCATTCTTTTTTTTTTTAAGCAATTGGGGTTAAGTAACTTGTTCAAGGTTACACGGCCAGTCATTATTTGTGTGTGGGTGCTCATTTTCTGAGGCCAGATTCGATCTCCGGTCATCCCAACTACAAGGCTGGCGCTCTTACTCACTGCACCACCTAGCTGCCCCTTCAATTCATTCTTTTTTTTTTTTTTTTTTGCTTTTTTTTGGAGGGCAGTTGGGGTTAAGTAACTTGCCCAAGGTGACACAGCTAGGTTTTTGTTTGTGTGTGTTAAGTGTCTGAGGCCAGAACCGAACTCAGGTCCTTCTGGCTCCGGGGCCAGCACTCTACTCACTGCGCCACCTAGCCGCCCCCTCAATTCATTCTTTTTCTAGCTTTTTCAATTGCATGCCCAATTCATTGACCTCCATTTAATCTAATTTATTCATGTATGCATTCAGGGATATAAAACTTCTCCTAAGAACTGCCTTTGCTACATCCCATAAGTTTTGGTATGTTGTATCATTATTGTCATTCCCTTGAATGAAATTACTGATTGTTTCTATGATTTCTTGTTTGACCCACTCATTCTTGAGGTTTAAATTATTTAGTTTCCAATTATTTTTTGGTCTATCTTTCCAAGGCCCTTTATTGCATATGATTTTTATTGTATCATGATCTGAGAATGATGCATTTAGTATTACTGCTTTACTGCACTGAATTGTGAGGGTTTTGTTTTTTTTTGCCCTAGTACATGGTCAGTTTTTGTGTATGTGCTATGTACTGCTGAGGTGTATTCATTTTTATCCCCATTCATTTTTCTCCAGAGATCTATCATGTCTAGACTCTCTAAAATTCTATTTGCCTCCTTAACTTCTTTCTTGTTCATTTTGAGGTTAGATTTATCAAGTTCAGAGAGGGGGAGATTGTGGTCCCTCACTAGTATAGTTTTGCTATCTTTTTCTTCCTCTACTTCACTTGATTTCTCCTCTATGAATTTGGATGCTTGGTGCATATACGTTAAGTAATGATATTGCTTCATTCTTGATGGTGCCTTTTGGCAGGATTTGGTTTCCTTCCTTATCTCTTTTAATTAGATTTATTTTTGATTTTGCTTTATCTGAGATAAGGATTGCTACCCCTGCTTCTTTTTTTTACTTTAGATAAAGCATAATATATTCTACTCTAGCCTTTTACCTTTACCCTGTGCATTTCCCCTTGTTTTAAATGTGTCTCTTGTAGGCAGCATATTGTAGGATTGTGGTTTTTAATTTATTCTGCTATCTGCCTCCATTTTATGGCACATTCAGTTATGATTACTATGTCTTTCCCTCCATCCTATTACCTCCCCTGTTTATGTTTTAGTTTTCCTTCTCCCTTTCCCTCCTTAAGCATTTTCCTTTTGATCAATGTCTCCCTCAGTATTCCTTCCCTGTGGCCCCCTCTTTACCTACCCTTACTCTTACTACTATTTCCCTCCCTTTTAACTACACATCCATTTTTATCCCTCCTTACCCCTCCTACTACCTGTAGGGCACAATGGATTTTTATACTTAATGGAGTGTGTTATTCCCTCCTTGAACTCAAACCAATAAGAATAAATTCCATACAGTGCTCTTCTCCCTCCATCCTTTCCCTCAATTATAGTGAGTTTTTTGTGTCTTTTCACTTTAGAATCCTGAACTTAACTGATTATGTTTATCCCACTTTGAACCAGAACCAATGAGAATAAAGTTCATATGATGTTCATCTACCCATACCCTCTACTATAGTATGTTTTTATGCCTCTTCGTGTGGCATGGTTTACCTTTTTCTGCCTCAACCTTTCCTTTTCTCCCTTTGTACTCCTTATTGAGGTTTTTTTTTTAACATCAGGTTAGTTCATTTATACCCACTTCCTCTATCTATGTATATCCCTTTTAAATGTTGTGACAATTATATAAATTTCAATATTGACAGGTATCTGCTTCTCATATAGGTATGTAAACAGTTTGCTCTTATTGAATCCCAAGTTATGTGCAAGTATGTGCACGTGTGCATGTAAGTGTGTGTGTGTGTGTATGTGTGTGTGAGTGTGTGTTTTCCTTGTTTACCTTTTTATGTCTTTCTTGAATCTTGTAATTGGAAATCAATTTTTTCATTGATCTCTGGCTTTTTCATCAGGAAAGTCTAGAAGTGCCTTATTTCATTAAATGACCAACTCCTTGCCTGAAAGATTATGCTCAGTTTTGCCAGGTAGTTCATCCTTGGTTGTAATCCTATCTCTTTTGTGTTATGAAATATCAAGTTCCAATCTCTCTGATCTTTTAATGAAGAAGCTGTTAGGTCCTGTGTAATCCTGATTATAGTTCCACAATATTTTAATTGTTTCTTTTGGGCTGCTTGCAATATTTTCTCCTTGTAATTCTGGAATTTGGCTACTATATTTCTTGGAGTTTTCAATTTGGGATCTCTTTCAGGAGGAGTCTGGTCAATTCTTATAATAACTATTTTACCCTCTGATTCTAGTAACTCAGGACAATTTTCTTGGAAAACCTCTTGGAGGATGTTGTCCAGGCTGCTTTTTTCATCATGGCTTTCCAGGAGACCAATAATTCTTAGGTTATCTCACCTGGATCAGTTCTCTAGGTCAATTGTTTTTCCAATGAGATATTTCACTTTCTTCTAATTTTTCAATCTTTAGTTTTGTTTGACTGACTCTTGATGTATCATAGAGTCCTTAGCTTCACTTTGGCTGATACTAATTTTTATTGAATTATTTTTCTCAGTTAGTTTTTGAAGCTCCTTTTCTCTATGTTCAGTTTTCATTTTTTTTTTCTGGGTAAGACAAGTTTATTAACAGTGACTCATATAGTTGTTAATAAAATGGGTCACTCACACTAAAGTGTTTCAGACTGCCTCTTTTTTTTTAAACAAATACTTTATTAACTTCTGTTTTACATCATTCATTTCCGCCAGATTTTGAGTTACAATCATTTCCCCCCATTATTCCCCTACCCACCCTCCCAGAATAGCAGTCCCACAAGATATCGTTTCCTCCAATCTGCTCTCTCCCATACCTTCTCCCATACCCCCATCGACTTTTCCATTAGAGGAAGATGAATCTTTGTGTCCCAAGGCCTGCACATCTTATCTCCCAATTATAGGCAAAAGAGTATTAATAATAGTATTATATATATATATATTTGAAACATTTAATGTCACGACCCTGAATTTCAGATCCATTTCCTTCCTCCCTTGTCACCCATTCCTTCTTGGGATATAAGTAATTCAGTATATGTTGTACATGTCTAGCTATGCAAAACATTATCATAGTAGATATATTGTACAAGGCTGCTTATAATTCCCTCCCACTCATCCCACCTCCCACCTGGTCCATTCCCTACTTGATCCTGTCCCTCTTCTATAGTGGGTACTTCCAACCTCCCCTCCCCCCAAGGATGCCCTCCCATCCATCATCCCTCCTCTCATCCCCCTTCCCCCTATCCTGCTGCAGGTTGAGATATCCCATTTAGTATGTATGTCATTTTCTCCCTGAACCAAATTCAATGTGAATGTGGTTTTGCCTTTTTAGCCTTCCTTATTCTCCCCTCCTTTGCACCCACTTCCCCTACATGAGATAGTTTACCCTACCATGTCTCTCCCCATCTCCTCTTGCCACTTTCCTCTCTCACCTCATAATTTCATCCCTTGAGTACTCTCCCTTCCCAACAAAATCAACCTATGCCCTCTATCCATATATAACTGTAGCCATATACACACACATTCACATATGTATTCATATGACCACACACCCTTCTTCCATTATTTTCATAGTGAGAAAGATATCATCAGTCACAGTTATTGCTTTTCCATATAGGAATGTAAATAGTTCAACTTTGATAAGTTCCTTTTGATTTCTTTTCCCTGATTACCTTCTCAGGCATCTCTTGCTTCTTGTGTCTGGATGTCAAATTTTCTATTCAACTCTGGTTTTTTCCTCAAGAATGCTTGAAAGTCCTCTATTCCACTGAATGACCATATTTTCCCCTGAAACAAAATACTCAGCTTTGCTGGGTAGGTGACCCTTGGGTTCATTCCCAGCTCTTTTGCCCTCTGGAATATCATATTCCATGCCCTTCGATCCCTCAGTGTAGAAGCTGCCAGGTCCTGGG
The DNA here is from genome assembly GCA_011680675.1 of Gymnobelideus leadbeateri. Taxonomy (NCBI): domain Eukaryota; kingdom Metazoa; phylum Chordata; class Mammalia; order Diprotodontia; family Petauridae; genus Gymnobelideus; species Gymnobelideus leadbeateri. The sequence continues at coordinate 203,645 of WOXC01004180.1, forward strand.
CTATTCTGATTGTGTTTCCACAATATTGAAATTGTTTCTTCCTGGCTGCTTGTAGTATTTTCTCCTTGATCTGGGGATTCTGGAACCTGGCTATAATATTCCTGGGAGTTTTCTTTTTGGGATCTTTTTTCAGGAGGTGATCAGTGGATTCTTTCAACCTCTATTTTGCCCTCTGGATCTAAAACATCAGGGCAGTTTTCCTTGAGAATTTCTTGAAGGGTGATTTCTAGGTTCTTTCTTTGATCATGGCTTTCAGGTAGTCCAATAATTTTTAAATTGTCTCTCCTGGATCTATTTTCCAGGTCAGTGGTTTTTCCCATGAGATATTTCACATTGCCTTCTAATCTTTCATTTGTTTGGATCTGCTTAACAGCATCTTGATTTCTCATAAAGTCATTAGCTTCCATTTGCTCCAGTCTAACTCTGAAGGAATGAATCTCCTCAGTGAACTTTTGAGATTCTTTTTCCATCTGGCAAATTCGACTTTTTAAGGCATTCTTCTCCTCATTGCCCTTTTGGGCCTCCTTTGCCATTTGAGCTAGTCTATTTTTTAAGGTGTTGTTTTGCTCAGTCAGGCTGTTAACCCGCATTACATGCTTTTCCTGCATCCTTCTCATTTCTCTTTCTAATTTTTCCTCCACTTCTCTTATTTGATTTTTAAAGTCCTTCTTAAGGTCCTCTATGGCCTGCAACCCACTCATGTTTTCCCCTGGGTCTTTTGGAGCAGGACTTCTGACCTCACAGTCCTTTTCCCGCTCTATGCCCCCAAAATAGGAGTCTAGGGTTGCATTTTTCTGTTTCCTTTGCCTTGGCATGTTGCCACTTAATTGCTTGACTTTTGGGCTTGTTGCCACACTATGGCTTTAAGGCCAGATAGAGGAATTTTCATCCCGAACGTGTGGGGGGCAACTTCCGTTTCTGGCAAGCTGTAAACCCACCCACAACTTCCACCCTAGATCACAATCCAGATCCAGGGAGGTTAAAGCAAGAGCGATTACCCCCCAAGACTGATCGCTGGATCTCCCCACGATTTGTAGGCTGGGAGCCAGAAATGCCTCTGAAAACTACAAAATGGCGTGTCTCCTCAGCGGCTTCTAGCCCCCAGGGGAGGGAGCTGACGCATTCCCCAAATACAGGTCCCAAAGTCCATAGGACACTAACCTCTTACTTTGTCCTAGGCAAGTCTATGTTGATAATTCTGGAATCTCCACAGCTCCTGGTGTTCTGGGGTTCCTCCAGCTGGCTGCTGGCCCTGCCGCCCTGGGGCTAAAACCTCGGCTCACGTGGACCTGGGCTCGGCTGGGCTCCTGCGCTCTGCGCGCTGCCGGCTCCCAGACCACTGCACTGGTCCTTCCTGCAGGGTGCTGGGCTGTCCTCAGCAGGAGGTTAGCTTCTCTGTGTCGTTCTGTGGGTGCTGGGGCTCCAGAAGTTTTTCAGAGTCCTTTTTTACATAGTTTGTGGAGAATCTGGGGGCAGAGAGGCTTGGACGAGCTGTTTCTACTCCGCCATCTTCTCAGTTTTCATTTTTACGGAGGTATTTTCTTCAGTTGAACCTCCATCCCAGTTCACCAATTTTACTTTTTGGAGATTTGTTTTCTTCAGTGAGATTTTTTTTTCCAATTTGGTCACTGTAGATTTAAATTTGAGGCCAAGGCCATGGGACTCTCAGTGTTTCTCCTGAGTTACCCTGAGGCTCACAGAGTAATCTGTGGGGGAGGGGGAGTCTGACCATTTCAGGTTTCCACCTCTGTAGCCCTGGGCTGTTACAGCTCAGGCAGGCTCAGAATCTGGGAACCAGCAGCACTGGTGCCTACAGATTACCCTGGTGGTGCTAAGGCCCACATGTGTTGTTAGGGTTTGCTGGCTCCACCCCCCCCTGGGCTTTGGGAGCCCCTGCTGGTCAGCTGAGGTGGGGCTTCTTGGGATACCTCCCACCCATCACTTCAGACTCCATACTGCTTCAGTTAAGCCCTTCCTCAATGTCTCCCAAGCTTGAGACTGTTTCTACTAATTCAGGATTTTACTCTGCGTGGGATGTTTGTCTTTGGATTTTCTGGGTCAGGGAGGGGGAATCAGAGCAGCTAGAGTTTACTCTGCCATCAGGGTTCCTGGAAAATCAGGTAGGTAATTTTTAAATATTCAGACTGTGGGCTTGTAGCCCCAGGAGAAGCTGCTGTCACTGCTTCAGGCCCTAAGGTTTCCCTTACCCAGCTCCAACTGATCCTGTCCTGTGGTGAGACAGTTGTAAATAGCCCTTGGGGTGGGTGAGACTGCTGGCTGGGGCTCCTTCTCACTCCGCTGTAGTCTGCTCTCAGGAAACAAAGAAACCATCAAACAAACAAATGAAAAAGAATCTATCCTACAAACTCCAAGATACATAGGAATTTAATTTTGAAATTCTAGTAATTAATTTATTTTATCATCTTGATTTAGAAGTCATGGATCCATTTGAATAATATCTTGGTGTATATTATGAAATGCTTGTATACACCCGATTTCTGTCAAACTGCGCCAATTTTCAAAGGAGTTTTTGTTGGATAGAGAATCTTTACCCTAGTAGCTATAGTCTTTGGGTTTATCGAATAAAATTTGTATGTTGCTACGTGTTGACTACCTAAATAATTCCACTGACCTAATTCTCTATTTTTTAAACAGTCCCAAATTATATTGATGATGTCTACTTTGAGATTCATTCATAACTAGGTTCCCTTTCTTTAAATCATATTTGTAATATGTATATATGAATTTATTTCAGACTCTTTTATTCTTCAAAAGAATTTCATAATTTTATTCTACTTCCATAAAGGAATACATTAGCATGGGGTTTTATGATAAGATATAACATAACTAAATTATTTTTAGGTTTTTATTGATACTTGTAATATATTGGCTTCAGGTCCCCAAGCATAATTAATTCTTCTCCAATTACTTAGATCTGTCCTTATTTCCTCAAAAGGTGTTTTTATACATGCATTCATATAGTTACTTTGATATCTTGGTAGGTGGACTTCCTAGTATATTATACATTCTGTAAGTATTCTAAATATAAATTATTGTTCTCTTTCTTTCTATATGGTTTTGTTGGTAATGCAAAGAAATGTTAATGATTACTATGGACTCATTTTATATATTGCAAATTTTCTCATTTTTAATTTTTTTTACAAATGCTTTATTAGCTTCTGTTTTACATCATCCATTTCCTCCAGATTTTGAGTTACAATTATTTTCCCCCCCTGTTTTTCCCCTGCCCACCCTCCCAGAATAGCAGTCCCACAAGATATCACTTCCTCCAATCTGCTCTCTCTCATATCTTCTCCCATACCCCCTTCGACTTTTCCATTAGAGGAAGGTGAATCTTTGTGTCCCAATGCCTGCACATCTTATATCCCGATTACAAGCAAAAGAGTATTAATAATAGTATTTATATATATTTGAAACATTGAATCTTAAGACCTCGAATTTCAGATCCATTCCCTTCCTCCCTTGTCACCCATTCCCTCTGGGAAGATAAGTAATTCAGTATATGTTGTACATGTCTAGCTATGCAAAACATTACAATAGTAGATATATTGCACAAGGCTGCTTATAATTCCCTCCCACTCATCCCACCCCCCACCTGGTCCATTCCCAACATGATCCTGTCCCTCTTCTATACTGGGTACTTCCAACCTCCCCTCCCCCCAAGGATGCCCTCCTATTCATCATCCCTCCTCTCATCCCCCTTCCCCCTATTCTGCTGCAGGTTGAGATATCCCATTTAGTATGTATGTCATTCTCTCCCTGAACCAAATTCAATGTGAATGTGGTTATGCCTTTTTGCCCTCCTATTCTTCCCCTCCCCTGCAACCACTTCCCCATGCTTCTGCTACATGAGATAGTTTACCCTACCCTGTCTGTCCCCATCTCCTCTTGCCACTTCCCTCTCTCACCTCATAATTTCACCACTTGAGTATCCTCCCTTCCCAGCAAATTTAACCTATGCCCTTTATCCATATATAACTGTAAATATATATACACACATTCACATATGTATTCATATGACCATACATCCTTCTTCCATTATTTTCATACTGAGAAAGATTTCATCAGTCACAGTTATTGTTTTTCCATATAGGAATGTAAATAGTTCAACTTTGATAAGTTCCTTTTGATTTCTTTTCCCTGATTACCTTCTCAGGCATCTCTTGCTTCTTGTGTCTGGATGTCAAATTTTCTATTCAACTCTGGTTTTTTCCTCAAGAATGCTTGAAAGTCCTCTATTCTACTGAATGACCATATTTTCCCCTGAAACAAAATACTCAGCTTTGCTGGGTAGGTGACCCTTAGGTTCAGTCCCAGCTCTTTTGCCCTCTGCAATATCATATTCCATGCCCTTCGATACCTCAGTGTAGAAGCTGCCAGGTCCTGGGCTATTCTGATTGTGTTTCCACAATATTGAAATTGTTTCTTCCTGGCTGCTTGCAGTATTTTCTCCTTGATCTGGGGATTCTGGAACCTCGCTATAATATTCCTGGGAGTTTTCTTTTTGGGATCTTTTGTGGATTCTTTCAACCTCTATTTTGCCCTCTGGATCTAAAATATCAGGGCAATTTTCCTTGAGAATTTCTTGAAGGGTGATTTCTAGGTTCTTACTTTGATCATGGCTTTCAAGTAGTCCAATAATTTTTAAATTGTCTCTCCTGGATCTATTCTCCAGGTCAGTGGTTTTTCCCATGAGATATTTCACATTGCCTTCTAATCTTTCGTTTGTTTGGATCTGCTTAACAGCATCTTGATTTCTCATAAAATCATTAGCTTCCATTTGCTCCAGTCTAACTCTGAAGGAATGAATCTCCTCAGTGAACTTTTGAGATTCTTTTTCCATCTGGCAAATTCGACTTTTTAAGGCATTCTTCTCCTCATTGCCCTTTTGGGCCTCCTTTGCCATTTGAGTTAGTCTATTTTTTAAGGTGTTGTTTTCTTCAGTCAGGCTGTTAACCCGCATTACATGCTTTTCCTGCATCCTTCTCATTTCTCTTCCCAATTTTTCCTCCACTTCTCTTATTTGATTTTTAAAGTCCTTCTTAAGGTCATCTATGGCCTGCAACCCACCCATGTTTTCCCCTGGGTCTTTTGGAGCAGGACTTCTGACCTCACAGTCCTTTTCCCGCTCTATGCCCCCAAAATAGGAGTCTAGGGTTGCATTTTTCTGTTTCCTTTGCCTTGGCATGTTGCCACTTAATTGCTTGACTTTTGGGCTTGTTGCCACTGTATGGCTCTGCTGCCAGACAGGGGGCCAGACAGGGAAATTTTCATCCCGAACGTGTGGGGGGACAACTTCCGTGGGGGAACATCTTCCGTTTCTGGCAAGCTGGAAACCCACCCACGACCTCCACCCCAGATCAAATCCAGATCCAGGGAGGTTAAAGCAAGAGCAATTACCCCCCAAGACTGATTGCTGGATCTCCCTACAGTTCACAGGCCAGGAGCTGGAGCTGCCACTGAAAACTACAAAATAGCTTGTCTCCTCAGTGGCTTCTAGCCCCCAGGGGAGGAAGCCAATGTGTTCCCCAAATACTGGTCCCAAAGTCCATAGGGCACTAACCTCTCACTTTGTCCTAGGCATGTCTATGTTGATAATTCTGTAATCACCACAACTGCTGGTGTTCTGGGGTCCCTCCAGTGGGCTGCTGGCCCTGCCACCCTGGGGCTAAAACCGAGACTCAGGCGGACCTGTGCTCGGCTCCCCACACACTCCTGTCAGCTCCCAGACTGCTGCACTGGTCCTTCCTGCAGGGCTGCTGTGCTTTCCTCAGCGGGAGGTTAGCTTCTCTGTGTCGTTCTGTGGGTTCTGGGGCTCCAGAAGTTGTTCAGAGTCCCCTTTTACATAGTTTGGAGGTGATCTGGTGGGGAGAGTGGCTTGGACATGCTGTTTCTACTCCGCCATCTTGGCTCCACCTCATTTTTTATTTCTTTGTTTCCTAACTCAGCCTATGTAATTAAGGTATCATGTAGTTTGGAAAAAAAGATAGAATTTTGTTTCCTCTTTGCCAATGCTTTTTTCCTACATTTATTTTTCCTGCCTCATGTAGACAGATGTAATTTATAGCACATTATATCAAAGATGACATAACTATATTAAGAAAATAGTGGTGGTGAAAGTAGACATCCCTCCTTTACTACTGATCTGAATGGAAAGGCCACTGGCTAATCATCATTTAATATATTTCAGACTCTAAGTTTTAGAGCAATACTATTTAATGATATTAAAGAAAAGTCCAGTTATTCCCTTGGTTTCCAAATTAAAAAAAAATTTTTTCTGCAATGTCATATTTTACCGAAAGATTTTCCATATCTATTCATATAGTCATATAGTTTTATTGTTGTTGTGACTAATATGGCCTATTATCTTTAAATTATTCATAATGTTTAAACAACTGTGCATTCTTGACATTAATCTAACCTGATCATACTATATAATATAACATTTTTGGTACCTTACTGGAACCTGTTTGCTAGTACTGAATTTTAATATTTGTCATGAAAATTGATTAGAATTTAGTTTTCCTTTTCTGTTTTTAAACCTGGTTTAGACATAAAAACTATATTTGTATCATAAGTGAGTTATGGTCAGATACTACATCTTCTTTCTATTTTTACAAAATTTTAAATTACTACAAATTACTTACACTTTAAATATTTTATATAATTGCTCTGTTAAATGTTTCAAAGGACCTGGGTTTTCTCACCCACAAAAAGATTATAAGTACTTTTTTGTCTTTTTCATTTTTTTTCCAGAAAAAGAGTTATTTAAATTCACTGTTTCTTGTTTAGCTAATTGGATAGTTTTATAGTTTCCTAAATATTATTTACTTGATTTTTCAATTTAATTAGCATGCAATTAGGTGAAATTAGAATAATTCTTCTCACTTTTATATTTTGGTGCATTTTCTTTTTTAATAATTGTATTTTGGCTTTCATCTTCATTTAAATCCAATTACCTAAAATCTTGTATATTTTATTATTTTCCTAAACAACTAGTTTCTAGTTTTATTCATTAATTCAACTTATTTATATTTTCCTCCTCATTTTATTCATTTTCTTTAATTTCCAGGATTTCTATTTTGTTATTTAATAAAGATTTACAAAATTTGCTGATTTATTTTCTGTTTCTGTTTATTTGCATGCACTTGAACTGTTTCTTTTTTCCACTTTTGTTGATGAAAGTGTTTACATATGTAAATATTTTCTTTAAAGGACAGCTCTGGCTTGATAGTTTGTTTTTTGTCTCCAGGTCATTATATTTGATAAAATTAACTATTATTTCTAAGCTTTATTCTTTGTGGTGAACTCTAACCCATTAAATTTTATGATTGAAATATTTAGTAATCTTCATTTAATATTTTTGGACCTTTTTGCATTAAGGTAAAAAATATTTCATATACACACATATAGTGTGTTTGTGTGTCTGTATGTATATATGTCTATGTATATTCATGTACATGCATAAATACAAATATATGTATACATGCAACATACATACATACATACATACACACATAGTTTATTATTATCCAACTTTATTTTTCTTACCTTATCTGATATCATGATTTCTACATCTGTTTTTTAGAGCTCAGGTGAAACATAACAGACCAAACTTTGCTCCATCTTGTTCTATCAATACTACATGAATATTCATGGTTCAAATGTCTTTCTTTTAAACAGTATTTTTTGGTTTTTCCTTTCTAACTTATTATTATTTTCTACTGTTTTAATAGTGAGTTCTTCTCATCCCTATTCAGCATTATAATAATTTGTTATATATTTTCATCAGTCTTCTCCACTTATATTTATTTTTCTCTTTTCTCTACTTTCCTTTTTTAAAAAAATAGCTCAATGGGATTTTTAAATTTTAAAATTAATTCATTCTTAGGTTTCAGCATTCATTTCTACATGATATTAAATTCCAATTTTTCTCCCCATCTCTCCCCTCCAACCACCCTGAGAAGGCATGCATTCTGATTATCCCTCCCTCAGTCTGCCCTTACTTCTATCACCCGCCCCCATCCCCTTCCCTTCGATTTTTCTGTAGGGCAAAATAGATTTCTATACTCCATTACCTGTATATATTATTTCCCAGTTGAAGGTAAAACAATTTTAGCATTTGTATATACACCTTTGAGTTCCAAATTGTCTCCCTTCTTCCTTCCCCATCCACCCTTATTAATAAAGCAAGCAATTCAATATCGGTTATACATGTGTAGTTGTGCAAAACAATTCCATAATAGTCATGTTGTGAAAGGCTATTTTTCCCTCCATCCTATCCCATCCCCCACTTATTCTATTTTCTCCTTTAATCTTGTCCCTTGTCAAATGTGTTTGCTTCTGACTACCCCCTTGCCAATCTCCCCTCCCTTCTATCATTCCTCACCACCCTCCCCTCTTCCTGCCCCATCCTCTTCCCTCTCACTTTCCTGTAGGGAAAGATACCCATTTGAGTGTGTATGTTATTCCCTCATTAAGCCGAATGAAGAGAGTAAGGTTCACTCATTTCCCTTCACCTCCCTCTCTTCCCCTCCACTGTGAAAACTTTTTTCTTGCTTCTTTTATGTGAGATAATTTACCTTGTAATATCTCTTCCTTTCTCTTCCCAATATATTCCCCTCTCACCCTTATTTTTTTAAGATATCATCCCATCATAGTCAACTCACCCTGTGCCATCTATCTATTTATCTATCTATCTCTCTATCCATATATATATGGATATATATCTCTCTATCCAATATATATATATATATATATATATATATATATATATATATATATATATATATATATATATCTTTCATCCAACTACCCTAATACTGAGAAAGGTCTCGTGTGTTAAAATATCATTTTTCCATTTAGGAATGTAAACTGTTCAACTTTAATAAGTCTCTTATGATTTTTCTTTCCTGTTTACATTTTCATGCTTCAATTGATTCTTGTATTTGAAAACAAAATTTTCTATTAGGCTCTGGTCTTTCCATAAGGAATACCTGAAATTTCTCTAACTGAATATCCATTTTTCCCTTGAAATATTATAACCAGTGTTTCTGGGTAGGTGATTCTTGGTTTTAATCCTAGCTCCTTTGACCTCTGGAATATCATATGCCAAATCCTTCAGTCCCTTAATGTAGAAGCTGTTAGATCTTGATTGTATTTACACAATACTTGAATTGTTTCTGGCTGCTTGTAATATTTTCTCCTTGAACTGGGAACACTGGGATTTGGCTACAATATTCCTAGGAGTTTTCCTTTTGGAATATCTTTCAAGACATGTTCAGTAGATTCTTTCAACTTCTATTTTACCCTCTGGTTCTAGAATATCATGGCTATTTTCCTCGATAATTTCTTGAAAGATGATGTCTATGTTATTTTTTTTTTTGAGTATAAGTTTTAGGCAGTTCATTACTTTTTAAATTTTCTCTCCTGGATCTATTTTCCAGATCAGAGGTTTTTCTATTGAGATATTTCACATTGTGTTCTATCTTTATTTTCATTCTTTTGGTTCTTATCATTTCTTGATTTCTCATAAAGTAATTAGTTTCCTTTTGTTCTATTCTAATTTTGAAAGAATTACTATCTTCAGTGAGCTTTTGGACTTCCTTTTCCATTTGGCCAGATCTGCTTTTTAAGTCCTTCTTCTTATCATTGGTTTTTTGTATTGGGTTAATCTACTTTTAAGGTGTTATTTTCTTCAATTTTTTAGGGGGGGTCTCCTTTAACAAACTGTAGACTCATTTTTTCATGATTTTCTTGGATCACTTTCATTTTTCTTCTCAATTTCTCTTCTACTTGTCTTACTTGATTTTAAAAATCCTTTTTGAACACTTCCATGGCCTCTGACCAATTCATATTTTACTTGGAGATTTTTAATGTAGGATTTTACTTTGTTGTCTTCTTCTGGTTGTATGTTTTGCTGTTTTCTTTTTCTTTTTTCATGTTCCTAGTCAAATACTAGACTTTTAACTCTGGCAAGGTAGGATTGTGCTGTGTGTGTGTGTGTGTGTGTGTGTGTGTGTGTGTGTGTGCGCGCGCGTGTGTGTGTAATATCCCAGGCTTCAGGGGTTTTGTTTTAGTCATTCAATCCCCTACCATCTGTGGACCCAGAGCTCTTCTTTCACCCAGGTCCTGCAGAGTTTTCCCACTGACCTCCTATGCTGTCTTTGGCATTTGTAGGTTGAGAAGTCTGAAAATTGCCACAGATGCCAGTTACTCAGTCTCCTGAGGCCTGCTTGGTCCCTGTCTAAGTCAGAACAAGCCATGCCAGACTTTATTCCACTCACTGTCCAATGTAATATACTCTTTCTGTCAACGTTTCCATGTTGTCTTGGGTTTGAGATTTGTTTCACTCCATCATTTTGTGGGTTCTGTAACTATAGAATTTGTTTAGAGTCATTTTAACAGGTATTTAGAGGGGTTTGGGGGAGAACTCAACTAAGTCCCCACTTTTACTGTGCCATCTTGGCTCCATCCCACAGTTCCCCTTTCTCTCTCTTTTTTAAAAATTTTATTTATTTTTTTAATATTTTTTTAATTAAACAAATGCTTTATTAACTTCTGGTTTACATCATTCATTTCCATCAGATTATGAGTTACATTTTTTCCCTACCCACCACCCCAGAATAGCAGTCCCACTAGATATCCCCTCATCCAATCTGCTCTCTCCCATATTTTCTCCCATATCCCCTTCTACTTTGCCATTAGGGCAAGGTGAATCTCTGAGCCCCAATGCCTGGACATCTTATGAAACATTTAATTTTAAAACTTCGATTTTCAGATCCATTCCCTTCCTCCCTTGTCACCCACTCCCTCTGAGAAGATAAGCAATTCAGTATGTGTTGTACATGTATAGCTATGCAAAACATTACCATAGTAGATATATTGTAAAAGACTGCTTATATTTCCCTCCCACCCATCTCACCTCCCACCTGGTCCATTCCCTGCTTTGATCCTGTCCCTCTTTGATAGTGGGTACTTCCAACCTCCCCTCCCCCCAGAATGCCCTCCCCTCTATCATCCCCCCTCTTATCCCCCTTTTCCCTACTTGGGAGAGTGAGTGAGGGTAAGATATTCCATTTAGTATGTATGTGATTCTCTCCTTGAGCCAACTTCAATGAGAATATGCTTTTGCCTTTTTGCCTTCCTGTTCTTCCCCACCTCTGCAACTACTTCCCCTTGCCTCTTCTACATGAGATAGTTTACCCTACCCTGTCTCTCTCCATCTCCTCTTGCCACTTTTCTCTCTCACCTCTTGACTTCACCCCTTAATAATCATCCCTTCCTTGGGGAGGCTAGGTGGCGCAGTGAGCAGAGTACCAGCCCCGGAGCCAGAAGGACCCTCACAGTTCCCCTTTAAAAAAAAAATATAATGTTGTGACAGATGAGGAACCTGGTCAGCACCAAAGCTCTGAGCTTCACATCATCAGATTTCACTCCCCTGATAATTCAGTCACTCATCTAGACCCCAATCCCAGATTCTTACTCTTTCTTTGCTTTTAAAGTCTTCCTCATGATCCATCAAACAAAGCAATTTTGTTTTACTCATGCTATTTCTTCCCTGGATATAACATACTTTTTATTAATCTTTCTCATTCCCCCCATCTATTCCTTCATGTTTTCCTTTTGAATTGAGTATCAGAATATGCTTCCACATCAGATTGCATGTGTTTGTGTCTCTCTGTGTATGTTCTACCCTTCATTGACTGTTTCAGATGACAGTGAGCTGAAAGTGGCAGGCACTTCTACCATCCTCTGTTCCTTCTTTGTATAGTTTTCTTCTTATACATTTCCTTGTGAGACATGAAATTATTACCCTGTTGTTCCTTTCTCTCTTTTCTTCAGTGTAAATCATTTTCCACTGCTTTTTCTTTTTTTTCTTTCAAGATCATCCCAAAATAGTAAAATAACTTCCAGTCTCTCTGTCTTAAATCAGTCTTCCTAGAACCTTGATGGTCTTAGAGTTCTGAACACTTGTTATATCTCTCACTATTAGAATACAAATATTTCATGATCATAAAATCACTTCTAATTGTTCAAACATATTTACTTTTTATGTTTACCTTCTCTCCTCATGTAATTTGGTTTGTTTTGGTTTGGTTACTCTCTTTATGTAATTTATATTAAGTTGGTTCCTTGCAATTTCTGATTTTTTTTTGTTTCCACTAATGTACTAAAATCTATTTCATTGTGATCCATTTATCCTTTTCTATTATTGTAATCAAATTTGATTGGCCAGTTATTTTTGGCTAAAAGTTTAGATTTTTTAACCTTTTGAACATCATATTTTAAGCTTTGCACTCTTTCATATCATAGTTGACATATCTTATGGGATCCTGACAATGAGTTCCTGGTAGCTGGACTATTTTTTTTCTTCTATATACTTATATTTTTTCCCTTTCTTTCTCTCTCCCCCCACTTTTTTTTTTGCTTTTTGATGGGGGTAGGGAAGGGCAATTTGGGTTAAGTGACTTGCCCAAGGTCACATGGTTAATAAGTGTTAAGTGTCTGAGGCTGGATTTGAAGTCAGGCCTTCCTGACTCCAGGGCCAGTGCTCCATTCACTGTACCACCTAGCTACCACCACATTTTGTTTTTTGGAGTTGGACTTCCTGAATTTCTTTTATTTTGTCTTTATTAATTTGTTTGTTTACTTTTAGTTTACAAGATTCAATTTCATAATTCCTTGAGTTTCAAATTTTCCTTCCCTCCCTCCCCCACACTCCTCACAATGGCATATAATCCAGTGTAGGATTTGAAAATACTTTCACATTAAACATTAGTCAGGTTACAAAGGCGGGTTATAATAGATGGAATGAAAAATGGTAAAGAGGAAATAAACCCAAACAATAAAAAGAAAAAGATCAAGTAGTTTGCTTCAACCAGGATTCAAACTCAGTTCTTTCTAGTTCTTTCTCTGGATGTAGACATCTACCTCCATCATGAGTCTTTTGGGATTGACTTATATCACTGCATTGCTGAGAAGAGTCCAGTCTGTCATAGTTGGTCATCACAGATATGTTGTGTCTGTGATTGTATACAAATTTCTCCTGGTTCTACTCTTCTCACTCAGCATCAATTCACATAAGTTTCTCCAGGTAAATACAAAGTCCATCTGCTCCTTGTTGCTTACAGCACAACAGTATGCCATTACATGCATATACCACAACTTGTTCAGCCATTCCCAAATTGATGGGCACCCCCTTAATTTCCAATTCTTTGCAACCACAAAAAGAGCTGCTATAAATATTTTTGTACATATGAGTTTTCCTCCTACTTCTATGACCTCTTTGGGATATAACCCTAGAAGTGGTATTGCTTGGTCAAAGTGTATGAAATTATTTATAGCCCTTTGGGCATAGTTCCAGACTGCTCTCCAGAATGGTTGGATAAGTTCACAACTCCACCAGCAATACATTAAGTGTTCCAATTTGCCCACATCCTCCCCAGCATTTGTCATTTTCCTGTTTTGTCATCTTAGCCAATCTGACTGGTGACATGTGATACCTCAGAGTTGTTTTGATTTGCATTTCTCTAATCAATAGTGATTTAGAGTATTTCTTCATTTGCTTATAGATATCTTTAATTTCTCTGAAAACTGCTTGTTCATATCCTTTGGCCATTTATCAATTGGGGGATGACTTGTATTCTTTTTTTTTTTTGGAGGGCAATTGGGGTTAAGTAACTTGCCCAAGGTCATATGGCTAGGTTTTTGTTTGTGTGTGCATTAAGTGTCTGAGGTTGGATCCGATATCAGGTCCTTCTGACTCCAGGGCCAACACTCTACTCACTGTGCCACCTAGCTGCCCCATGACTTGTATTCTTATAGATTTGAATCAATTCTCTGTATATTTTAGAAATGAGTCCTTAATCAGAGATATAGGTTGTAAAAATTCTTTCCCAATTTCCCACCTCCCTCTTGATCTTGGTTACATTGGCTTTGTTTGTACAGAAGCTTTTCAGCTTAATGTAATCAAAATGATCCATTTTGCATTTTATAATGTTCTTTAATTATTGTTTGATCATAAAGTCTTTTCCTCTCCACAAATCTGAGAGGTACACTCTTCCTTGTCCTCCCAGATTGCTTATAGTATCATCCTTTATGCCTAGATCATGCTCCCATTTAGACTTGATTTTGGTATATGGTGTTAGATAATGGTCTATGCCCAGTTTCTGCCATACTATATTCCAGTTTTCCCAGCAGTCTTTGTCAAATACTGGGGTTTTATCCCAAAAACTAGGGTCTTTGGGTTTATCAAACAATAGATTACTATACTCATTGATTGCTGGATCTCGTGTGCCCAATTTATTCTATTGATCCCCTACTGTATTCCTCAGACTCTACCAAGTAGTTTTCATGACTGCTGCTGTATAAGACAGATTAAAATCTGGTATAGCTAGTCCACCTTCCCTAGCATTTCTTTTCATTAATCCCCTTGATATTCTAGACTGTTTGTTATTTCAAATAAATTTTGTTACTATTTTATCTAGCTCTATAAAGTAGTTTTTTGGTAAATTGATTGGTATAGCACTAAATATATAATTTATTTTGGATAAAATTGTTATTTTTATTATATTATATAGAATATAATATATATAATATAAAATATATATATAATATATATTTTATTATATATAGCTTGACTGAGCCATAAGCAATTGATATTTTTCCAATTAGTTAGCTCTCACTTTACTTGTGTGAGAAGTGTTTTGTAGTTGTGATCATATATGTCCTGGCTTTGTTTTGGCAGGTAGATTCCCAAATATTTTATAAGTTCTACTGTGACTTTAAATGGGATTTCTCTTTCTATTTCTTCCTGTGGAATTTCATTAGAGATATACAGGAATGCCAAGGAATTATGTGGGTTTATTTTATATCCTACAACTTTGCCAAGTTTATTTATTGTCTCAAGTAGTTTTTATTTTTTTACTTGATTCTCTAGGATTCTCTAAGTATATCATCATATCATCTGCAAAGAGTGATAGCTTGGTCTCTTCTTTTTTTAAAGCAATTGGGGTTAAGTAACTTGCTCAAAGTTACACAGCTAGTCATTATTTATGTGTGGGTGCTCATTTTCTGAGGCCGGATTTGATCTCGAGTCATCCCAACTCCGAGGCCAGTGCTCTTACTGCGCCACCTAGCCACCCCTTTAGGGCAATTGGGGTTAAGTAACTTGCCCAAGGTTACACGGCTAGGTTTTTGTTTGTGTGGATTAAGTGTCTGAGGCCGTCTCTGAACTCAGGTCCTTCTGACTCTAGAGCCGGCGCTCTATTCACTGCGCCACCTAGCATCCCCCGCTTGGTCTCTTCTTTGCCTAATTTGATTCCTTTGATTTCTTTTTCTTCTTTAATTGCTACTGCTAACATTTCTACTGCCAGATTGAATAAGAGGGGTGATATTGGACGCCCTTGTTTCACTCCTGATCTTATTGGAAATGCTTTTAGTTTATCCCCATTGCACATAATATTTGCTGATAATTTCAAATAGATGCTATCTACTATTTCAAGGAAGGCTCCATTTACTCCTTTACTTTCTAGGGTTTTTAATAGGAATGGATATTGTATTTTGTCAAAAGGCTTTTTTGCATCTATTGAGATAATCTTGTTGTTTCTGCTAGTTTTATTGTTGATATGATCAATTATACTGATGGTTTTCCTAATATTGAACCATCCTTGCATTACTGGAATAAATCCTACCTGATCAAAGTGTATTATTTTTAAGATAAGTTGCTGTAGTTTTTTAGCTAATATTTTATTTAAAATTTTTGCATCTAAATTCTTGAGGTAAATTGGTCTAAATTTTCTTTCTCTGTTTTATCTCTTCCTGATTTAGGTATCAGTAACATATTTGTGTCATAGAAAGAATTTGGTAGGACTCCTTCACAAATTTTCCCAAATAGTTTATAGAGTATTGGAATCAATTGTTCTTTAAAAGTTTGATAGAATTCACTAGTAAATCCATCTGGCCCAGGGGGATGTTTTCTCAGGGAGTTAACTGATGACTTGTTTCATTTCTTTTGCAGAGATGGGATTATTTAAGTAATTTACTTCCTCTTCAGTTAATCTGGGCAACTTGTCTTTTTGTAAATATTCCTCTGTTTCACTAAGATTGTCAAATTTATGTGCATACAATTGGGCAAAATAATGCCTAATTTTTGTTTTGATTTCCTCTTCACTGGAGGTAGATTCACCCTTTTCATTTTTGATACTTATAATTTGGTTTTCTTCTTTCTTTTTTGTATCATATTGACTAAAGATCTATAAAATTTTATTGGTTTTTTCCATAAAACCAGCTCTTAGTTTTATTAATTAATTCAATAATTTTCTTAATTTCAATTTTATTAGTATCTCCTTTGATTTTCAATATTTCTAATTCAGTACTTAATTGGGGATTTTCAATTTGTTCTTTTTCTAGCTTTTTCAATTGCATGTACAATTCATTGAACTCTCTTTTCTCTAATTTATTCATGTATGCACTCAGGGACATAAAACTTCCCCTACGAACTGCCTTTAATGCATCCCACAAATTTTGGTATGTTGTCTCATTATTATCATTCTCTTGAGTGGAATTAATGATTGTTTCTATAATTTCTTATTTGACCCACTCATTGTTTAAGATTAACTTGTTTAATTTCCAATTAGTTTTTAGTCTATCTTTCCATGACCCTTTATTGCATATAATTTTTATTGCATCATGATCTGAGAATGATGCATTTAATATTTCTGCCTTTCTGCACCAAATTGTGAGGTTTTATGCCCCAGTATATGTTCTGTTTTTGACTATGTACCATGCACCACTGAGGAGAAAATATATTCCTTTTTATCCCCATTCAGTTTTCTCCAAAGATCTATCATATCTAGTCTCTCTAAAATTCTATTCACCTCCTTAACTTCTTTCATATTTATTTTGAGGTTAGATTTATCAAGTTCAGAGAGGGGGAGATTAAGGCCCCCACCAGTATAGTTTTGCTACCTATTTCTTCCTCTAATTCCTTTAACTTCTCCTCTAGGGTTTTGGACGCTATACCACTTGGTGCATATATGTTAAGTAATGACATTGCTTCATTCTCGATGGTGCCTTTTAAGGATATAGTTTCCTTCCTTATCTCTTTTAATTAGATCTATTTTTGATTTTGCTTTATCTGAGATAAGGATTGCTACCCGTTCTTTTATTACTTTAGCTGAAGCATAGTAAATTCTACTCCAACCTTTTACCTTTACTCTGTGGGTATCCCTTTGTTACAAATGTGTTTCTTGTAGACAGCATATTGTAGGATTATGGTTTTTAATCCATTGTGCTATTTGCCTGTGTTTTATGGGAGTGTTCATCCCATTCACATTCACAGTAATGATGACTTTCTGTCTCTTCTGCTCCATCCTGGTTCCTCCCCTGCTTATGTTTTTATTTCTTCCTTCTCCCTTCCCCTCCTTGAGGGCTTCCCTTTTGACCATGACCTCCCTCAGTGTTAGCATCTGATGACTCCCCCTTCTTTACCTATCCTTTCCCCTTACTAATATTTCCCTCCTCTCTAATTACCGCTTTAATTCCCTCCTTTTTATCCCCCCTTACCCTCCTACTGCCTAAAAGACACAATAAATTTTTATATTTATCAGAGTATGTTATTCCCCCTTTTACACCAAGCCAATGAGAGTAAATTTCAAACAGGGCTCCTCTCCTTCCCTACTTTTCCTCTATTTAATGAATTTTCATGTCTATTCACATTAGTATCTTAAACTTAATTGATTATGTTGATCTCTCTTTGAACCAGAACCAGTGAGAATAATGTTCAAATGATGTTCCTCTCCCTCTTTCTTTCCCCTCTACTATAGTGTGTTTCTATGCCTCTTTGAATGACATTCTTTACCTTTTTCTGTCTCATCCTTTCCTTTTATCCCAATACAGTCCCTTTGATCCCCTTAATATTTTTTTCTTTTTTTTTTATCTTCAGGTTAGTTCATCCATACCCATACCCTCTATCTATGTATAACCCTTTTAGAGGTCATGATAATCATATAAATTTCAATATTGACAGTTATCAGCTTCTCATATAAGGATGTGAACATTTTGCTCTTGTTGTATCCCAAGTAATGAGCGTGTATTTGTGGGTGTGGGTGTGGGTTTTCCTTGTTACCTTTTTATGTCTTTCTCTTGTAATTGGAGATCACATTTTCCATTGAGCTCTGGCTTTTTCATCAGGAAAGTCCGGAAGTCCCTTATTTCATTAAACAACCATCAACTTGCCTGAAAGATTATGCTTAGTTTTGCTGGGTAGTTAATCCTTGGTTGCAGTCCTAGCTCTTTTGCCCTATGAAATATCAATTTCCAATCCCTCCAGTCTTTTAATGTAGAAGCTGCTTGGTCCTGTGTGATCCTCACTGTAGTTCTTTGATATTTGAATTGTTTCTTTTTGGCTGCTTGCAGAATTTTTTCTTTAATCTTGTAATTCTGGAATTTGGCTACTATATTTCTTGGAGTTTTCAATTTGGGATCCCTTTCAGGAGGAGTCCAGTGAATTCTTTCAATATCTATTTTATCTTCTGATTCCAGGACTTCAGGACAGTTTTCTTTGACAATCTCTTGGAGGATGTTGTCCAGGCTGCTTTTTTCATCATGGCTTTCTAGGGGACCAATAATTCTTAAGTTATCTCTCCTGGATCTGTTCTCTAGGTGAGTTGTTTTTCCAGTGAGATATTTTACACTTTCTTCCAATTTTTCATTCTTCATGTTTGGTTTGATTGACTGTTGGTGCATCATAGAGTTCTGAATTTCAATTTGACTGATTCTAATTTTTAGCAAATTATAATATTCAGTTAGTTTTTGGAGGTTCTTTTTTTTAGGGAGGTATTTTCTCCAATTACTTCACCTATTTTACTTTTTTCAGAATTTGTTTTCTTCAGTGAAACTTTTTTTTTCCAATTTTGTCACTGCCTCCCTGATTTGGTCTTTAAAATCTTTCTTAAGCTCCTCCAGGAATGCTATTTGGGCTTGAGACCCGTTCATCTTTCCTTTTGTGGTCTCAGGTGTGAGTAAAGAGTCCAATTTGTCCTCTGTATTTGGTTGTTCTTGACCTATATAATAAGCTCTGATCAATTTTCTTGCCTTCCCCTTCTTCTTCTCAGCTTCCTTCCTTCCCATTGCAATTTTCTATTACCTAATTTCTCAGTGTTTGAGCTAAGGGCCTGTTCATTGACTTTGAATGCTGTAGCCTCTATGTGTCTAGTTTGCGGCCAAGGCAGGAGTCTCAGGGAGATATACTGATGTGCACAGAGTAATCTGTGGAGGAGGGATGGTCTGGCTACTTCAGATTTCTGCCTCTATACCCCTGGGCTACAGCTTAGGCAGGCTTTTGATGTTCAGGTGAGGTGGCCCCTCCCCCTCTTCTCTTCAGACTCCTTTCTGCCACAGCTATATCCCTTCTCAATGACTCCCAAGGCTGAGGCTATTTCCAGTATCTTAGCATTTCACTCTGGGTGGGACACTCATCTTTGGGTTTTCTAGGTCATGGAGGAGGAATCACAACAGCCAGAGTGTACTTTGTCATTCTGGCTCCTGGAAAAACAGGTAGGTAATTTCTAAACTTCCAGGTTGGGGACTGATAGCTCCAAGAGAAGCTGCTGTCTCTGCTTGGGGCCCTGAGCCCTCTTTTACCCGGCTCCAATGATTCCTCTCGTCCGCTGGTGAGATGCTGTTAAGATGGCTGTAAATCTTCCTTGGGATGGGTGGGGCTCCTTCTCACTCTGGTATAGTCTGCTCTCTAGTCCTAGCTGTACAGCCCCCATGTGCTTCACGCTCCCCCTGTCCAGACACATGTGGGCACTTTCCTGGGCTGGATTCTGCCACACTCTGTCTCCTAGTGGATTGTCACTCCAGAATCCACTTAGATTCACTGTTAAAGATTTAGTGACAAGATTCACAGGAGAGCTTAGAGAAGTTACTGCTTCCTTTCCACCATCTTGGTTCTACCCTTCTATGATATTTTTCATAGTTTCAATTTTGAATTTTCTTTAAAGGGGTGGATTCTCTATTTTTTCTTATTCCTCTTTGTGTAATAGCTCTAAGCAGTTTTCT
Organism: Gymnobelideus leadbeateri; assembly: GCA_011680675.1. Taxonomy (NCBI): domain Eukaryota; kingdom Metazoa; phylum Chordata; class Mammalia; order Diprotodontia; family Petauridae; genus Gymnobelideus; species Gymnobelideus leadbeateri. The sequence continues at coordinate 223,733 of WOXC01004180.1, forward strand.
TTCATTATTCTTGAGCTAAAATATATAGGTTCCTTTTCTTTTTCTTTCCTTTTTTTAAATAATGACTTCAGATAGTCCAATGATTCTTAAGTTATCCCTTCTTGACCTAGTTTCCAGGAATATTTTTAATAATTTTAATAATTTCCTCATGGCAAACTCCACAGAGGACTTCTTGAATGGACATCCTTCTCAATGCATGTAGGTCTCTGTATTCTCCTTTACTGACTAGAAAAAGTGACCCACTATATTGTTTCTCCTTAGACTCTCTAAACACCACTTTTTCTGGCACTCTTCCTCAATATTTGATTGAGTGGTTATGGGACAGATTTGGGTTGCATAGATTCTTTCTATCTTTTCATCATTTTTGATCTCTAAAATGACTTTTCCAACTTCACAAAAGCAAGTCACATTGAAGTAATGGTTTGTCCTTTATGCTACTACACCTCTCCTAAAACTGAATTAATTTCCTCTTCACGAAATTATATTATTAGCTATATGGACAATACTAAATGGGATGTTGAACAATGGAATATATCAGCTATTGGTAGGAATTCTCAATATTCATAGCTACTTCTCTAGAAAATACTCAGCAAATGTTGTCACAGAAGAGTAGCTAAATAAAGGCATGCTAGAGTAGTGAGAAATAAATGTTGAAAGCCTGATCAAACGTATTGGTATTTTTGTATACCCCAAGAATCATGATGTTAGTCAGGTAATGCTATGAGAAATGAGTAGTTTCAGAGGAGTAATATAACTAATTGAAGATCAGACAAAGGATTGTAGTAGGTTTAGGGATTTTACAAAGAGCTTTTCTGATTACATTAAACATCATAGTACGAAAACCTTATTGTGAACCACATTGGGATGGCATATGTGAGTTATGTTAAGGTAGTAAATAATAATCCAAATTCTGACCCTGAATCAAGAAGTTCATATAATGTCCAGAATATTCTGTTTCAGAAAGCAGGAAAATGTCAAACATTTGAGGAACATTAGTATTTACATTAACAAAAACAATTTTGAAGACTATCTGGATCGTAGACCTTTTAGACATACTAAATTAACGAAATGTTACTGTGTCATACCTCTATTCCCTTTTACTATTCCTGGTCATTCCAAGTACATGCTATTTTTCCCCCTTTTGCTTCAGTTATCTGATAATTGTTCCGTTTTGTCATTTTATTTTGCCCATATAGATGGGAGCCTGGGTACCATGGCAATTGTGTGGCCTATTGTTTGCAGCACGTGGATAATTGTTATGCTGCGAACACCAATTTGTCGTATTGTGCCAAATGGCCATACTTCCCAGGGGACATGATGATAGCTGTGATTCGCCACCATAGGGGGTGGGATGTTGCTTACGGCTAAAGCTCTACCCGGTAATTCCCCCACTACAAATAACGCTATACATAGTACATCCTAGAAGCCCTTCATTATAGCATTTGTTTTCTGCTTGTTAACATCATTTCACGCTAGATGGGCACTAGTGTAATTTTCCATTTTGTTTCATCAAATTAAGGGAAGAAAGGAGACTGTCTTGCAAGTCTTTCATTTTATAGACAGTTGGTCATTTCATTAACACTTTTCATATTCTTGTTTGTCATGATGACTGACGATAGTAAAAAGATTTTCTACCCATTAACATATGATAGAACAGCACTTTTTTTTCTTTCTTTTTTCCTTTTTTTTTTCCTGGGAATTATTGATCGACCAACGAGTACATTTATTAAAATGTAACCAGCATCTCTGGCACTTGCAAGTGGTGCACACTTTAACCGATTAAATAGTCATGAAGAAAGAAATCAATAGATCTTGAATTCCTCTGCTTTGGCTCCTGCCAACAAAGTGGCTACAAGAATTAAGAAAGAAATAAACCAATGTGTTTATGTGGAGTATTTAAAGCACTTTGGGTTTTAATCAAGATAAAAATGGATATTACTATTATTGTTGGGCAAGATGGTCAGGGTATGTGGTGTTTTGATGTGATTACTTATCTAAAGCTTAAACAAGACATAGGGAATTCTCTGGAGGTTATTCCCAACATCATTCGAAATTTGCTCACATGGTTGAGAACAGTTATAGGTTGTCATTAGTCATTTAACCCATGACTCATTAGTAATAATTGAAGGTTAATATACATTATTGAAATTGGTTAGAAAAATTAGCCAGTATTATAAAGGAACTAAAATTCATTCATTCATATATATATTCATTCATTCAACACATATGTATTAAATGTCCACTGGGGACATTGCAGAATGTACTATACTGGCATGAATATATAGTTTAGTGTTTTCAAATTAGGAAGGATCTTACAGGACAGAAATTACAACTTCCCATTCTTCTATGCTGAGCCCAAAAGATGGACATTCAGATTCTTCTTAAATACTACATATGATGAGTGTACTTCAAAAGACCACCCTTTGCATCATCAAATAGCTGTTGACTAGAACTTTTACTATGTTGAGATGAAACTTACATCTTTATAATTTTCATTTCCCCCTAATTTTATTTTCTGGAGTGACAAAAAAAAAACCAAATCTATTCCTTTTCTTATATGCTGCAATGTAAAGACCACTAACATGTTCCCTTTACTTTTATTTTATCTATCTATGGGAAATTGGCTTATTTCCTTCACTGAGATGGCATAATTTGTGGATCCATAACCACCCTTTTGGTCTGTCTTTGAACATTCTTATATTTATCATATTCCTTGAAAAATGTAGAATCAAAACTAGATCTGTACTTCTGATGTGGCTTGACTAGTCCTGGTTAGAACAAAGTTGTTATTTCCTACAGTCTGAAAAAAAATAATTGTATTATTACATCTTAACTCTATTTTTTTCAATAGCCATCCAGAAATATTGGTTTATAATAAAATTATATTCTATCAGTTAGGGTATAACTACGGTCAGTGAGGTAGAATGGAAAGGAAGGAAACAGACATTTCTAAAGCAAGCACTGTGGCAAGTGCTTCACACATATTATCTTATCTGATTCTCACAATAACCCTAGAAAGTTGATGCACTTATCATCTTCATTTTATAGTTGAGGAAACTAAGGTAAAAGAAGTTAAGTTAGCTGCCCAAGATCACATCTATAGCAAATGTCTAAGCATTGTTCTCAATGAGCATTCAGTAAATATTTGCTGAATGAATTTCTGGGTTTGACCTCAGATCATCCTGATTCCAGGCCCAGTGGTCTATCCATTGTATCACCTATCTGATGAAGAAAGACTTTGACTTGTAGTTAAAAGACTTAGGTCTTGCCACTTCCCTATAAATCTCTATGAGGCCCAGGAAAACCACTAGCCCTTTCTGGATCTCGATTTCCTTTTCTATAAAATAAAATAGTAATACTTATGCTATTTGAATATTAACTATTGTTTTTATTGACCAGAGCAGTGTTTGTGCCTCCTTGTCAGACATGAATCTGGGTCATATATGTAATCAACAAATGAATAGATGAGACAAAACCAATCAGTAATCTACATTCACTGTTGGTTTTTTTTTTTAAATTTATGTTATGAATAACTATTTCACCTTATTCATATTTTTGGTTTTAGGCTAAATGGAAAAGAAAGCCCAAACCCACTAGCTCTCTTAAGTGAAGTTTTATTTTCATTTTTTTGTAAAATCTAGAAGTAAATGAGATACATGGAATATTATCCCCTTCCTCTCCTCTAATCTTTCAAGCTCTTTTTCCTTCATAAATCTTTCCCTAAAACTCCCCCATGAACACTAATTACTCTCCTATGTCACTATATATCTGTTCCCTACTATACATTTAGGGTTTTCATTCTGTTCAAATATGTGTGTGTGTGCATATATACATATATACACATATACATACAGACATGTGTACACACACACACACATAGTCATGTAATTTGTCCTTGGAACATGGAATTTAGTGCTGGAGGTGAATGGGCTAACAAATGGGTTAAGTAACAATCTCATAACCTGAACTATATTAAAATCTCTACAGGAAGAGAGGAAGGTACATACTCTTATAAAACCTATTACTCCTTCCACAGAGTTAGCTATCCTTACTAAATAATTAGTGAACATATACGAACTGAACTGAATCATAGTGATAGGTTTCTGAATATTCATTCCCTTATAACCTCATCCAGATCTTAACATTATCTTTTTCTTCTCCTACCCCATGGGTATTTCACTAAGCCATTGTGTCTCTTTTGGATGATAGGTCTTCTAAGAAACACTTCTTAGAGCTCCAATTCATTTTTCAACTTCCACTACTGTTGGACAGTTCTTTGGAGAGACTGACATTAGTAAAAAAGCTAAAGCACAGTGACCAGATCTTAATATTGAAAGAGGTGCCAGCTACATTGTATTTCTACCTATTGGCTTCCTTCCAGTGCAAAATTTCTTCTTTAGAAATTTCAGTCCTTGCACTGCAAGGCAGGGGTTAGGGATATCTGTCCACTGGCAAGGAAACAAGCTTAATCTTGTATGGACCGTAGGCAGGTCATACTGTAAAGCATTCATACATTTTCTTTAACAACAATGACAACAAACCTTGTCAGTTTTTACTTTTGTTGAAAAAATACCTGAGGAAGTGATTACTGGTAGAATGGGGTAAAATTACTAAATGAGCAGAATCAAGCTATGATAATTTTTAAATTGTTATTGGTTTCAAAAAAATAGCACCAATAATGGAACCTAGACAAAACAAAACAAAAAGAATATTTAAAAGAGAATTTCCATATTCTTTGGATACTCTTCTCTCCCTCCTTTAAAAGAAATAAATTAAAAAGAACAAAGAGACTCATGGAGGAAAGAAAAAAGTACCAACTCCTGAAATCAGCAAAGATCTCATAACCCAAAGAGATACTGAGAAACAAAACAAAGCGGAAAATAAAGTCATTAAGCCAGAAGAAGAACCTAAAGTCACATGGAATTTGGAGATAAAGGCAAAATATGTACAGAGGGATGATCTTATCTGATTTCAACAGAGGAACAATGGGAACAGGCTGTCTCACTTCAGGCATAGAGCTGCTTCAGGGATGGGGGCCAAGATAGGAAGACAGAGCAAAGGCTAGAAAAAAAATTGTTCTTCTTTTATACCTCTTTCTTCCCAAATTTTTCACTTATCCCTGAAAGCCTTTTGAATTAATGTCCAGATTGTCTGCATAGGCCTTATTGTATTCCATAAAATAGAGCAGAGTTCAGAATCCTTTAATGCCAGCAGGTTATATAATCAGATTACATTACAGTATTGGACTGTTACATGTAGGGTCTTTCATAGATATGGATGGATGCAGGAGACAGAGTTAAAATGAGGACAGTCATACTGTTAATTTTTAGAAATTACTAAGGCTGCAAATGTATTGGCCTGGGAAATATCCATTGATTCTTCCATTTCCAAACCAACAAAAACAACAAAAAATCCTTACATTAATGAATATTGTAGGTACTTTACCAGTCATTACATTATTTTTATTCCCTCTTCTATGCTTCATGAGGAGTACAATGACAAATATATAATTACAAATCTAACTTTTTCTCAGAGGAATGCACATGATGTGCAGGGAAGGACCAATTGCACTTTAGGGAATTTCAGACCTCCCTGGCCCACCATCCACACCCAGATAATGTGGGAGTTTCATTATTTGTATCTCCCAGGGCATTAGAATGTGAGCCTCTGGAGAGCAGGGACTGCGTTGGCCTTTCTTCCTATCTTCAGGACTTAGCACAGTAATTGGCACATAGTAAATGCTTAATGAATCATCACAGACTTACCACCAATATCTTTCTCAAGTACATGGTTCACAAAAATCAAAGAAGAAAAAAGTTCATTTAAAGATGAATAATAGCAAATACAACTCATTTGAGAGCATATACGGAATGAAAACTAACACTAAAACAATTTATACCAGTAAATAACTCTGCCCTCAGAGACTTATATAGTCTCAGTAATTTACAGACTGTTAGTCAATAGTCAGTCTAGGAGCAGTTATTAAGCACCTTCTGTATGCCAGCCACTGTGCTAAAAGTGGATTGGATGTTATCCCAGCTGTCCTTTTTTTGTATGTCTCGCCCATATATCACTAACTCTGAACAGATCATTATCACTTCTTTTTTCAAGCTCTTCCTCATCAAGCAGTCTGCCAAGTATAGCTCCTCCCTCTCCTTGTAGTTTTTTTGTAGATTCTAGCAGATGGAAGGATCATCTCTTCTGTCTTGTTTCTCATGATTGGTTCTCTTTAGAGAATTTCCAGTAATTCTTCTTTTTCTTTCTTTTTACTACTTAGTTCAGTGCCTATGGTCTTTTCCATATAGCTCACATATTGTTCTATCAGATGGTGATATTTAAATATGATCACTTCTTATATAACCTTTTCATTTGAGACCCAGACTACATTTAACCCTCTGTTGGCTTATCATTAGACCTAGAGGTCCTTTGCTTCTCACTACAACACTACACCAAAAAAGAGTATGCACACTCCATCTCCCCCTTGTTTTCTACTTCTGCTGTATCCTCATATCATGGAAAAATACCAAGTCAGTCAGTCAGTAAGGATTTATTAACTGCTTACTATGTACTAGGCATACATACTAAGTGGGAGGTACAAAGGAAGAGGAATATAACATAAAATAATGGTTTCTATCCTCAAGGACCTCATATTCAAATAGAGAAAACATGTAAACAACTAAATAAAAAGAAGATATATACAGGGTAAATTGGAAATAATCTCTGAGGAAAGCTACCAACCTTAAGGCAAAGCAGGGGAAGGTTTCTTGCAGATGGGGCAATTTTAACTGAGACTTTCAGGAAGCCAATAAACTTTTGTTTTTCTTTCTAGAATTATGCCCAATCTCCTTTTATGTCTTTAGATAGAATGAGAAGATATACTAAGTGGAATCTTATGCCTATCTTAATCCTAGCCTCTGAATATTTAAGCCATGAGGGATGTGATTACTCCCAAGGCAGCTCATTCCAAGTTGGAATAGTTTGAGTTGACAGACATATTTTGCTACCATCAAGGAGAAAATTTCTCTAAAATTTCTTCCCCTAGTCCTTCCCTAAAAGTCAAATACAATCATTCTAATCCATCTTGTTGCCCTTCAAATACTTGAAAATCACAATGATGTACAACTCCCCAAATATTCTTTTCTTTAAGCTAACATCCCCAGTTTCTTCCACAAATTTCTGTGTCATACTTTTTAAGTTCTATCTCATTCTGATCTAACTTTTCTTTTCTTTTTTTTTCTTTTTTGCTTTTTTGGAGGGCAATTGGGGTTAAGTAACTTGCACAAGATCACATGGCTAGGTTTTTTTTTTTAATCTAACTTTTCTAAGTGTTCTTCGGGTTATCTATTTCTTTCCCAAATATGGTGCCCAATAATGAAAATGTTATTATATTTGTTGCTTGACTAGGTGAGGGTATAAAATAACTACCCCATCTCATTCTGAGCACCATGACTCTCTTAATGCAGCCTATGATAGAACTCTCTTTTTGTGACTGTGATATCATCCAGTTGACTCATTTAGCTTGTAATCCACTAAGACTCCAAGGTCTTTTTCATAGCAATTGCATTCTAGTCATTCCTTCTTTATCCCATATTTCTGAAAATGATTTTTTTAACCCAGGTGTTGCACATTAGAGTTATAACTATTTAATTCGCATCATTAGATATGGTTCATTCAAAACCTGTCAAGATTTTTTCTTGGTATAAATTCTGTCATTCTATATTCCTCCTAGCTTCTTGTCATCTGCAACATTTGACAAATAAGTAATTTATAACATCTTCCAAGTCCTTCTTAAAAATCTTGAACAGCATACAACCATGGGTGTATTGCTGAATAGGTCTAATGGTGACTTTCTTTAAGTTGATGTTAAGTGATTTGTCTCTAGTGATTCTGACAATTCAGAATCTACCTAACCATACTATAACCTAGCCTATAACCCTCTCCTTTATATGCAAGCATCACAGAAAATAATTTGCCAATTGAAATCAAAGCACACTGTGTCCATTGCCTTTCTCTGTCCTGTTTCTAGTCAACTGTCAGAAATGGAAATGATGTTAATTTGCCTTGACACTTTTTTTTGATGGTTCTATGTTGTCTTTTAGTGATCACTACATGCATTTCTACAATCTCAAAAATCATCCCTAAAGCATTTTATGAGTTTTTTTTTTACAATATTTTTCCCCAGGAGCAGCTAGATGACACAATGGATAAAATACCAGGCTGGGAATCAGAAGATCTGGATTCAAATATGGCCTCAGAAATGTCTAGTTGTGTGACCCTGGGTAAGTCATTTAACCTGTTTACTTCAGTTTCTCCAATTGCAAAATGAGGATGATGATAACACTTAACTATCATGGATTTTAATGAGAATCAAATGAAATATTAATTGTGAATACTTAGCACAGTGCCCTGCACATATTAAATGCTTAATAAGTGTTTATTAATTAAGTGAGGTCAAGCTCACCAAGCTTTTCCTCAGCAGCTCCTTTTTCTTTTTTGAATATTGGTACATTTGCTCTTCTCTAGTTTTATTGACCCATTTGTCTCGGATATCTTTCAAAGAGCAATGACAGTAGTTCAAAAATCATATGTACTGGGGCAGCTAGGTGGAGCAGTGAGTAGAGCGTTGGCCCTGGAGTCAGAAGTATCTGAGTTTGGATCTGGCCTCAGACACTTAACGAACACACAAACAAAAACCTAGCTGTGTGACCTTGGGCAAGTTACTTAACCCCAATTGCCCTCCAAAAAGCAAAAAAAAAAAAAAATCATTTGTACTGGGGTGACTAGGTGGCACAGTGAATAGAGCACTGGCATTGGAGTCAGGAGGACCTGAGTTCAAATTCATCCTCAGACACTTAACACTTACTAGCTGTGTGATCTTGGGCAAGTCACTTAACCCTAATTGCCCTGCCTTCCCCCTTCCAAAAAGCTAAAAAAATATCATATGTACTAACTCTTTTATTTTTATTTTTTTGCTTTTTGGAGGGCAGTTGGGATTAAGGGACTACTCCACCTAGCCACCCCTCACTGTACCACCTAGCCGCCCCTGTACTAACTCTTTTAGTCATATGAAATGTAGTTTTGGGTCTGTTGACTTGATTTGGTTAACTCATTAGAATTTTCTGGAACTCATTTTCCTAATTTATAAAAATTGGGATATTAATTTCTCTATTACTCAAATCATAGGCCTATTTTTGAGAGTCAAATAAGATAATGAATATAAAACATGGCCCTGGCCATTAAGGAACTTAAAATCTAGCAGGAGCAATAAGACTGCAATACAAGAAAATATATCTTATAAGCCCAAATGAGTGTTACAGATACTAGTCCCATAAAATTTCAAAGGAGTGAGAAAAATGTAGATAGAAAGACCGTGATGTTTCTATGTCTCTTAGTCATTTGGTTTTCTTCACTTAAAATTTCCCTTTCTTCCTTTTCTACTTAAACAAATCCTATCCATTATTCAAGACCCAGATTAGATCTCTCTTCTTTCAGGAAGGCTTCTATGTCTACTCCAGGTCCAAGTTGCTCTCTCCCACTTCTGATTCCGTGTAACTCTTATAATCTTTTCCACATGATTTAGTATTTTGCTATGTACCTTTTTTCTTACTGTTTACTATTACTACAAATCTTCAATGGTTGGCAGCTAGTTCCTCACAGTGGCAAGAGTATTAGACTTGCATGCATAAAGAGCCAAGTTCTAATTGTGCCTCAAAAATTTCCTAGCTATTTTAACCTCATTCTGCCTCAGTTTAATGATCTGTGAAAAGGGGATAATGCACCTACATTACATGGCTGTTTTAAGGATCAAATGAAATAACAGGTATTTACATACCTGAAATTATTATTATTATTATTATTATTTTGCTTTTTGGAGGGCAATTGGAGTTAAGTAACTTGCCCAAGGTCACATAGCTAGGTTTTTGTTTGTGTGTGTGTTAAGTGTCTGAGGCCAGATCAGAACTCAGGTCCTTCTGATTCCAGGGCCAATGCTCTACTCACTGTGCCACCTAGCCCCCCTATTATTATTATTATTATTATTATTATTAAATTTCTCTTATTTTCCTGACTGTACTGAAAGCAATTGAGGTAAAGAAATCATTGTTTTATTATTGTGCACTATCTTCCAGAAGACCTAAACAAAGTATGTGACATATAGCAGTCATTCAGGAATTACTTGTTGAGTAATATATAGAGGTGGGCCTTTAATTGGGCTTTGATGGATAGAGAGGTAAAATTGAGAGGAGTAGAAGGGTTTAGAAAGGTTATTTTAGAATGTAAGAATGGCATGAGCACTCAGCTTGTTTAAAGGACATTGAGTCAACCATAAATAACCTGATCAGCTCCCAGGACTGGAAAAGATGGGTAAAGATGTCTGAATAAATGTCTAATTTAAAAAATGAAAAATAAGGATAGCAACAACAAATAATTGCTTGGGTAAATTTTTGTTGCAATTTAGACCTGCCCTTACCCTTGTGAAACATGATTTGCCAATCCGTAGTCCAAAAATGTCAGTGCTGACAGACAGCAGAGCTGAGACTTGCTTCTCTATCACTTAGATTTTAATAAAATTTCAGCCCATCTGCTGAAGCAGCCTTCTTTGCCTCTATTTTTTGGTCTGCCTCCAGATTCCTGAGAACTCCCTGCTTGGGAACTAAATCCAAAGCATAATAGGCTCTGAAGTTCTATTCATCAATTTCCCTCAAAGTATGTTGAGGACAGCCAGGTTATTTTCCATCCTCAGGCCTAATGCTCAGAGCGGCAAGTAAACATGATGCAGTGAGGTCCCTTTGGTTGCAGCTAGCATCTTATTTCCCAACACCATGATCTTCCCAATTTTTAACATATTGCTAAAGTCTTAACAGAGCTAGTGATAAAAGATGGAATGGTAACACCAATAAACGTTCCATGCGCTGAGGATATGTTTAATAGTTCTAACATGTATAACATTAAAATTTTATCAACAAATCAAGGAAAGGACATTTTGTACACAGAAATCAATTTACCTAGTGACTATGGGCAAGACATGCTTGTAATTTATTTTGCCTATAAAAATACACTACTTTTAAACCTAATTCCATTCCATCCTCGTGTGTATGAGAAGGGAGGAGTAAGGGGAGTTAAACCATTAAGCATTTTCACATAAGGAAAGGCACCACTAGGAACTTCCTGCTATCTACAGACTGTAATAAAATACATTAATGAAATGAAATAACTGAAATTCCATGAATTCAACTTTGCTGAGAATCTAGTCTTTGAGTTTGTCTACTAGGCTCTTCCCAAAATCTAGCCTGTGAGCAGGAAATAAGTGCTTACTGTTGACATAGTCCTGTACTTCTCAGAATCATGGATAATATGAAATATTTTGTAGAGTCACTCTCTTCCCTTATGTGCTTGAGGTCTATATTGTTAGCCAAGACTTACTGCATGAAGGAAATATCCAATATGGGGTACCATGAAATTAATTATTCAAAGAGTCAGAGAGGATTTGAAGTTAGAGAATGATCCATCAGTGGTTACTTGGAGGAAGTGTTACCTGAGGCATCCTGAGAAAGAAGTAAATGTGATAGATATTTAGTATTAAAAAAGGAAACCTCAGATGGCATGCTCTACTGTGCTGGTAACACAAGTAAAGATTCTATTGAGAGGGTAGGGAACAGCAAACAAATCTACTATTGGGAATCATAAGGAGAATGGCCCCATAGAGGGGTCTGGTAGGTAAACCTTCCCAAATTTATTTATAAAGCTCTTATTCACTCATGTCTGACTCTTTGTGACCCCATTTGAGTTTTTCTTGGAAAACAGACTGGAGTGGTTTGTCATTTCCTTCTCTAGCTCATTTTATAGATGAAGAAACTGAGGCAATCAGGGTTAAGTGACTTGCCCAGGATCCCAAAGCTAGTAAGTATCTGAGGATGGATTTGAATTCATCTTCCAGACTCCAGGACCCGTACTATATCTACTGTGCCACCTAGCTGAAAAACTCAGATCTGACCATTTTCCTCATCTCCTTTAGAAGTTTCAGTGGTTCTCTATTGCCTTAGATGAAATACAAACTCATTTTTCTATCTTCCAACCTATCTTTCCAGGCTGATCATATTTTACTTTCTGTCAGGCACTGTATAGTCCACTCAAACTCAGTTACTTATTTTCCCCCAAACATGATGTTCTATATTCTACCTCCATGAATTTGCACAGACTGACCACTTCCTAGAATCTTTTTTCTTCCTTACCTCAACCCCTAGAATTCTTTGCTTTTTTCAGAGCTCACCTGCCATCTATAAGGAATCTTTTCTGATTTTCTCAATGTTTAGTAATCTCTCCTTATCCTGGAATTACTTTGGTTTTATGTCCTGCATTTGGTATATAATGGTACATATACTTGCTTTCACTTAATAGAATGTAAGTTCTCTGAAGGGCAGAGACTCTTTGTTATTTGTCTTTGTATTACCTGAGCCTACTACAGTTTGTGGAACATAGTAGGGGTTCAATAAATGCTTCCTTGAAATGAATTGAATTATGGAAATGAGAGATTGTATAATCATGCAGGTAAGTCAATGCAGGGCCTTGTATACCAAGAAAAAAATTATTTTCTCTAAGAGTGTTTCAAATATTTAATGGGATTTACCAGATTAACTGAATTAACCTATTTTTTAAATCCTAAGACATTCCCATTAATTCGATTAAAACTTCCCAAATTGTTTGCCTTTACAATTTTATAGCTTCTTTATTACTTTCATTATAAAAGGTTCTACTTTTGGCTCAATCAAGGTCTTCATAATCTTCTGCCTTTATCTTCAATTAAGCAAGCACTTATTCCATGCCAACTGTATTCCATGCTCATTATAGTATTGAAATAGTTGTCGTTTTTAAGGGAAACATTTATTCATAAACAAATTATATAACCAGGTACACTCATGAGGATGGGAAGTGAAGCTTGCCCCCTAATACTCTTCCCTTTCCTCAGCCTCTGCCTCCGTGGAGTCAACCCCTACTTCTTCATAATCTTTCTCCAGAGCTGCCAGATCCTCCCGGGCCTCTGAGAATTCACCTTCCTCCATGCCCTCCCCCACGTACCAGTGGACAAAGGCCCGCTTGGAATACATCAAGTCAAACTTGTGGTCCAGCCATGCCCATGCTTCTGTGATCGGGGTGGTGTTGCTCAGCATGCACATGGCTCGATGCACCTTGGCCAGATCACCACCAGGCACCAGGGTGGGGGGCTGGTAATTGATGCCCACCTTGAATCCAGTGGAGCACCAATCCACAAAGCGAATTGTATGCTTCATCTTGACGGTGGCAATCATGGCGTTCACATCTTTGGGGACCAGGTCCCCTAGGTACAACATACAGCAGGCTATGTACTTGCCATGGCGGGGTCACACTTGACCATCTGATTGGCAGGCTCAAAGCAGGCGTTGGTGATCTATGCCACAGACAGCTGCTCGTGATACACCTTCTTGGCCGATATGACAGGAGAGTAGGTCGAGAGGGGAAATTGGATACGTGGATAGGGCACCAGGTTGGTCTGGAATTCTGTCAGGTCGACATTCAGTACCCCATCAAAGCCCAAGAAAGCCATGATAGAGGAGACGATCTGCAGGCAATTTGTGTTTTCTAAAACATGTTTATGAACTTTATTTTATTTCATATGAATAATAATCTTGTAAGGGTGATTACGTGGCACAGTGAATGGAGTTAGGAATGCAGGAGTTCAAATCCAACCTCAGGCACTTACTGTGTGACCTTTGGCAATTCACTTACCCCTGTTTACCCCAGTTTCCTCATCTGTAAAATGAGCTGGAGAAGGAAATGCCCAATCACTCTAGCATCTTTGTCAAGAAAATCTTAAATGGGATCATGGAGAGTCAAATACAACTGAAGAACAGCTATGGTAAGCAGTATGAGTATTTTACACAATTGTATATACGAGTAAACAGTTCCACAGAGGTCAAAAGACTTGTCCAAAATTTCCTGGTTAACCCAATGAAAGGGTCTCATTTGAGAATGACTAAGAAAATTTAGTTGTATACCTCGAATAAGGAAAGAGCAAGACAAAATTCCAAGAACCCCATTTCTCCAGAAGAAAATGTCCCAAATATAGAGTGAGATGAGACCTCTTCCTTTCCTGATAAGTTAATAATATCTGAAAATAACTTAGGCAACAAACATTGATCCACCAGGATTTGAAAAATAAGGCATTTTCTGCGTATATTACAAATCCCATCCTCCACACAGGAAGAGGAAAAGCAAAGCTGTCTATATTGTGAACACAGCTGTGGCTCTGTAAGACCTGCAAAGGGCAGCCTCCAGCTGTGCAAAGCTCAGACCTGTTCCTCTGGGCTGGGCTCCACTTGTTAGACCTTCAGCCTGGGAGGTGGGAGGGGCTGCTACCACAGAGCACCGTCTGTTGAGAGCAGACAGGATACAGGAGTTAGATGACTGGCCAAGGGATGGGGCACTATTAATTGGACAAATCTACACAGGGGTGGGAGAGCTGGCACAGGGCCTTGCAGGTGGAAGTCAGAAGAAAAGAAGACAATTGCTTAGGAACACCAGTGTGGGACTAGTTGGAAGCTGTCAGACTTCAAATTTGTGCTAGGGCTCAGGGAATAGAGTCACACAACAGAGATGAGAAGTTTGCAGTGTGATTATGTCACAGTTTCTGTTCTCTACATATTTGGTAATCTGGTCAAGCAGAAAGGACTTGATGGGACAATTGCAGCTACCTGTCTGTAGCAGCAGGTGTCAATGAATTTTGTAACAAAGGAACATAGCAAAGAACAGCAAAGAAGTCATCATGTATTTCCTGTAGTCTATCCAGTATTTAGCCTATATGGCACCAAATAACTCTTTTGAATTCTTTTGAAAAAATCAATTGGCCATTTTGGGGATTGTGTAGACATGGCTTCAGTGATTCCGAAAACATAGCTTATTAGAAAAAGAAGATTATTTAACTAGTAATCATTTACTGGGCATGAAATTTTTCTAATATGGTGCTAGTCCTGTACATAGAAAAGGAAGAACCAAAAATATTGCCTTCAATTTTACCAAAAGTTTTTTTTCACTCTAATTTTCTCTTTCTTTTTTTCCTGTCTTTTTGGGGCTTTTCTAGAAATTATGCATTTGCTGATTTGACCTGAATTATATCAAGAAAGATAATAACATTTCAAAATTTAATTATATTTCCTCTGCAACAGATAGGCTCATAGACTCATAGCCTTGGAGATGGAAAAGAACTTAGATGTAATAGGGCCCAATTTCATTTCATAGAAAAGTAACCTGAGACCCAAATTGGTTTAGGGACTTGCTCAAGGACACATTGCTAGTAAGTTCCTAAGCCAGGATTTGAATTCTTGTTTTTCTGACTCCGGGTTCACTTCTCTATCCACTATTCCACATCACTTCCCAACTTCATATCCAGGGAAGTCTCCAGGATTAGAGCAACACTAACTACTAGATCAATCTCTTGTTAGTGTAATTCTGAAAATCCAGACTGGGCCAGAACCAAAGTGACTGGGAAAATTAGCTTAACACTGTAAAGCAATGCCTTCAAGTTGCCAATGTGTAGAGATCATATAAAGATACATAGAACTAGAGACAAGATCTTTGGTTTAATTGGTAATAAGAATTCTTAGGCGAAGAAGCCCCATCTATCCATGCAAGTTAGCTCCTTATCTGTAGCATATAGCCTTAGAGAGCTCTCTAAAATAATGACATCAAACTCAAGTAGAAAAGGGGGAACTAAGCAATATTTAAGGATCCTTGCAGGCCACATATTCACTTAGAAAATCACATGTTAACAATATCAATGCTTTATTGGATTTTTATTGTTAAATATTTATTTTATAATGTTTTAAATTATTTTAAAATAAACATGTTATTAAATACTAAGGACCATTTACCCCAAGTGCTATAAGTTTGAATAATCAGGACTAGAATACTGAAATGTTATATGACTTACCCAAGGTCTTCTAGCACATCGATTATAGAAGTGGAACCTGAATTCTAATCCTCCTGTCTTTGCAGCCACTTCTGCTATTGCAACATGCTTGCCTCCCCTAGCTTAAAATAGACATAAAGACAGATGAAGATGATAGCTAGACCTAGATAGATAAATATTTAGAGATAGATAAATAGGTGTGCCTATCTTGAGTCACACAGATCTATCCATCCATCATATCTCTATATATCTTCATGTGTGCAGTAAGGTGTTCCAGGTGCTCCTGTTTGTTAATGGCATTGTTGTGATTATACCAAGCCCTGCACCATTGCAGAGCCCCCTAACTAAACTACATAATTGCAAAGCGACTTGACTGCACTATTTTCATAGTAAAAATCAAATTGATGAAGACTGCTCCTTGTTCAAATTCTCACATGCTGTTAGATGGAAAGCCCATAAAACTTATCCATCAGTACTCATAGAGTGGACAGGCCCTGCAACAGACTTGAACACAAAAAATGGAGAAAGCTGCCTTGAATTTTGTAAATTAGTTAAATTTTAGTTGTACTTTTAATGGCCCTTCCCCCAAGCTTTGCCATTTTTAATTACAGCTTATCCTTTTAAGATCAGTAGTCTTCTAGTGTATGGCTACAAGTTTTATAAACTTACAGTCTCTGGAATGGTGAAATTGAGTATCACCAAAAAGGTAATGAAGAGATTCATGGTGTGTATGAGTAAGTAATAATTCATTTTACTAGATGAACAATGTAAATAATGTCATCAGAGTAATGTAATGTCAGAAAAAAAGGAAGGTTGGGTGAGGGAAAAGGATAACCAGTAGACAGTCTAGATATTTCATCACTATCCATGCAATGCTAAGAGATTTGTATGAAAGTTTCCAATGTGTAGTATGGCCTCCTTGAACTTATAGGTAGACATGGTAGAGAGTCATACAGTTTGGGCTGGTATGGAAGTACTGTACTATGAATCAATTAATGGAAATTAGAATATCTATTATATCACTACTTATTAAAGGATTAGAAGTATCTGAGAGCTTAGGCCCTATCTAGACCTTTTGTTCCTAAAGCAAACATGTCACACATGCACCTTTCAGGAGGTAGGAGTAAAAGGAAGTCAGCAATTCAGGAGAATCAGAATGACCTGGTCCAGGAATTTGGTTAAATAGGGTCACAGCCTAGGTGAAATCTTTAAAAAGACCAATAGGGTAAATAGAGAGAGCTTCAACTTTTCAACACTCAAAACTAAAGTGAGGTTTTGTTTTTGTCCAATCAGCTTCTGGATCTTTAGAAAGGACAAAAACATTTTGAAAGAGAAGATGAGAAACAGACAATGATTTACCTTTTCAAACCCTCCTTGAGAAGAAATCAGTCCTAATGGCATTTGGAGATCCCCACAAAGATGTATTTCCTTTCCCTTTAATTTAATATTCTTCCCAGAAGTTACCAGGCTTCCCAGAATATGTTATTAAGAATTTCAGATACCCCAGCAGTAATTTCCAGACACCACAGCCTCTGCTAACACTGTATTATTCAAATAACCGACTTGAAAATTAACAATGAGGTAGTGGATCTGAATTCTAAAAATGTTCTTAGGAGGAACTTTAACTGAGATTACACTTGATGTATCAAACTATTTAAAAGCAATTGGGATAGGCAGTGAACCATTCTACCCACTGGCTCATGAATATCACAGATACGAATGAAAGCAGGCGTTCAGGTGAGTTTTGTCCATGGCAATAACTGTAGGTCAAAAGCTTTGCTGTAGTTTTTTTGTTACAATTCATAATTTTAGGAAGCTCCAGACCTGATAGTTTGCTGGCCCTGGAAAGAAGGCTAAAATATTTTGGGGGAGGAGAATATAATGGCATTGGAAAAATAGTTATTAACAAATACAGATTTTCATGTTACTCAAGCAACAACTAATAGAAATATGATGAGACATTGTTACAAAAGAACAGAAATATGATATGACGTTGTTACAACATAATGCATTTTTATCATATTACTGATTTTTATGTCTTATCTCTGACAAGGAATGCTAAACACGATGCGATTGAAAATCAGTAACAACTGAATGTCACATATATTAAAATATGGAACTTGTAGTAGAATTCAATACAGAATGGCTCTTTTTTTCCTGGCCTCACTGGTTTGAGCCTGTTATGTAATCACTTGTCATTAAAATATGAATACCCATTGTTGGTTAACACAAAGCATTGCCTGGAGAGTTTCTGTCCTCTCCTTAACAAGAGAGAATAGTCTTATTCTATTCTCAACTCAGCTAAGCAAGTTAATTCCAAAATCAGCTGTCACCACCACCACTATTGTTTGCCCTGCCCTGCTAACACTTGATGATGAAATTATTAGAGTCACCCTAGGGACCATGAGATACAGGTGAGCAAAACCATGTGGGCCATGGGCCTTTTGGAAATGCAGGAGAGAGAGAGACAGAGAGAGAGAGAGAGAGAGAGAGAGAGAGAGAGAGAGAGAGAGAGAGAGAGAGAGAGAGAGAGAGAGAGAGAGAGAGAGAGAGAGAGAGAGATACAGAGAGAGAGAGAGAGAGAGAGACAGAGACAGAGAGAGAGAGACAGAGAGAGAGAGACAGAGAGAGAGACAGAGAGAGACAGAGAGACAGAGAGACAGAGAGACAGAGAGACAGAGAGAGAGAGAGACAGAGAGAGAAAGACAGAGACAGAGAGAGAGAGAGAGAGAGAGAGAGAGAGAGAGAGAGAGAGAGAGAATCTGCTTAAATTGGACAACTTAGACAATAAAGGTAGCCTTGAAGAGAAAAAAAAATATAAATTATACAAGAGGTGACAATGTAGCTCATGGATGTGTGTATAAACAAGGAGGAGGGAATATGTTTTTTGTAGTTGTTGTTTTGTTTTTTTCTGTTTCTTTTTGCAAAGTACTCAGATCCTGTTGTATCAAATTAGCACAAAAGTTGAGGGGCAAGAAATTTTCATGAGCACCTTAGGTATTTTCAATATTAGTCTTTCATTTTTTCTAATCTCCAATTCCTTCTCTAGCTCACATCACTCTTCTATCTCACTGGTTCTTCCAATAGTATAAGCCATATGCAGATCTCAGAGTAGAGGTCTGGAATGATCTCTTCCTCCCCTCTTCTACCACCCCCTTTCCCATTTAGTATATTGTTAGGGCCCGCCTTTCAGGGCTGACCAAACTCACCTCTCCAGACACCTCTGTGGCATTCCAATCGCCTTCCGAGATTCTGGTAGCCCTACTGTGACCTTCATGGTCGCCCCACCGAGACCCCTCAGAGAGTTTCTTTCCCAGTCGCCCCACTGCGACCTCTGGTTCACCCCCATGAACCCCTTGGGGGAGCCTGCTCCTCCCAAACAAAAGAATCCTGACACCAAGATGTAATGTTTTGCAGTTTAATCTCTTTCTCTTTCACAATCCCCTCTTTTCTCCTTCATCCTCCTTTCACCTGGCCTCCCCCCTTTTAGCTCCTTTCCCCTCCCCCAACTCTGTTCTCCCACGTGCCTCAGCAGTATCAGACTTCTCATCGCAGGGGAGTGCTCCCCTGTAAGCAGCGCATACTCAATACCCCAAAATCAGGGGAATAGAAGACACGCTCAGGTGCCTCCAACCCTGCTTGAGTTGCTCTGTACTTTGCCTGAGTTTTCCGTGGGTTCTCAGAATTCAGGTAGAGTCTTAAAGGGCCCCAACAGTATATTATATATTACAGATAAACATGCATAAACACATGCATACATACATATGCATATACATTGATATTGTAACGGTAATGGGATTTGAAGATGTTCTATGCCCCTTGCATAAGAAAGCAAACAGGTACTTAGCACCTTGTTTCAAGTTCATGATTGTGTCAAGTATTAAGATCCAGAACTTGTGAATCCCACAGCAGGATGAACTTGCTGAAGGAACATAAAGGGGCAAAACAGAGAGGAGTTAATACCATATATAAGGAGAAGCCCAAGCTAGAGAGACAGAATTGCTTAGAGAGAGAGAACTTCCAGAACTTCTGCTGAGAACTGGTGGGAGCCAGAACTACTGGGAGTGACAAGCTTGGAGGCTGAGCAGCTACCGTGAGTGAGGGGAGGAGGATCTTTGATGGAGGGAGCCTGTTTTGTTTAAAGGCTTGGGAACGTGGGTGTTCATTGCATTGACCATGTGTACCAACTTCAGGCTACTGTAATGACTTTGAATTAAATGCTTTGGCTCTGTCCTCCATGTGAAGAAACTGTTACATTTTGTGATTTACAACTATACCAGCATATTTATAGTTACTGTAGGCACTGTAAATATTGCATTGGTGTTAAAGACATAAACTTGCTGGAACCAATATTTTGTAGGAGTTAAGCTAAAAGTAGCCCTTTGGTATGGGGGAGAAATGTTCATACAATCTTTATTTCCATATCAACAAAGTAAATGTCTTTCTGTGTTAATTGATCTTAAGCAGTCAAATGGACCCCAGAATCTAGTTACTGGCCTCCAAAAATTGAGGGAACACAGTCACTGGGGATCAAACTGATGGAAGAGAAGAAAGAATGCATCCAAATTCTTAGGATAGCCTAGAAACCTAAGGGGGCAATGTAGCAGGTATGGTTCTTGAAGAGTGGAACAGACAATATTCACTATAAGGACCTAGCTTAGTACTTATACTTTTATAACATTTCTTTAAATTGCTTGTATTTACATATATATATATTTATATATGTATATATAAATGTATATATATATATGTATGTATGTATGTATATACATTCTTGTTCAGTATTATGGTCATTGCCATTGAGTAAAGTATATATACTTCCATACATATCATATATACAAATGACATACATATATTTATACAAATAAATAAATATATGTATATATCATAAAATAGATGTATATCATTGTATGCATATATATATAGATATGCCATTATATGAATATGTGTATTTATGTACTCCTATTGAAATAACTTTCTAAAAGATGAAGTTAAAAGGCAGTAATTATGTAGCACGATTCCTATACTTCATGTATGGCAAATTGGGGTGGGAGAGGTGATGTCATGTGAGAGAGGCTGTGAGCAAAGTGAGTGAGAAGGTGCCATTGTTTAAAAGCTGGTATTCTCCTTAGTGATTAACATATAACAGGATATGAGTGAGCACCAGAAAAGAAAAATTCAGGGAGCAGTCACCATACACAGCATTTACAAAACATATACACAGCATGCTTCTTTCTAAAACTGCCATCAATTATGGTGAAAAATGAAGCATTAATTGACACTTTCCACAGCAGTCTAACCCTCTCTCTTTATGATCTGTGGTGCATCACACTAGGCAAGTTAGGAGGGGAAGAAGATAAGCCAGGTGGAGCATGAGCCCCCACCAGGGGCCAAAAGGAACCTCAGGGAAGGAAAATTCAGGATTCCTGTAGAAAGGATAGAAAAATTTGGAAGCAATATGTTTGAAATGAAGGCTTGGAGGATAACCTTTCTTTCAAACCTGTTAGACTGACATACTTAGTTATTGGAATCTAGTTAAACTCAGAGAAAATTTTTACATGTATGTGTATGTATAATAAGCAAACATATTAAGTGCCCAGTAAATGGATAGAACTGTATTAGATTTGATTTGCTTACGCATCAATGTATATAAATAAATAAGTGCTATTAAATGCATAGGAGGACTCAATATTGGTTGGGCTGATTCCACAAATAGAAGAGGTACAATTACATGCATGACACTTTCCTCCTCCTACCTTCTAAGCTCTTTGATCAAATAAATATTGCCCTTCCTTCCAAAGACCTCTGCCTTCCATTTCTGTCTTCTTTGTTTCTGCTTCTTTATGCTGTGTGTGTGTGTGTGTGTGTGTGTGTACTCGAGATGTGAGAATTGCAGGCATGGATTTTATACCTATCACCAGTTAATTACAGCCTTCTTTTTGAGGACTAATTATGGAGGAAATAGATCATACTATTTCCTTTAAACTTTTTTTTACTATTTCTTTTCAGTGTTGCTTTGCATATAGAAGGTATTTATTAATATTTGTTTGAGCTGAATCCCTGTGTGTGTATGAATGTGTGTACCTATATTTATGTAGGTGTGCATATGTTCTTAGGAACCTTCAACTATCTCTTTTCCTCATATAAAAAAGGCAGTATATTATAGACAGAACACTGGGCTCAAGGTAAGGAATGTTTCAGCTCAAATCTGATATTACCTGTGTACCCAAGGGAATTAATAAATTAAGTGAATTTGTAAAAAAAAAAAAAGGATTTATTAAGTACTGAATATGTGCCAATAACTATACTAAGTTTTGGGATACAAATATAAAAGTGAAATAATTCTTATTCTCAAGGAGCTTATGTTCAAATAGAAGGAGATAGCATATGTAGTGCATAGATAGCCTGGATGAGATATTTTGGTTTTAGAAATGGCAGGGATAGAGAGTAGAGTCATCAAGTACTTGATTGGGTAGTCCTTTCCAGTGGCAATGGTATTATTGATTTCATTTAAGATTAAAAGCAGGAAAGGAGTTAAAGTTGGGGAAGGAGTAAGAGGATTTGCATGTAACAACAAGGTGGATATAGATATGTGTATGTGTGAGTATGTATAAGTATGTGCGTATATAGATATGTATGTATGTATGTAATCTTAAACATAACTCGTACTGGGTATATGTAGTGGTTTTATGACATTCTCAACAAAATCAGGATAGTGTGGGCATCAGAGAAGGAATTCAAAAGCGGAAAGTTTTAAGTCCATTAAGAGTTTGCAATGGCAGAACAAATGGCAAAGTCTGATAGTCTGGAGGATGCAGTGGAAAGCAAGTAAAATGGCAAAGCTATGACCAAGTCATCTAACTTCTTTGTGACTCAGTTTCTTCATGAGTTCAGTTTGAATTTAAGAAAACATAGCTATCTTCTCAGGTTGTTGTAAGGCACAAATTAAATCATGCATGGAAACCATTTTATAAACCTCAAAATCTTATATAAATGCCAGATGTTAGGATAATGATAATGATAATGATAGGTCATCATCATCATCATCATCATCATCATCATCATCATCATCATCATATAAAGGAGAAGGTTAATATTCAAGATTTGGATGTTTTATCTTCACTGCATAAACTATTTAGTTCTTTGATAACAGCTCAATATGATTCAATTTTCCTTCTTGTTAGTTGGTTTCTTATATATCCAGCATAATTATCATTGGGTTTTAAGGGTTTTTTGTTTGTTTTTCACTTGTTTTATTTTTTAAATGGGGAAAATTTCTGTATCCCTGAAAATTTCTGTAAGCACTGTAGGTCAGACAGCCTATGAAAAGTCCAATGGATGGAACATAGGCTTTAATATCTCAGAACCTGGGTTGAAATCCTGTCTCTGTCACTTACTACCACCATGACCATGGCCCACATTTACTTATTTGTAGAATGAAGTGGTTGAATTAGACAGTGCGTCATATTCCTTTTCACTCTAAATCTATAGTCCTACAACATGTTGTTAGGGATGAATTAGGTATAGTGCTGCACAGACAGTAGTAAGGGGAAAATGAGGCTGTGGACCTAAGAGGCTTCCAGTAATCTCCCTGGTCATTTCACTATAACATTTTGATGAGCATTGATTTCCTCGTGATAACTTGGACAAAGTAGGGAGAGTAAAAAACAAAACAAAACAAAACAATTTTTTGCTTCTGTAAGATGATTCTTCCCTAGTCTTCAGATGCCTTTTCTTCCTGTGCAGTTCCTAGCAGACAGTCTGTAGCTAGGCTGATGCAGTGCTTTGTGACTCTGCTTAAACCTCCCTCTCTTTGCCCTGCACGTTTCACTTTATTATGAGGCAGAAAGATAACCCATTTCCAATCCATCTATCCCAATCCCATACGCAGCCAAAGCAATAACAATTATCTCTGTCTTTACATTTTCTCCCATCTCTGGCTAGTTCTTGTACAGTAATGAATTGTAACAGCTACTTCTTGCCGACTTCTTTCCCATATAATTAATGTCCTAAGATATTCTATTTACTGGTGAAGCAGTTTGAATCAAGAAGTGATTACTTTTAGAGTAAACAGAGCTGCTAAACCCTATCCACAAACAAAGCCGACAGCAGTTTTATTTTTTTTAAATAATCAAATCGAAATCCTGAAAAACCTTCAAGTTTAAGGTTTTCTTATTTATTATGTTTTTGTGTGTGAATTGTATACTAATATTTTGGGTTTGAGATAGAATAGGAGATAGGTAGGTAGATAGACAGAAAAACAGATAGATATAGATAGTAGGTTTTACATAATGGATAATAGATAATTATTATATTTCCCCTGTTTCCTTGCTTACCTAGGCACAAGCCTGAATTGTTGGGAGAAAAATCAACACAGAGAATAAGTGATTTGCCTAAGGGCACAGGCTAAGGCTGGGCTAATATCAGAGCTAGAAATTGAGGTTTCAGAGTTAGAGCAAGGTTCAAAAAGATGGTCAGAATGCAAAATCCCCCAAACCAGTGAATGGGAAACCTAAGGGGAAAAAAGGAAATGGTGCTGCCAATCAAAACACAAGATGGGTATGGGTCAATCCACAAAGATTATGCCTTTCAAAATTTCTCTCACTTCTATGTCTTCCATTCTTTCCCCAGGGCTATCTTCCTTGCTTAAGCCTTCATCCTCTCTGGCTGATAACTATTTCAGCTATCTAACTAGACTCCCTATTGATAGTATCTTCTGTAATCTGTCATATGCAGAGCCACATTGTTCTGAAGTATCATGGCCTTCAACTGCTCAGTAGATTCCACTAGCTTTCCATGTGTCTGTTGGGTGAAGTCCAAACTTTTCATCCCATTATTAAAAAACAATGACAATCTGTCCTCACCCTCCTTAATTGCCCATTTCTCTCCAATATAAACTCTTCTTTCTAATTAAACTAGTTTCCTCATGCTCCTTAAACACACGAGTTTCATTCCTAAACCAAGCCTTCACATATACTATTCCTGCTGTTCATTTTCTCCCTTTCTTATACATAATTACAAAACATCATTTAACGTTTAGATAAAGTTGCACCTCTTTTAGAGTCCCCTCTATTTAATCCTGATCACATATATCTCCCTTTTTTGTGAACTTCCCTATTTACTTTTGGCATAGTGGCAAGGATAATAAATATTTGTTCCATTCACCTCCTCAACCCTTAAACTCATGCTTAATATTTTTGTGACTAATTCCTATCTCTCCAGATTAATCTTAAGTTTCCAGATTTCATGCATTATTGTTGTTGTGTTTGTCCTTTGTTCTTGAAGACAACCATATCATCAGGGAAGTGATGACATGACTTGCAGTTGACTTTGATTTGAATGAGGGAGGGCTGTGCAAGGTCCTCAGCCTCACTTTCTCCTCCAGAGCCCTGTCATCAGGACAACTGGAGATAGCCCAGGATACAAGGGGAGAGCCTGGTCCTTTTAAGCCAAGGCCTTTTCAGGTTCTCATTCTGAGTGAGGTAAAGTTGCCCATTCAGTGAATAGGCCTCTTAAAGAAGTGAGTCAAGGGATGGCCCTTTCAATTAAAAAAAAAAAATCAACCTGGTGGGGGAAGTCCTCAGGGCTGCTGGTCAAAAGAGAAGCAGTTACTATTGACATTCACTCTGACCAGATCCCATAGCACCTATTCAGATAAATGAATAAGCTTTAATTAGCTTTCTACAGTGTACATAGAACAGTGTAGATGATATACACTAGGAAATATAAATGAGATGTAGGAGCCCTACCCTCAGAGGACTAGCTGGGGAGAGGGGATTCCCCAGGTTAGAAAATAATTAGAGGACAATACTCGGTATTATGAGGTATATGCCACATGACTGATACAGACATTCAGAAGAAGAAAAGGGAATTGTGAACTGAAATAGGAAAAGCATCATGGAGGAGGTGAGTTTTAAGCTAGACATTGAAAGGTAGATATGGAAAGCTTAAGCAGGATTTGAAGAATGGGTATAAAAGGAGCAATAAGAACATTGGTATGGATGGAGAAATAAGTCATCTGTATTGAATTATTTCCAAACTCCTCAATGATGACAACTGAAGCAAATTAAACTAATTTATAAGTCCCAGCCAGGTATATTCCTTTGTGAGGGCATTAAAATGATTTGACAGCTTGGATATTTGAATATCAACATATGACATCCCAATATGATTATTTTTTGTGCAGGGGGATAGTAAGGATAGCCCCAAAGCCATTCAGAGACAAATTAGGAAAATAATTTGAGTTATAGAGGGGATATCTTCTCTTCCCCCCCCCCCATCTATTATTTTCATATGGGTGTCAACCTTGTTCTGAAGAAATAATCTATCTTCCAGGGATTAAGATTTGTCTTTACTGAGGATACTCTTCCACAGGGTCTGAAAATTTGCCTTTTTTTCCCAGAGGAGCTACTAGACAAGTTAACTTTCATAATTAGTCATCATTCAATCATTATGTAGGGTGTCCAAACTTTTAATTTGTTTTCAGATGTTAAAGAATTATAGTTTACTTCATTTACTTCACATAGTTTAAATAATTTCTTTTTTCAAGAAATTATTGACTAAGAGGATTTATAAAAAGCTTTGGTAAAGGGCAGAAATGTGTAGCTTAATGAAAGTGGAGCAAAGATTTTCCCAAGGAAGGAGAAAGGTTTGGAAAAGATCTGACCTCAGGAATAATTGGACTGAATCGTATGCAAGAAGCTTGCCTTTGTAACAGCTGAAATGGAATGAATGAGGCCTCAGGTTGAGAGGAGGGAGCAAGATTGTGTTCAATTTCCTCCTCACATTTTTGGTTGCCTTGACCAAAGCACCAGGAATAATTCAGTATCACTTACTGCCAACTTGAGGTGACCTGATAAGAGATTGGATTGGCCTAAATGAAGACCTTTGTTCCCCAGCCTCAGTGGTGATAGAGGTCACACTGATTTCTTTATGGGTATGTCAAATAAGCTAGAAATAGTTCTGCATGGAGAAGAAGTGGGCCCAACTTGAAACACTTACATGAGGAGTCAGAGAACAACTCGCAATCTTGTAGGACAAGATTGATTACAAGGGCAAAGTGGCTAACAAGCAGCCAAAGACACAGCCAGAAAAGAAAGGAATCAAAGGCCAAGGGTGCTGTATACCTTGCCATATCAAGGTCTACCAGCATTTCTAGGTATGGGGATCTCAGCACAGTTTGGAGTAACAGAATCAGAAACTAAATACATTGACTTTAAAGGCAACCAAATCCCCTAATATGTCCAACCCTGAACTATAAAACAAAGGAAATAAGGCGTCTATCCTATTCATGCATTATCTGGACATTTTAAACAGTTAATAGGGATGAATAAGAAGTTCTGTACTTGGGCTAATAAAAATCGATAGCACAAAAGAAGGACAAAGTGGTTTAAAAGCTGTTTATATAAAAAAAAATTTAGAGTATTAAGGGAAATAAATTCAATAGGAAGTCCTAGGTTGGTATAGTGGCCAAAAGAGCTAATTCAAATTTAGGTCTTTATAATTCTATAGCATAATAAAGCTATAGAATTCACAGCCAGGCAGGTAATAAAAAGTCTTACTGTACTTTGTCCTGGTCCAACCATATCTAGAGAGATTTGTCCTATTCTTGGCACCACATTATAGAAATAACCTTGACAAAATGGAATATGTTCAGAGAACAAAAATCAGGATATGAGGAGATTTGAAATCATGTCATATGAAAGCTGATGGATTATAATTATATATATATATGATGAATTATTTTGTGGAAAATAAGAATCAAATATTTGAACAATATTCAAGTGGAAGATGTACTATACCCATTTTTCTTTGGCCCTGGGGGTCAGAATGGGGATTAAAGTTAAAACTCATAGAGAAGTAGGTTTGGACTTGACAAACTTCCTAATTATTAGAATAATTCAGAAATGGAATGTGTTTTTGGGGAAGCAGCATGCTTCCTGTCACTGGATCTTCTAGATAACCATGTGAGGTTTTTGTAGGCAGAGTTTATGACTTGGTTGAGGGTTAGACATACAAAGCTCACTTACAAATTTATACTTTTATATTTTTATGGTTCCATATCATCCTCC
Organism: Gymnobelideus leadbeateri; assembly: GCA_011680675.1. NCBI lineage: Eukaryota > Metazoa > Chordata > Mammalia > Diprotodontia > Petauridae > Gymnobelideus > Gymnobelideus leadbeateri. The sequence goes on from WOXC01004180.1 coordinate 251,744, forward strand.
ATGAGGATGGAGAAATTGATTTGCAAGAGAAAAACTTCCATACCTGTAGTAAGTACTTAATAATTTTTCTTTTTCTAGAGTATCAACTACTTTGTGAAGATGATATTGGGCTTCATAATTGTAAGAACTATGAGGGGGGAAAGGTGATTTGGAGTAATCTTTCATATATTTCTTGATGATTTGTAATTCTTTGGGTGACAATTTCTTTTCACTTCCATCAATGACTTCTTCACCAGGGAATGGAATTGATAAACTGGAGTGTGGATGCTGAAAGACCTAGATTCCATGTCACATGAAGATCAGTTAGAGAAACTTTATATATTTATCCTAGAAAAAAAGGACTGAATGGGGACTTGATTGCGGCATCATAAAGGAAAGTATTAAACTATGTCTGTCTGGTTGTACAACATAGGACAAAGAGTAATGGGTGGAAAGAGCAAAGTAGTTTTTTACCTTGTTTTCATGGGAGAAAAAAAAAGCAAGGGAAATACCATAATGATTAGAGCTGTCCAAAAGGGGTGGTGGGTTTCTTTTCAGTGGAGATCTTTAAGAAGAACCTGGATGATTACTTGTCACCCATATTTTAATGGAATTTCCTTTCATGGACCTCTACCAAAATCCCTTCTAATGCTAAAATTCAGTGATCCTGTAATTCATTGGGTTGGATCAGGTGATTCTCTTTAGAGAGATTATGGAAACATAGAGACAAGAGATATACATGACATTGCTGAATTGTCATACGCATTGTTGAGGGGGCACCAATGTGAATGAAATAATAGGTTAAAGGATAATAGATTTAAAGCTGGAAAGAACCTTGGAAGCTATCCAGTGTACCCCAAGTCTGATTGGTTTATAAGAGACTGGGAAGCTAAGGTTCAGTCTACTTAAGTATCATGCAATAAGTCACACCTCTAGGGCAGCTAGGTGGCACAGTGAGTAAGAGTGCCAGCCTTGGAGTTGGGATGACCCGGGATCGAAACTGGCCTCAGAAAATGAGCACCCACACATAAATCATGACTAGCTGTGTAACCTTGAGCAAGTTACTTAACCCCAGTTGCTTTAAAAAAAATAAGTCGGGGCTGAGACAAGATGGCGGAGTAGAAACAGCATTTCCAATGTGCTCTGCCCCACACAAATTTCAAACAATGTGAAAGGGAGCTCCTAACAACTTCTGGAGCCAGAGTACCCACAGAATGGCACAGAGAAGCTAACCTCCTGCTGAGGACAGCCCAGCAGCCCTGCAGGGAGCAGCCAGAGCAGCACTCTGAGAGCAGGCAGCCCAGCATGCTGGGAACCAACAGCGCAGCCCGCAGAGCAAGCCCAGGTCCGCGGTTTTAGCCCCAGGGTGGCCAGGCCTTCAGCCGGCTGGTGGAACCCCAGAATACCAGCAATTGTGGAGATTCCAGAATTATCAGCACAGATATGCCTAGGACAAAGTGAGAGGTTAGTGCCCTATGGACTTTGGGACCAGTATTTGGGGAACACATTGCTTCCTCCCCTGGGGGCAAAAAGCTGCTGAAGAAACTGCTGCACAGAAGCCATTTTGCAGCATCAGCAGTGGCTCTAGCTCCTGGTCTGCAAACTGTAGGAAGATCCAGCAATCAGTCTGGGGGTTAATCGCTTTTGCTTTAAACTGCCTGGATCTGGATTGTGGTCTGGGGAGAAGTTTGGGGTGGGTATCCAACTTGCCAGAGTGGGTGGAGGCTTTACAGAGGCCACCCAACTGGCGGAAGTTGTGAAGACCCCACGTTTGGGCGGAAGCTCCCCTGTCTGGTGGCAGAGTCCTACTGTGGCAACAAGCCCCAAAATCAAGTAATTAAGTGGCAATATGCCTAGGCAAACAAAACAAAATAAACAGAAAAGTTCAACATTGGACTCCTATTTTAGGGGCAAAGAGGCTCAAAGCATGGAGGAGGACTGTGAGGTCAGAACTCCTGCACCAAAAGCCCCAAATGAAAATACAAGCTGGCTACAGGCCATGTGAAATATCTCATGGGAAAAACCATTGACCTGGAAAATAGATCCAGGAGAGACAATTTAAAAATTATTGGACTACCTGAAAGCCATGATCAAAGAAAGAACCTAGAAATCATCCTTAAAGAAATTCTCAAGGAAAACTGCCCTGATGTTTTAGACCCAGAGGGCAAAATAGAGGTTGAAAGAATCCACAGATCACCCCCTGAAAAAGATCCCCAAAAGAAAACTCCCAGGAATATTATAGCCAGGTTCCAGAATCCCCAGATCAAGGAGAAAATACTACAAGCAGCCAGGAAGAAACAATTTCAATATCGTGGAAACACAATCAGAATAGCCTAGGACCTGGCAGCTTCTACATTGAGGGATAGAAGGGCATGGAATATGATATTCCAGAAGGCAAAAGAGCTGAGAATGAACCCAAGGGTTACCTACCCAGCAAAACTGAGTACCTTGTTTCAGGGTAAAATATGGTCATTCAGTGGAATAGCGGACTTTCAAGCATTCTTGATGAAAAAACCAGAGTTGAATAGAAAATTTGACATTCAGACACAAGAAGCAAGAGGTGCTTGAGAAGGTAATCAAGGAAAAGAAATCAAAAGGAACTTATCAAAGTTGGACTATTTACAGTCCTACATGGAAAAACAATAACTGTGTTTGATGAAACTTTTCTCATTATGAAAATAATTGAAGAAGAGTACATGGCATATGTTCACAGGTATACATGGATAGAGGGCACAGGTTGAATTTGATGGGAAGGGATGATTATTATTATTATATTTTTTTGGAGGGCAATTGGGGTTGGGTGACTTGCCCAGGTTCACGTGACTGGGTTTTTGTTTGTGTGTTGGGTGTCTGGGGCCGGATCCGAGCTCTGGTCCTTCTGGCTCCAGAGCTGGCTCTCTGCTTGCTGCGCCACCTAGCCGCCCCAAGGAAGGGATGATTCTTAAGGGGTGAAGTCAAGAGGTGAGAGAGGAGAGTGGCAAGAGGAGATGGAGAGAGACAGGGTAGGGAAATCTATCTCATGTAGAAGAGGCAAGGGGAAGTAGTTGCAAGGGAGGGGAAAAACAGGAAGGCAAAAAGGCAAAAGCATATTCTCATTGAAGCTGGCTCAAGGAGAGAATCACACACATACTAAATGGAATATCTTACCCTCACTCACTCTCCTGAGTAGGGGAAAGGGGGATGAGAGGGGGGATGATGGAGGGGAGGGCATTCTGGGGAGAAGGGAGGTTAGAAGTACCCACTATCAAAGAGGGACAGGATCTAAGTAGGGAATGGACCAGGTGGGAGGTGAGACAGGTGGGAGGGAAATATAAGCAGTCTTTTACAATATATCTACTATGGTAATGTTTTGCATAGATATACATGTACAACACATACTGAATTGCTTATCTTCTCAGAGGGAGTGGGTGACAAGGGAGAAGGGAAATGGATCTGAAAATCAAAGTTTTAAAATTAAATGTTTCATAAGATGTCCAGGCAGTGGGGCTCAGAGATTCACCTTGCCCTAATGGCAAAGTCGAAGGGGGTATGGGAGAAGATGTGGGAGAGAGCAGATTGGATGAGGGGATATCTAGTAGGACTGCTATTCTGGGGTGGTGGGTAGGGAAAAATGGGGAAAAATGTAACTCATAATCTGGTGGAAATGAATGATGTAAACCAGAAGTTAATAAAGCATTTGTTTAATCAAAAAAAAAAAAAGAAAGTAAAAAAAAATAAGTCACACAGGTAACAGAACCAGGGTTCCTATCCAGGTCTTTAGACTCCAGATCATGTGCTCTTCCCACTATACTAAGATCCTTGGAATTAACATGAGAAAAATATGTGATTCATAATATGAAAGGTAAAATTCTTAAATAGGTTTTTATACACAATCAGACACAAGTAATTAGTTGGAGAATGAGTCATATGATCTTATAGACATTTTGACTCAAAACATAAACCACAGACAGCATGGTGGCAGATATATAAAGGACTGATACTACAGAATCAAAGTAAAGCATGAAATAGAAATCAATGGCTAGTTCAAGATCCTAAAAAAAGTTCTACATATCCATGCAGAAGCTTATTTCTTCCTAGCCAAGTCTTAATGTGACCTTTGATAAACACTTTTTATCATCATCCAATAGAATCAACTAATGTAAAAGTAATGAAACATGTATGGCTTATTAATCTTGTCATGCCATTAAAAGTGATCTACTTGAAGAAAAAAAATGGTGAACTCTTTTCCTCCCCTTCAAACATTACTCAGATATCTGTGCTTTCCTGGAACTGATAATGAAAATTACATATCTTCAGGCAACATACGTCACACACCACCCTTTTAGGTAACCAAATGGTCCATTGCTGAGTCCTGTTAATCAAAGTATTACCTCATAATTCATAATTTACACAAATCCTGGTTGTCATTCAAGCATTTATTGATTACTTACTATAAGCACAACCTTATGCTGGGTACCTTAGATAAAAGAGAAGTCTAAGTGCGGATTTTATTGAAATTTAATGGTTTGCCTCTAAATGGGGAGATAAGATTTACCCATATGAAACAAATAACATATGATTATGTACTGCCATAATTGCCTGTCTAGTTGTTTCATAGGTATTGTTTAAGCCACTTGTCAAAAGGGAGTTCACACAAGGATAGTGTTTGTTGCAAAAAGCACACATCTATAGACCTAGGCCACTCGGCTTCACTGCAGCATATTAGAGTTGTATTGGCTGCTGTTGGCTGAAATTCTTCTTATCCTCTCTCCTTGAAAATCAGAATTAATTCAACCTTCAAGGATGAATGACCAAAATCCTTAGGTTCTACTACTTTCCTAGATGGGCAAGTAAATACATTAATGAAGATAAAGAGGATAAAAGTGAATATTCAACTTAGGACAACTCACAGTTTGGAGGCATTATTGAGATAAATGGTAGAATGAGTTTTTGTTCCATCAGGATAAAATGATATGGGCTAGTCCAGAAATCTATCCCTTCATTGGAGAACATGTAATAAAACTTTAGTTTTTATAAGGGAACCAGAATTCTTAGAAGGGGGCAAGGGTAATGACTGGGTAAAAGTTATTCAAATTTTTAGCAAATATTTAGAAATTCAAGCCCTATCACCAGACAAACTTTATCCATAAGCATTGTCAGTGGCATTTGTTTCCATGAAACAGCTCATTTAGCATTAAAGATCCTTCCAGGAATGATCTAGGATGTTGTTCAATTCAGTCAGCTGCCTCATGGGAAAAAACAAATGAACAAACAACCAACCAAACCAAACCAAACAAAAATATGTAATGCAACTGAAATATCTAAGAATTATCCTGGACCCTGCCTTTCCAATTATGCAAAATTAACCAAGTTCCATTCAAGGTCCAGCTCAAGTTCTAACCTGTCCTGAAGTCTTCCTTCTTCAACTGCCCCAGTCTATAATGACCACTGTATTGCCTAATTGTTTATGGTGTGTAAAGTTTACCCAACTAAGACTAGAAGAACTAATTAATCTGTAAGGTGAGAGGATTAGATCAAATTTTAAATCCCCTCTGAGTTCTAATATTTTGTTATTTTGTATATAAAAGACTATATTTGAAGACCATCACAACAACAATTTTTTTGTGTGTGTAGTGAGTATGTGTTAAAACATACCACATGTCAATAAATCAACTCTTCAGTATCACATGTATCTGGAAGATGCAATAGACTCATCTGAAGAGTTCAAGCTCTGACAAGGTGAGAAATTACAACAGACAGAAGTCTAGACTGCTTTTAGCCTAATGCTAATAACCCAGGCCCCATACCCACGATTGAGGGAAGGGTATAGGACTACTAAAGAATAATTTACTGCAGAGCATCATAAATTAAGGGACTTCACCCTAGAAATATATTTATCTATTAAAAGGTGTACCTCTTACTAGAAGATGTAAGGTATATGTGGAAATAACCAGGTTAGGCCAAACAGAAATGATAAGTTGAACTCATTGTAATGTTGTATATCAGGAAGATAATTTTGCTTTGTATCAGGAGAACAGACATAATTCCAGGATATGAGATGTGAGAGATCATTTTATTTTTACTTTGATAATTAACTTTTTTCAAAGAAAATGGCATAGATCTAGATTGAAAAAAAATGAGGGTGGTATTTAAATCAGATGTGAAGAGTAATATTCCGATTCTTTCTCTGGTACTATCTTCATCAATTTGTAAAGCTTGTCTCCCATGCCTGCCATCTATTCCCTCCCCACATTTGCCTCTTAGTACCCCACATTTTCTTCAAAATTCAATTTAAAAAATCACCTTCAATGCATGGCAACTCCTGATCTCCTCAGCTGTTAGCGGCTTTTTCTCTGCCAATTCCCTTGCATTTATTTTGTCTGTATTTCTCAGATAGTTTCCCCCCATTCCCATATATGCATAGTCCCCCTTTCTGCCCGCTTCAGGTTAGGAACTTTTCATTTGTTGAGTTTATATCTTTGGTACAGTTCCTGAAACATAATAATCACATAACAAATCTCTGACTGGTTGATTGCTCTATTGATATAGCAATGGATTCCCTAATAACTGGTCACTTTGCTGAGTCAGGGTGACTAGACATGGAGTGAATGAGTTAAGCTAACCTAAGGATTCCATGGGTCTGAGTGAACTAGAAAGAATCTATTAGAGTTGAAGAGGCATTTGCTTCCAGTTTCTTGGCAGATGTAGATTCATATCATCCATGCCTGGATTTGGAAACATTAAATGTTCTTGGGTTGGTTTTTTTTTGTTTGTTTGTTTTTTTGTTTTGTTTTGTTTTGTTTTTAAGTGGGAGGAAGGTACCGTGTTTTCTGACATTCAAAGCCTATAAACAGTATTATTCAATAGATTGAAACAAAGCCTCTGGGATCTCAGAATTGGGGTTTCCCAAGGTGTAATTAAAGCTTCATTGGACCAAGATATAGAAAATATGTCCTCCTGGACACTGATTCTGTGTGTGTGCTTGTATGTGCGTGTGTGTGTGTGTGTGTGTGCGCGTGCACGCGTGTGTGTATTATACTTTGAGCATCTAATTTTCTCTAATTTCTCACCTTCCTCATATCAAATGAGAATAATAACTTTTGAAGCTAGATTAAAAAAAAATCTGTGGAACCCTAGATTCTTATACCATAGGAGGCCCCTTGAAGGTAACATGGTTAAATATTACCCTTTTATATGCTGGCAGTAAACCGAGGTCTAAAGAGTTGAAATTACTTACAAAGCTGCTATTACAGAATAAAACAAATTAACATCCATCAAAGCAGTTTTAAATAGTGCTAAATAAATGTATAGGATGATTCACTCGCATTTGTCAAATATCTCAATCCAAAAATAAAGCTTAGATGATATTTAAAAATGGTTTGTTTGGACTAGAACCTAATGGGGGGATGGGATGAGGAAGAAGAAATGAAATCAGTTTGCTGCTTAGATCCCCTTTAAATGGACCATAATCTTGGAAAATCAACAATCAAGTGAGGGGCCCTGAAGTTCCCAGTGAGCTGTGTTCTACTGAGCTGATGTAATAAGATCAAGAAATGAACTTCAGAGGAATAGTATTTCATATCTACTCTTTTGTATCTTACAATATCCTTTCTGGTCTGGAGAATGTATTGATTTTTCCAGCTATAGCACAATGCTTCACCCTCATTCACCTCATTCCAGAAGTTTCTCTCTAGTTTGTAATTATGAAATGTTAAAGGAACAGTGAGTCATATTCTATCTCATGATTGTTGAGAATTTTTATATATAAAGCCAGCAGCAGTTTATTAATAAAATCACATTATTGACAGGATGGAGTTTCTGGAAGAGAATACTGTCACTTGCTTGCCTGGACCTTTTCATTTGTCACTCCCAGAATGGGCTGGTTTCATAGTTAGGCCGACATTTATTCACAATGTAATGACTCAGTATGCTGTTTCTCCAAGATTTGTCCATATTTTTTCCTATGTTACTAATTAAAAAAAGAAGTTTAGGGAATCTAGCGCAAAAGAATAGGCCAGTAATGGAAAGAGCATTAGACTGACAAGAAACCAGGTTTCTACAATACTTCTGCCACTAACTAACACAACAATTATGGTCCTGGGATTCCTCCTCTTTCCAGGATGGATTGAGAAGGATACAATACTGAACCTTAGGGCTCAGAAACTTTATGTCAGCCTCTTGGGGCAAAAATGCTCTTTCATTCAGAGACAATATGATGAATTCTTCCAGTTTGCATCCTTAAGTCTTTTAAAATTTGAAAAACTTCCCTGACTTCTGTGATTATTGAACCCCACTTAAGCACTCAGCTTTATGGAGCTTCCTAGGGAATTAAATGGTTTGACTCTTGGATTCAGAGATCAGTCATAACTGAACCTACTCTTACCTGCCCCACTCCCTATCATCACTACCATGGTTTCCTAGTTCCTAGACCTAAGATGGATTTAACTCCTTCTTTTCTAAGATCAATGGACTGAGTCCTGGAAGGGACCTTTAGAGATCATTTATTACAATTCTTCATTACATATAAGAATCAGTGAATCAGGGGCAGCAAGATGGCACAGTGAATAAGGCATTGGCCCTGGAGTCCGGAGGACCTGCTTGAGTTCAAATCTGGCCTCAGACACTTAACATTTACTAGCCATGTGACCTTGGGCAAGTCACTTAACCCCAATTGCCCTGCCTTCCCCCTGCAAGAGGCAAAAAAAAAAATAAATCAGTGAATCAACAAATATTTATTAATCACATACTATGTGTGGGGCAGCTAGGTGGCTCAGTGGATAGCTCATTGGGCATTGAAGACCTGAGATTAAATCCAGATTCACACTTACTATTTGTGTGACCTAGGCAAGTCAATTAACCTCTGTTTGCCTAAATCTACTGGAGAAGGGAATGGCAAACCACTTTAGTATCTTTTCCAAGAAACTCTGATGGACAGTATAGTCATGCTATGGTCCACAGAGTCAAAAAGTGTTGGATACCACAGAACAACTAAACTAGGCACTGTAGTAGAAGCTGAACAATAACATATTTAGGCTTTGGAAAGCTCTTTCTTCAATACAACCCCATGACTGAATCAGCCTAAGCACTTGATATTTACTATTACTTAAAATCATATAATACTTAACAACAGGGCTAGGATTCAAACCCAAGTCTTTTGTCTCCAAATCAGATCAGCTTTACATTGTACCACACAAATGTGCCATGCCCCCATGAATGGGGGATAATTGTTGAAATGTTTACTATGTGTTAAACACTTGAGATGCAAATAGTAAAGTAAATAGAAATACAAACAATACTTTTTCTCAGGTTGCTCACATTTTAACAGGGACAGATAATACATATAATACAACTCAAATACAAGTTGGATAGAAAGGCCCCACAGTCCTTAGGGTTTATCAAGAGATCAAATGGCAGTGCCCATCTGGGCAAATAGTAAAGTCCAAAGAACCTTAAAATTCAGTCGTAGGGCAGGTGAAAAGACCTGGAGGACCTTTCTATTATAAAAGTAATTGGCATTCATAAATTCCTGATTATCTAAATACTGTTTTTTCTCCAAAAAGAGGGAACATAATGTGTAATCTTCTAGCTCCAAAATTATTCTGTCTTTATTAATACATTTATATATGTTTCTGTTTTCAGAAAGTAAACATTTTGAAGGCAAAACTCATTTTTCACCTTCATATTCCCACAGAAAAGCATGATTCCTTGACCTTTGTAGAAGTTTTATAAATGTTTTTAGAGTTGAATTGAATTTTATTTACTCTCTGAAAATCATATTTATTACCCATGTGGCCTCCTATACCTTTGCAAAGATTGACTTACAGGCCACTTAGTAAAATATGATTACTTCAATATTTTAAGGATTTGTGAATTCATATTTGTGGGGACTCCTTTCACTGACATAGTTGACAAGCTTTCTCTGCCATAAATTTAGCAACTAGTGGCCATCCCTCTGAAGAACATTTAAAAACTTAGCTTGGGGTGGCTAGGTGGCACAGTGAATATAGCACTGGCCCTGGAGTCAGGAGGACCTGAGTTCAAATCTGCTCTCAGACACTTAACACAAAATTAATTCTGTGACCTTGGACAAGTCACTTCAACCCAATTGCCCTACCATCCTCTCTCCAAAAAAAAGCAAAAATAGACAAACAAACAAATAAAACTTAGCTAGGCTAGTCCTTGGATGGTATACACCCACACACCCACACTCTCATCTCCACCAGCTTTGAAAGATCTATGGAGTTTGTGAGGCAGTGGTACAACCTTTGATAATTCAGAGTAACTTCCATAGGACATCATATCCTAGTGGAGAAAAGTGAACAAAAAGGAGGCCATGGACTATTATCACTCTAATGTTGTGAAATGATAACCTCTAAATTCAAAATCTATGTCTGACTTTTGTCTGTCTTGTGAAGGAGAGCTATGTTTGGGCTCAGAAAGTAGGTGTCCATCTTATTTGGAGCAAACATGGAGAGTCAAATTCCTATTCTAGAATCCTTTATAAATGATGATACTTATTATTTCAGACAGAACAGGTCCTGACTTTTATATTAGGGAGGAATGTTGCATTCATTCTTGATATTTAGATAAGGAAAGGAGGAACATACACTTACAAATAATGATAATCTGAGATGCAATCGATATAATTCTATAAGAGCAAAGAGAGAAAAAACGAGGAAATGGAAATTTGAGAGGAAAGAGAAATGTTGTATTTCCATCCAAAAATGGTCAACTTTCCAAGGAAACAAGTTGCTGAAATGTCTCTCTTTCTCCTCTCTACAGTAGCCTTTGTTGATATCCTACATTCTACCTACTTCAGGGACTACCTACTAGTAAATAATTTTCAAATCTTTATCTCTACCCCTAATGCTCCCAATTATGTTTCTGTGCCTGTATATCCAATTGATACTTGAAAAACAACATGTCACTGTCATATTTCTATTCCTGAAATTAGAATCTCCTCCTACATAAACTTCCTCTCCCATTTTTCTGTTTCTCTTGAAGTTATCATCATCTAAGTATAAAGTTTGTTGATGTCGCCTCTTTCCCTCTCTATCATTTCTTACATTCAAATTATTGACAAGTCCTATTAATTCTACCTAAACAATATGTCTTTCATTTGTCCTATTCTCAATATTACTATTATTACTCCAAAGAAGACTTTTATCACTTTTCACCTGGACTAATGGACAATCTTTGTTTCCTATCACTTGCCTCTGCAACATGTCTTTCACACAACTGTCAAAATATGTTTCCTAATGTGCAGGTCTGACAATATCATTCTTCTGCTCAAAAGGATTCCATGTCTCCCTATTACCTGTAAGATTTTTTTTTTAATCCCAGAAATCCAAGTGTTGTTTAATTTTTTTTTAATTTAATGAATTATTTGTATAAAGGCATCAATAACATGCTTAGCAAATTTGTTGCTGACATTCAGTTTGGAATGAAGCTAATATGCTGGAAGGAAAAATTTGTATCCAAAAAGATTTCAACAACCTGAATAAATGAAGCAAGTTGTTTGAGATGAAACTTAAAGGAGATAAATATTAAATGGTACTTTATATTTAAGTTCCAAAAATCTATTTCATAAATACAAGGTAGAGGAAGCAAGGCTATGCACTAATTTGTCTGGGGGAAAAAAAGATTTCTAGGACTAAGTGAATTGTAAATTCAATAGTGTGAAATGGGCTTAAATGAAGTTCATGCTGTCCTAGGCTTCATTAAGATATCTAGTGTCGGAGGGAGGAGCCAAGATGGCTGAAAGGAAGCAGTAACCTCGATGAGCTCCTCCGTCACTAAGGCTCAAAGGGTGAATCTGAGTGGAATCCGGAGTGACAGAGCCCACTGGAACACGAAGTGCGGCAGAGTCCAGCCCAGGAGGTTGCCCAGTGTGTCCGGATTGGTCGAGCGCAGAGCGTGTGGTGTCTGCACAGCCCATACCTAAGAGCAGACAAGCAGACTACACCAGAGAGAGCAAAAGCCCCAGCCTGCAGACTTACCAAGGATGAATCACAGTCATCTCTCGGACGGGTAGGATCATTGGAGCCAGGTAGGAGAGTTGGGCCCTCAGTGGAAAGAGCAGCTTCTCTAACTGCATTCAGCCCCCAGCCTGGAAGTTTAGAAACTGCCTGCCTGTATAATACAGGGGCTGGAATGGCAAAGTAAATTCTAGCTGCTCTGATCCTCCCATCCCTCCTTCATGAAGCAGAAAACCCAAAGATAAGTCTCCCACCCAGACTGAAATCCAAAGTTAATGGAAATAGCCCCAGGCTTGAGAGTCTCCAAGAAGGGGTGTAACTGAGACAGCCAGGAGTCTGAAGAGAAGAGAGGGTGGGGTCCCAACAAGCCCCACCTCTCCTCACCAACAAAAGCCTACTTATAGCCCAGGGGTATAAAGGCAGAAATCTGAAGTGGTCAGATTCACCCATACCTACTCATCTACATCCCTCATTGACTTCCCTGACTTAGCCATAAACTAGCCACCCAGAGGTATTCAAAGTCAAGGATCAGGCCCTAAACTCATAGCCTGAGAAACTAAGAAACAGGAAGTCACAATGGGAAAAAAAGAAGCTGAGAAGGAGAAGGGGAAGGCAAAAAAGTCTATTCAAGTATAATATGCAGGGCAAGAACAACAAAATACACAGGACAATATAGACTCTCTACCCACACCTGAGACCACAGAAGGAAACATGATCTGGTCCCAAGCCCAAATAGCATTCCTGGAGGAGCTTAAGAAAAATTTTAAAGACCAAATCAGGGAGGCAGTGACCAACTTGGAAAAACATCTCAGTGAAGTAATTGGAGAAAATACCTCCCTAAAAAAGGAACTTCAAAAAATAACTGAAGACCATAATTCAATAAAAATTAGAAACAATCAAATTGAAGCTCAGAACTCTATGATGCAGCAAGAGTCAATCAAACAAAACAAGACGATAGAAAAATTGCAAGAAAACGTAAAATATCTCACTGGAAAAATAACTGACCTAGAGAACAGATCCAGGAGAGACAACCTAAGAATTATTGGTCTACCAGAAAGCCATGATGAAAAAAGCAGCATAGACAACATCCTCCAAGAGATTTTCAAAGAAAACTGTCCTGAGGTCCTGGATTCAGAAGATAAAATAACTATCGACAGAATTCACTGGACTCCTCCTGAGAGAGATCTCAAACTGAAAATTCCAAGAAATATAGTAGCCAAATTCCAGAACTAAAGATTAAAGAAAAAATTCTACAAGCAGCCAAAAAGAAACAATTCAAATATTGAGGAACTACAGTTAGGATCACACAGAACCTAGCAGCTTCTACATTAAAAGAGCAGAGGGACTGGAATTTGATATTTCCTAGGGCAAGAGAGCTAGGACTACAACCAAGAATTAACTACCCAGCAAAACTGAGCATAATCTTCCAGGCAAGGAGATGGACGTTTAATGAAATAAGGGACTTCCAGATGTTCCTGATGAAAAAGCCAGAGCTCAATGGAAAATTTGATCTCCAATTACAAGACTCAAGAAAGACATAAAAAAGTAAACAAGAGAAACACAGACTCACACATGCATAAGTGCACACACCGACACCCACAAACACACACTCATTGCTTGGGATGCAAGAAGAGCGAAATGTTCACATCCCTATATGTGGAGCTGATAACTGTCAATATTCCAAATTTTTATGATTATCATGACCTTCAAAAGGGTTATACTTAGATAGAGGGTGTGGGTATGAATGCACTAACCTGATGTCTAAAAAAAAACCAAAAGTATTAAGGGGATCAAAGAGACTGTAATGGGAAAAAGGAAATGATTAGATAGGAAAAGGTAAAATATGCCATCTGAAGAGACATTAAAACACACTATAGAAGAGGGGAAAGAAAGAGGGAGAGGAACATAATTTAAACACTATTCTCACTGGTTCTGGTTCAAAGAGGGATCAACTTAAATCAGTGAAGTTTAAGATTTTAATGTGAATAGACACATAAATTCATTAAACAGAGGAAAAGGAGGGAGGGAGAGGAGCAATGTTTGAAATTTACTCTCATTGGTTTGGAATCAAACGGGGAGTAATTCACTCTGATAAGTATAAAAACTTATTTCATCCTATAGAAAGCAGAAGGGTAAGGGGGGGTGAAAAAGAGGAGACTAAAGGGGGGATTAGAAGGGAGGGAAACAGTAATAAGGGGAGAGGGTAGGTTAAGAAGAGGGATCACTGGGTGGGAACACTGAGGGAGGGGGTGGACAAAAGGGAAAATTTCAAGGAGGGGAAGGGAGAAGGAAGAAACAAAAACATGAACAGGGGAGGGAATAGGATGGAGGGGAAGATAGTCATCATTACTGTGAATGTGAATGGGAGGAACTCTCCCATAAAACAGAGGTGTGTAGCAGAATGGCTTAAAAACCATAATCCTACAATATGCTGGCTACAAGAAACACATTTGAAACAAAGGGATACCCACAGGGTAAGGGTAAAAGGTTGGAGTAAAATTTATTATGCCTCAGCTAAAGTAAAAAAAAGCAGGGGTAGCAATACTTATCTCAGATAAAGCAAAAGCAAAAATAGATCTAATTAAAAGAGATAAGGAAGGAAACTATATCCTACTAAAAGGCATCATCGAGAATGAAGCAATATCACTACTTAATATATATGCACCAAGTGGTATAGCATCTAAATTCCTAGAGGAGAAGTTAAAGGAATTAGAGGAAGAAATAGACAGCAAAACTATACTAGTGGGGGAGCTTAATCTTCCCCTCTCTGAACTTGATAAATCTAACCTCAAAATAAACAAGAAAGAAGTTAAGGAGGTGAAGAGAATCTTAGAGAGAATAGATATGATGGATCTCTGGAGAAAACTGAATGGGGATAAAAAGGAATTTACTTTCTTCTCAGCAGTGCATGGTACATACTCAAAAACAGACCATGTACTAGGGCATAAAAACCTCACAATGCAGTGCAGAAAGGCAGAAATATTAAATGCATCATTCTCAGATCATGATGTAATAAAATTTATATGCAATAAAGGGCCATGGAAAGATAGACTAAAAACTAATTGGAAATTAAACAATTTAATCCTAAAGAATGGATGGGTCAAACAAGAAATTATAGAAACAATCAACAATTTCATTCAAGAGAATGATAATAATGAAACAACATACCAAAATTTGTGGGATGCACTAAAGGCAGTTCTCAGGGGAAGTTTTATATCCCTGAGTACATACTTAATTAAAGCAGAGAGAAGGGAGGTCAATGAATTGGACATGCAATTGAAAAAGCTAGAAAAAGAACAAATTGATAATCCCCAATTAAGTACTAAAATAGAAATATTGAAAACCAAAGGTGAGATTAATAAAATTGAAATTAAGAAAACCATTGAATTAATAAATAAAACTAAGATCTGGTTTTATGAAAAAATCAACAAAATTGATAGACCCTTAGTCAATATGATAAAAAAAGAAAGAAGAAAACCAAATTATGACTATCAAAAATAAAAAGGGTGAATCTACCTCCAAGGAAGAGGAAATCAAAAAATAATGAGGAATTATTTTGACCAATTGTATGCACATAAATATGGCAATCTTAGTGAAATGAACCCCATCACAGAAAAAGAAATCAAACAAGCCATCAAAGAACTCCCTAGGAAAAAATCTCTAGGGCCAGATGGGTTTACTAGTGAATTCTATCAAACATTTAAAGAACAATTGATTCCAATACTCTACAAACTATTTGGGAAAATTAGTGAAGGAGTCCTACCAAACTCTTTCTATGACACAAATATGGTACTGATTCCTAAATCAGAAAGAGATAAAACAGAGAAAGAAAATTATAGACCAATTTCCCTCATGAATTTAGATGCAAAAATTCTAAATAAAATATTAGCCAAAAGACTCCAACAACTTATCACAAAAATAATACACTCTGATCAGGTAGGATTCATTCCAGGAATGCAAGGATGGTTTAATATTAGGAAAACCATCAGTATAATTGAGCACATCAACAATAAAACTAGCAGAAACCACATGATCATCTCAATAGATGCAGAAAAGGCTTTTTGACAAAGTACAACACCCATTCCTATTAAAAACACTAGAAAGTATAGGAATAAATGGAGCCCTCCTCAAAATAGTTGATAGCATCTATTTAAAACCATCAGCAAGTATACAATGGGGATAAACTAGAAGCCTTTCCAATAAGATCAGGAGTGAAACAAGGGTGTCCACTATCACCCCTCTTATTCAATTTGGTACTAGAAACACTAGCAGTAGCAATTAGAGAAGAAAAAGAAATCAAAGAAATCAAATTAGGTAAAGAGGTGACCAAGCTCTCACTCTTTGCAGATGATATGATGATATACTTAGAAAATCCTAGATAATCAAGTAAAAAACTACTAGAGACAATAAATAAATTTGGCAAAGTTGCAGGATATAAAATAAACCCACATAA
This sequence comes from Gymnobelideus leadbeateri, assembly GCA_011680675.1. Lineage (NCBI taxonomy): Eukaryota > Metazoa > Chordata > Mammalia > Diprotodontia > Petauridae > Gymnobelideus > Gymnobelideus leadbeateri. The sequence continues at coordinate 268,133 of WOXC01004180.1, forward strand.
ATCCTCAGCATTCCTGTACATCTCTAATGAAACTCAACAGCAAGAGATAGAAAGAGAAATCCCATTTAAAGTCACTGTAGACATTATAAAACATTTGGGAATCTACTTGCCAAAAGAAACCCAGAATCTATATGATCACAACTACAAAACACTTCTCACACAAATAAAAGCAGATCTAAATAGTTGGAAAAATATCAATTGCTCATGCCTGGGTCGAGCTAATATAATAAAAATGACAATTTTACCCAAATTAAACTATATATTTAGTGCCATACCAATCAATTTACCAAAAAACTACTTTCTAGAGTCAGACAAAATAATAACAAAATTTATTTGGAACAACAAATGGTCTAGAATATCAAGGAAATTAATGAAAAAAATGCTAGGGAAGGTAGACTAGCTATGCCAGATCTTAATCTGTATTATACAGCAGCAGTCATCAAAACTGCTTGGTACTGGCATAGGTGTAGAGTAGTGGATCAATGGAATAGATTAGGTGCAGGAGACCCAACAGTTAATGAATATAGCAATCTATTGTTCGATAAACCCAAAGACCCCAGTTTGGGGGATAAGAATGCACTATTTGACAAAACCTGCTGGGAAAACTGGGATACAGTATGGCAGAAACTAGGCATAGACCATTATCTTACACCATATACCAAAATCAAGTCCAAATGGGTGCATGATCTAGGTGTAAAGGATGACACTGTAAGCAATTTGGGAAAGCAAGGAGTAGTTTACCTGACAGATCTGTGGAAAGGGGAAGACTTTAGGACCAAACAAGAATTAGAGATCATTATAAAATGCAAAATGGATAATTTTGATTACATTAAATTGAAAAGCTTCTGTACAAACAAAGCCAATGTAACCAAGATCAAGAGGGAGGTGGGAAATTGGGAAAGAATTTTTACAACTTGTGTCTCTGATAAGGGACTCATCTCTAAAATTTATAGAGAATTGAGCCAAATCTATAAGAATACAAGTCATTCCCCAATTGATAAATGGTCAAAGGATATGAACAGGCAATTTTCAGAGAAAGAAATTAAAGATATCTATAAGCATATGAAGAAATGCTCTAAATCACTATTAATTAGAGAAATGCAAATCAAAACAACTCTGAGATACCACATCCCTCCAGTCAGATTGGCTAAGATGACAAAACAAGAAAGTGACAAATGCTGTAGAGGATGTGGACAAATTGGAATACTAATACATTGCTGGTGGAGTTGTGAACTTATCCAACCATTCTGGAGAGCAATCTGGAATTATGCCCAAAGGATTATAAATAATTTCATACCCTTTGACCCAGCCATACCACTTCTAGTGTTATATCCCAAAGAGATCATAGAAGTGGGAGGAAGACTCATATGTACAAAAATATTTTAGCAGCCCTTTTTGTGGTTGCAAAGAATTGGAAACTATAGGGGTGCCCATCAATTGGGGAATGGCTAAAGAAGTTGTGGTATATGAATGTAATGGAATATTATTGTGCTATAAGAAACGAAGAGGTGACGGATTTCACAATTATCTGGAGAGACTTATACAAACTGATGCTGATCGAGAAGAGTAGAATCAGAAGAAATTTGTATACAATCACAGACGTACCATATCTGTGATGACCAACTGTGACAGACTGGACTCTTTTCAGAAATGCAGTGATATAAGTCAATCCCGAAAGACTCAAGAAAGTGAGAAATGCACCATCCAGAGATATAACTAGAAAGAACTGAGCCTGAATCCTGATGGAAGCAAACTAAATAATCTTGTTCTTTTCATTGTTTGGTTTTATTTCTTCCTTACCATCTTTCATCCCACCTAGTACAATATGCCTTTCTAATTGGAATAATGTCTAATATGAATGCATTTGCAGACCCTATACTGGACTATATGCTGTCATGTGGGGAGGGGGGAGGGAAGTAAAGGAAATTTGAAAATCAAGGAACTATGGAATTGAATCTTGTTAACTGAAACTAAACTAATAAATTAATTTAAAAAAAAGAAAAAAAAGAAAATGAAGAGGAAATAAAGAATATTGTTATGCACTAAAAAAAAAAAAAAAGATATCTGGTGTCCAAAATGTAGGGGGTAGTTGTTCTTCTCTGCTTTACTCTAGTTAAATAACATCTTAGTTTATTTTAGAAAATAAACTCTTAGTTTATTTTAAGAAAAATATGAATGAGAAATAAAAGCAGCACAGAATAGAGGATAGAGAGATGACTTTAGATTCAGGATGATCTGGATTCAAGTCCTCTTTCTGAGACATACTGTCCGTGTGATCCTGGGTAATTTCCCTCAGGCACATCTCAAGGATTGTAAATTGGAAAGCAAAGATCAGTCAGCAGGGTTAAAAGTAATTTCTTACTTGGTAATCTCTTCATTGATGAAATTTCAGGTTGGTTAAATACATATATATGTACATACTCACATTCATAAATAAGTTACATTATGGCAATAAAATGGTAAATATGATAATAGGATTTAGGAATATGTAAAAATATTCTTAAATAATAAATTCTTAAAATAAAAATATCCCACTTAAAGGAAATGAGCATCTTCTTTAGTCTGTAGATAGGAGGACATAGTGGAAAAGGAGTGGGAAGATTATCACTATCATCAAATATTTAAATGCACAACAATTGTGTATGGGGAAATTTGTCTTTGTTCTACTAGGTCTTGGAGGCCAGAATTATAAGCCATGGGTGAAATTGTGGAGAGGCAGATACAAAGGAAAAATCAAACACAAAACTTCATACTCCCTGCAAGGAAAAAAAATCTGTCAGAAATAGGAAACATCTAAACAAAAGGCTCTAGGAAAATTGTTTTTAGCTAGGGAGGTGTAGCAAATGATTCAAGCAAGAGGAATAAGAAGTTGGCATCCAAGCAAAAGAATAATTATAGCAGTTGAAGATGAGCCTCATATTTCAGACATGGGGCAGAAGTAGCATCTATGAGTATATGGAGGTAGGAGAATATAGGATGAGATTAGAAAAAAAAATAGTAGTCTGGTTTGCACAAAAATCAATATCCATGAAAGTATATAATACTAAATAAGGCCCCAAGGTTAATTTGTAACAAAATTGTGAAGAAACATGTTCCCTCCTTTGAACTAGAATTTGTAGAATTTCTAGAAACTCGTAGAAGAATTTCTAGGCATTCTTAGAAAAATTCCTAAAATTCCCAGGAATTCATAGACTCCGTAGAACTATCATCTCCCTCCCTTATTTTCAGAAGTGAAGATATCATGGAAATAGAATACTGGATATATTATCATACTTGGTTGATATATTGGTTAATTTTGCTGAGCCACTTCTGTCCTCCATTATTTTTTGTTTGTTTATGGGGATATTAATTTCAATATGGGGTGGGGGAGGGATATGTCTGGAACAAAAGTGAAGTAAAAACATAATATATCAGCAAAAACATAGTATATCATACAATATTTTTAAAAGAAAACTTTCTTAATTCAAACAAAAACTGGTGGATTACTTCTTATGTTCCCTAGAAGGAAATCTTGACCAGGTTCAACTACATAACGTCTGAAGTCTCAACCAATTCTTAGATATTTTGTAAATAAGAAAATTTTAAATTAATTTATTAGTTTAGTTTCAGTTAACAAGATTTGATTCCACAGTTCCTTGATTTTCAAATTTCCTTTACCTCCCTCCCCCCACCCCCCACAACAGCATATGGTGCAATATAGGATCTGCAGATACATTCATAGTAGACATTAGTCCAATTACAAAGGCATATTGTACTAGGTGGGATGAAAAAATGGTAAAGAAGAAATAAAACCAAGCAATGAAAAGAAAAAGATCAATTAGTTTGCTTCAATCAGGATTCAAGCTCAGCTCTTTCTAGTTATATCTCTGGATGGCGCATTTCTCTCTTTCATGAGTCTTTCAGGATTGATTTATATCACTGCATTGCTGAAAAGAGTCCAGTCTGTCATAGTTGGTCATCACACATATGATGTGTCTGTGATTGTATACAAATTTCTTCTGATTCTACTCTTCTCTCTCAGCATCAGTTTGTATAAGCCTCTCCAGGTAAATATGAAATCCATCTCCTCCTTGTTTCTCCATTACATTTATATACCACAACTTGTTAGCCATTCCCCAGTTGATGGGCACCCCTTTAATTTCCATTTCTTTGCAACCATGAAAATAGCTGCTATAAATATTTTTGTACATTTGGGTCCTCCTCCCTTTTCTATGATCTCTTTGGGATATAACCCTAGAAGTGGTATTGCTGGGTCAAATGGTATGAAATTATTTATAGCCCTTTGGACATAATTCCAGATTGCTCTCCAGAATGGTTGGATAAGTTCACAACTCTACCAGTTAGTGGAGCATTAGTGTTCCAATTTGTCCACATCCTCTACAGCATTTGTCATTTTCTTGTTTTGTCATCTTAGCCCATCTGACTAGAGAGATGTATCTCAGAGTTGTTTTGATTTGCATTTCTCTAATCAATAGTGATTTAGAGCATTTCTTCATATGCTTATAGATATCTTTAATTTCTTTCTCTGAAAATTGCCTGTTCATATCCTTTGACCATTTATCAATTGGGGAATGACTTGTATTCTTATAGATTTGACTCAATTCTCTGTAAATTTTAGAAATGAGTCCTTTATCAGAGACATAGGTTATAAAAATTGTTTCCCAGTTTCCCACCTCCCTCTTGATCTTGGTTACATTGGCTTTGTTTGTGCAGAAGCTTTTCAATTTAATGTAATCAAAATTATCCATTTTGCATTTTATAATGCTCTCTAATTCTTGTTTGGTCCTAAAGTCTTCCCCTCTCCACAAATCTGTCCGGTAAACTATTACTTGCTTTCCCAGATTGCTTAAAGTATCATCCTTTATAGCTAGATTATGCACCCATTTAGACCTGATTTTGGTATATGGTGTTAGATAATGATCTATGCCCAGTTTCTGCCATACTGTATTCCAGTTGTCCTGGCAGTTTTTGTCAAATAGTTCATTCTTATCCCAAAAACTGGGGTTTGGGGTTTATCGAACAACAGATTACTATATTCATTAACGGCTGGGTCTCCTGTGCCCAATCTATTCCATTCATCCACTACTTTACTCCTCTGCCAGTACCAAGCAGTTTTGATGACTGCTGCTGTATAATACAGATTAAGATCTGGCATAGCTAGTCCACCTTCCCTAGCATTTCTTTTCATTAATTCCCTTGATATTCTAGACCATTTGTTTTTCCAAATAAATTTTGTTATTATTTTGTCTAACTCTACAAAGTAGTTTTTTGGTAAATTAATAGGTATGCCACTAAATGTATAGCTTAGTTTGGGTAAAATCATCATTTTTATTATATTAGATCAACCCAGGAAGGAGCAATTGATATTTTTCCAATTAGTTAGATCTGATTTTATTTGTGTGAGAAGTGTTTTGTAGTTGTGATCATATAGGTTCTGTGTTTGTTTTGGCAGGTAGATTCCCAAATATGTTTTAATGTCTACAGTGACTTTAAATGGGATTTCTCTTTCTATCTCTTGCTGTTGAGCTTCATTAGAGATATACAGGAGTGCCAAGGATTTATGTGGGTTTATTTTATATTCTGCAACTTTGCCAAATTTATTTATTGTCTCAAGTAGTTTTTACTTGATTCTCTAGGATTCTCTAAGTATATCATCATATCATCTGCAAAGAGTGAGAGCTTGGTCTCTTCTTTGCCTATTTTGATTCCTTTGATTTCTTGTTCTTCTTTAATTGCTACTGCTAACATTTCTAGTACCAGATTGAATAAGAGGGGTGATAGTGGACACCCTTGTTTCACTCCTGATCTTATTGGAAAGGCTTCTAGTTGATCCCCATTGTATATAATTCTTGGTGATGGTTTTAAATAGATGCTATCAGCTATTTTAAGGAAGGCTCCATTTATTCCTATACTTTCTAGTGTTTTTAATAGGAATGGATGTTGTACTTTGTCAAAAGCCTTTTCTACATCTGTTGAGATGATCATGTGGTTTCTGCTAGTTTTATTGTTGATATGCTCAATTATACTGATGGTTTTCCTAATATTAAACCATCCTTGCATTCCTGGAATAAATCCTACCTAATCAAAGTGTATTATTTTTGTGATAAGTTGTTGGAGTCTTTTGGCTAATATTTTATTTAAAAATTTTGCATCTAAATTCATGAAGGAAATTGGTCTAAAAATTTCTTTCTCTGTTTTATCTCTTCCTGATTTAGGAATCAGTACCATATTTGTGTCATAGAAAGAGTTTGGTAGGACTCCTTCTTCACTAATTTTCCCAAATAGTTTGTAGAGTATTGGAATCAATTGTTCTTTAAATGTTTGATAGAATTCACTGGCCCTTTATTGATATAATTTTTATTTCATCATGATCTGAGAATGATGCATTTAATATTTCTGCCTTTCTGCAGCAAATTGTGAGGTTTTAATGCCCTAGTATATGGTCTGTTTTTGAGTACGTACCATGCACTGCTGAGAAAAAAGTATATTCCTTTTTATCCCCATTCAGTTTTCTCCAGAGATCCATCATATCTACTTTCTCTAAAATTCTCTTCACCTCCTTAACCTCTTTCTTGTTTATTTTGAGGTTAGATTTATCAAGTTTAGAAAGGGGGAGATTAACGTCCCCCACTAGTATAGTTTTGCTATCTATTTCTTCCTCTAATTCCTTTAACTTCTCCCCTAGGAATTTGGATGCTATTGGAGCATATACATTAAGTAATGATATTGCTTCTTTCTCAGTGGTGCCTTTTAGCAGGCTATAGTTTCCTTCCTTATCTCTTTTAATTAGATCTATTTTTGCTTTTGCTTTATCTGAGATAAGTATTGCTACCCCTGCTCTTTTTACTTTAGCCGAGGCATAATAAATTCTACTCCAACCTTTTACCTTTACCCTGTGGGTATCCCTTTGTTTCAAATGTGTTTCTTGTAGACAACATATTGTAGGATTATGGTTTTTAATCCATTCTGATATTCACCTCTGTTTTATGGGAGAGTTCATCCCATTCACATTCACAGTAATGATGACTATCTGTATCTTCCCCTCCATCCTATTCCCTCCCCTGTTCATGTTTTTGTTTCTTCCTTCTCCCTTCCCCTCCTTGAAGTTTTCCCTTTTGACCACCTCCTCCCTCAGTGTTCCCACCTGGTGACTTCCCTTCTTAACCTACCATCTCCCCTTACTACTATTTCCCTCCCCTCTAATCCCCCCCTTTAGTCTTCTCCTTTTCAACCACCCCCCTTACCCTTCCACTACCTATAGGACACAATAAATTTTTATACTTTTCAGAGTAAGTTTCTCCCTGTTTGACTCCAAACTAATGAGAGTAAATTTCAAACAGTACTCCTCTCCCTCCCTCCTTTTCCTCTATTTAATGAATTTATGTCTCTATTCACATTAGAATCTTAAACTCCACTGATTAAGTTGATCCCTCTTTGAACCAGAACCAGTGAAAATAGTGTTTAAATGATGTTCCTCTACCTCTTTCTTTCCCCTCTATTATGGTGTGTTTTGATGCCTCTTTGCATGGCATATTTTACCTTTTCCTATCTCATCCTTTCCTTTTATCCCATTACAGTCCCTTTGACCCCCTTAATAGGTATTTTTTTTAAGTCTTCAGGTTAGTGAATTCATACCCACGCCCTCTATCTAAGTATAACCCTTGTGAAGGTCATAATAATCATAAAAATTTTGATATTGACAGTTAACAGCTCCACATATAGGGATGTGAACATTTTGCACTTGTTGCATCCCAAGTAATGAGCATGTGTGTATGAGTGTGGGTGTGTGCTATAAGCAGCCTTTTGTTGGTGAGGTGAGGTGGGGCTTGTTGAGACCCCACCCTTTCTTCTCTTCAGACTCCTGGTTTTCTCAGTTATACCCCTTCTTGGAGACTCCCAAGGATGAGGCTATTTCCATTAACTTGGGATTTCAATCTGGGTGGGAGACTTATCTTTGGGTTTTCGACTTCATGAGGGAGGGATGGGAGGATCAGAATAACTAGAATTTACTTTGCCATTCTAGCCCCTGTATTATACAGGCAGGCAGTTTCTAAACTTCCAGGCTGGGGGCTGATCAATGCAGGAGAAGCTGCTATCTCCTCTGGGGGCCTGACTCTCCCACCTGGCTCCAATGATTCTTCCTGTCCCCTCCTGAGATGAAGGCAAAATGACTTTGATTCATCCTTGGTAAGTCTGCAGGCTGGGGCTTCTTCTCTCTCTGGTGTAGTCTGCTTGTCTGCTCTTAAGTCTGGGCTGTGCAGATCCCACATGCTCTAGGTCCTGTCCAGACTCACTGGGCAATTTCCTGGGCTGGATTCTGCCACACTCCATCTCCAAGTGGATTTTGTCACTCCAGAATCTGTTCAGATTCACTTTTTAAGGTTTAGTGACGGAGGAGCTTAGCGAAGTTACTGCTTCCTTTCTGCCATCTTGCTGTAAATAAGAAATTACATAATATGACATTTCCATTCACAATTTTGTTACAAATTAGCCTTGGGGGTCTTATTTCACATTATTCCCTTTCAAGGATTTTGACTTTTATATAAACTAGATGATTATTTTTTCCAATCTCACTCTATATTCTCCTACCTCCATATACTCATAGCCACCCCCCAGAACCCCTCCATGCCTAGAATACCAGGTTCAACTTCAACTGCTACAATTTCTGTCTTGCTTGGATACCCAGGTCCGATTCCTCCTGTTTGAATCCTTCTCAGTCTCTCTAGCTAAACGTTCTTACTCCCTCCTCAATTTTCCTAGAGCTTTTTCTATGGATATTTCTTGTGATCTTAGCACATTCTACTTTATATCATACTTATCTGTGTTCATGTCATGTCCCTCCTATTAGACAAGAAACAAACTTTTTGAGGGTAGGGACTATTGAAATTTTTTCATTGTCGTGTCCCCAGCACCTGGGACAGTAGAATGGTTTTAGAGCAAAAGTTCTTAAGCTTGTTTTGTGTCATGCATGGGACACTTTTGGTAGTCTAGTTTTGCCTATGAGCTCCTTTTCAGAATAATGCTTATTGCCTACATTCATAATTGAAGAAAATGCAAAATTTCAATTAGTGCCTTACTAAAAATAGATTTGCATTTTCCCACCCAATTTAGATGTCAATCTCCTTGTAGTTCACTGACCCAAGTTCTTAAGAACTCCTGTTGGAGACATTAAATATCTCTATCTTTCAACATATTTACATGTGTATATTGAATTGAATATGTCTATATGTATACACATATACATATGTGTGTTGAATTTAATAAATGAAAAATGCATTTAATTATCTACATCTTGGTGCTATTTGTCACCCAAAGTTTGAATCTGTAAAATGTTCAAATGCCTAATTTGATTTATTTAGTGCTCATCTCTATGCTTACTATAGTGTAACCAGTGTAAGTTTCAATTTGAACTTCCATACAACTTTCAGTTCAAGCTATACTGATGGTTCATTGCATGATTTGTTTTACTTTCTTTTTTTTTTTGCATTCAGGAAACACCATTGTGTTATTACCTCACACAGTTAATTCCATCATTTAAGAAATACAAGAATAAGTTCATCTTTTTGAATGTTGTGTCTTTGTTGTTGTTGTCATACCTTAAGCATAAAAGTAGTCATTAATTTATTATAGTAAATAGAAAAAAATTCTACATTTTGCAATAAATAGGGAAAAGTTCTCTGTGGACATGTACATAATCTTATTATTAAACATTTATGACATTAAGTGGGGGAATTATCCATTAATCCCAAATATCCGTGGAGTGCTGAAAATACCTGCTTTCCCTAGATCAGATATCTTTCAAAGTGAGCTTTTGTTCAGGATGCAATTCATCATCGTTATCCCATGTCACAAAGTGTTCCACTGTGTCATTTTACACAGGAACACGACATGACATGGTATAATTAAAGGAGCACAATGTGGGGGCTCCCATTTGAAAGAAAGGACTTATTTTCCAGATCAGCTCATAGGTCTCCGCTCCAGCTGCTGCAGGAAGCTCATGAGCCTTACCGATGAAAGCCTGGCCGATCCTGTATGTTCAGATGTACGAGGCCTCTGCGTCCCTGCCCATTTCTATTAAAAGCCAAGTCAACCACTGTCAGGGAGCATTACAAACTTCTCCCTACAAGCTGTGATCTTGTCAGATCTTATAAGCCAAATCAGGTTGGGGCCAAGTCCATCCTTGGATGAGAGAGTAGATATACTGGAATGGAAGTGTTTTATGGAGAGCCTGTGGAGGTACTCCGCCTTCCCAGTCAGACCTGAAGTACCATCAGATCAGTGCTGTTATTCTCCTAGCATCTTAGCCTAAGCCAAGACAAGATTGGACTGGGCATATCACTTGTACATTGGTTCTGCATTTTCCTTCCCAAAGTTGGGGATAGTCTAGGATTGCTTTCCTGGCCCCATTCCAGTTGAGCTAATTACTTCCTCTCGATTTAAATTCCCCCTGCAGTGTCTATCAGAGGCTGTCTTCTTCATTTATGATCCTAAACTGTTGTGCCATGTTGCTGGGTGCTGGTAAGCAGCTGTTGTTTTCTGTTCCAGCTGTGGAGAAATTTTAGTGGTGGCCAAAGTGAATTGCATCCACGTGTCTTCATTTGGGCAAAGAAAAGTCATAAAGTCCTGGAGCCCATCCCAGTGACTTGTGCCATTTCACAGAAAAAAATATTCTAAATAATCATACAGATGCAAATAGGGATCAATAGTCCCATAGTCTAGACATATTAATTCACCACCATGTGTCCTAGGACAATTCTTGATAAGAAACCAGAGTGGTAAGACAAGGAGGGGGATATAAAGAGAGAAATAGGAAATGCTTCCCTGGATAACTTTGGCTTAGCTTTTGGTGGGTAACTTAACAGGGTGAGGTATTTCAAATATCTATATCTGCATTCAGAAGTTTATTTGAAAGTCAATGTTTCTTTTTGTTAAAATAAGCAGTGCTATTTTTGTACCAATACTGTCTAATAGGGAAAAGGCTTTGTCCTTCCGGATACCTGCTCAGCTACTAATTTTGTCATCTTCTAGGATTTCCCTCGTCTAAAATTTCTTGCTCAGTCATGAAAATACTTTTTCTTTGGACTGGAACTGTGCTCTGGAGAAATTCTAATTTAGCTAAAATCCATTCATCGTTAGCAGTATGATCACTCCTTCTGTCTCCTTCTCCCATACTCTATACAATGACACTCAAAGAGAAATAAAATAATAACAATAGCTAACATTCACATAGCACTTACTATGAGCCAGGCACTGTGCTAAGCACTTGATAATTATTATGTCCTTTGTTCCTCACAACAGCCTTGGGAGGTAGGTGCTATTATACTCATTTTACCAATGAGGACACAAAGGTAAACTGACTTGCCCGGGATCACACAGCTAGTAAGTGTCAGAGGCTAGATTTGAACTCAGGTCTTCCTGAATCTAGGCCTGATGATCTATCCATTGCATTTACCTATATCTATTTATATGTAATCATATATGTGTGTGTGTATACAGATAGTTGTCACTTACCATCAGCGAGTCATTCCCATAGCCCAAGTGGCTTCCCATGAATGGATTAGAGGACCCCTGTTCAAAGCTACACCCATACTGTTGTGGCTGCCATTGCTGCTTGTGCTGAGAGGGAAGCTAAAGCCCAGGCTGGTGAGGAGGGTACTACCGCTTGCCTTCAGGGGAATCAAATTTGCCAGTTTGCACAATCCAAACTTATGGAAAGTGAGAAATGTCTATGCATATATAACATACATGCATGTGTGTATGAATACATGTATATATGTATATACTGTGCACCCTCTGGTAAATCACTTGGAGAGTCACAAGTAAGCATCACTTGCTGCTGACTGAATAAGCAAGGAGAACTGCTTTGACCTTAACTGGTTCTGTTGCCTGACTACTAAAACAGAGTCATTACCTCCTTTCCCTAAAACAATTCTGAAAGACCTCTAAGGATGCTGAGAGATCAGGAGGAAATAGCCATTTTGTTTTTCTTGTGTTCTGTGATGAATATATAGTTTGTTCTCTACCTTGCTTATACAAGTACAGCTTCTCCATGGAACACTGCACTTGACTATTTCAATTTCATTTGGAAAGTTTCAGTTAATACAAATTATCACATGGCTTCCTGCTTTATTCTGGAGGTTCCTGCTATGGAGGTTATTCAGGCTAGATTGGAGAGAAGAAGAAAAAAAAATAACTGTATCATTTTGTCACACTGAGCTGAGAACCTCAAGTTTCATTTCCTCAAAGGGGAAAATTATTTTTCTTGGCAATGAGTGATGATTAGGATAAGAAACATGAGAGGTTCTGATAGCAGGATTTTGGAGGAGGGATTTATGCTTCCCTCTAAAGAGGGTTTTACTCTACCTTGTAAAACATGGCTAAATTGGATGACAGTGAAATCTACTGGCTCCAATTTTGAGTCTCACTATCATGTGGTGGTCATGAATGGTCTTGATCCAACCCACAGGGTAGTACAGAACATAGAATAGATAGAATGTTGAACTGATACAGTGGTGAACCAAAAGTGGCCTTGATTATCACATCATTGTCTAAATGAGAAAACTGTTACCAACTACATCCTTAGTCATTTCTTCATGCTATGAAGTAAAGTGCCTTGTTCAATGCTGCCCAGCTATAAATGGCATGTGGCAAGTCTTTCCAGTAAAATAAATGATACTGTGGGATCGACTCATTTTTGATGGGTGTTATCAATGTTGTTCCTACTTCTGTTAGTTAATATCTGAAAGACATTCAGATCTGGATGCTCTGTGGGGGGGAGTGAAGGTCAACTGGCTCCTGCAACTGCATTCTATATATTCTTTATGTGTAAAAACTCTCCCTCATGTATCCTTTGGCAGTCTGCAGAAGTCTATGGTCCTTTTCTCAGAATAATATTTTAAGTGCATAAAATAAAGTACATAGGACTTCAAAAGGGGATTATATGTCTTTCTGTCTCTATATGTGTATTATATATATATATATTATACAAAATATATATATATATTGTATGTATGTGTGTATGTATGTGTGTGTATAATGCATATATATATATATATATATATATATATATATGTGATTCTCATCCAAGTTCACAGAATCCTTGAAATTTATCCACAGATCACCAAGGGGGTTATTAAAACACCAGGTTTAAAACTTGTGATCAAAACCTATCTTGTCAGTTCTCCAAGATCCAGCTCAAGAACTTGCTCATTTCATCACAAGTTTTTGCAGTTCCTTTGAGCCTACAATGACCTTATTTGCCATACCACTCATTCAACATTTGTATATTACTTTGCACTGCTAGTTGTTCAGAAATGCTAGGTATCTTCTACTTCTCATGTAGACCTACCCATAGTGCCTAACGAATTGCTGAACTTATAGTAAGTATTTGATAAATACTTGTCACATGGGTACTCCTAATGCACTTTTGAGTATTTGAATTATTTGGGGGCAGAATGTCACACACTTAATGCAAGCAAACCTTAGGGTTTCAACAGATATGAACAACACAGAAGCCTATTCCATGACTTCATTTGTTTTGTGGAGGATAAGTTTATACTTTGATAGAAATTGGCACAACATTGACTTGAGTAGCAGGGATCCATGATGAGCGTACAAGGGGCAACTGAAGTTCCTCAGTGCTACTGGTAAACAATCCACCCAACACTATGTGGTATGTTTCCACCTGGATAATACTCTCCATTTAATCTCTTTCCAATAGTCCCTCTATCCACATGTCCAGTTGATCTACATTAATTATTTTAACTGACATCCCTGTTAAGTGAAATTGTTTTTCCTAGCCTGGCTATAAATAGCTCCAACCCTATTCATCATTTATCTCTTTGGAGATCACACACTGGCTGCATTTATAAAGAAAGAGAGTCATGACTTGGCCAAGATGTAAGAAACATCCCTCTCTAGGGGCCAAGGAATTTCACAGTTACTCAAAGAGACATAGTTTATTTTTCTCGACAACATGCCCAGGACATAGCATTGGCTTCCTTTTAAGTGTGAAAGATTGCTTTGGGTGGTGTTCTTTCTTTGCTTTCCAAGAGAAGAGGGGGATGGGGAAGGAGGGAAGAGGCAAGCAATAAGGTGAAAAACAGCAGGAATAACTACAATTAATAAAGATCCATCCCCTGTCACTCCTTCATGTCCATATGAAAAAAATGCCAAGAAAGGCTACACAACCACACACACATATATATATACACACACATAATATATAATATTATATATGCACATATATATGTAGATAGATATAGGTATAGAGATAAATATAAAGGTATGTGTGTATGGATGTACACATGTACATGCATGTGTATATTATTATGTAAATGTGTGTATATACACATATGTGTATGCACATGTGTGTTAGGGACCATGCAGCAAGAAGAGAATTAAATGTAGCTTCCTATAGGAGAGCTAAGGGTTAGTTTTAGTTAATTCCTCCATACTTCTACATCAATGAAAAATACCACAGCCGAAAGAGAAGTAAAGGTAGAAATAAGAGAGCTAAGCTGTTACTATGATTGCTCCCTCCAGCCACCCCAACTCCATGAACATAGACAATATTGTCCCCAGCTAAGACAACAGATTGTTTATAGGTTGATCACCAAAAAACCCCCCAAAAAACAAACTTATTAGGTTGTTGTCTCAGTTGCAAAGATGACTAAAAAAAAGAATAAATCCATGTATTTCACCAGTCTTCATAAGAGAACCAGGTCACCTCTGAAGCAATTTAATTTGTTGTCCTTATAAGAGATAGCATTTTTAATAATTGTATTTTGGTCAAAATGGTAAAATAAATTTAGCTTATATTCATTTAAAAAATTTTCAATTTCCTCTTTTATCTAATATCCCCCACTCCTCCTTTTCTCTTTTGATATATATGTAATATATTATATTTTAAGGGAAGAAAAAGAAAAACAAAATAAAATTAAAAAGGCAAGTATGTGTTTTGTAATGCCTAACTAAAGCCAGTAGTATATTAGAGTAGTGAAAATCAGAGGTAATAGAGGCAAATTATGAATTTTTTGAGTATTACTATTTGTCCAAAACTTTTACTTTTCTTAAATGTTGGTACTAGGGTACTTTCATATAGTTCATTTCACATGGATATAGGACTGGAACAACCAAAAATTTCCATTAGTCCTTTGGTACCATAGTAAGAAGAAAGAAGTTTGGCTAGCATTTTGGACTTAAATTTTTATATGTGATAAGGAAAGGAATAATAGTCTTGGTTTCATGCCATCTGTTAAAGGAGGCCCAGAGAAAACTGGCATTTACTGACAAGTCATCTTTGAAGGAAATGCATTTTCTTCTCCATTTTTCCCCTCATAAATCTTCCATCACATCTGTATACTTCACACATGGATGAGAATCTTTCCTTTGCTTGTGGGTATGTAGCTGACACCAAATGAATGAACCATAAAATCTCCAAATTGGAAGAGGCCCCAGTGGCCATCTAGTCTGATCCATAGTTGGTCAAGAAATTCACTCTACAAAATATAAGTGGTCATCTGGCCTTTGCTTGAATACTTCCACAGATTATATTGCAGTTGATTTAGGATTTTTTTTTTTAATGTAGAATTAGAATGGACATTATAGGCCAGTTAGTCCAACTCCCTCACTTAAGAGATGAGAAAATTGAGACTCAGAGAAGATAAGTGACTTTCCCAAGATCACTCAGGTAGTAGGTGAGAGACCATATTTGAACTCACATTTTTGGAATCCAAATCCAGAGCTCTTTTCCTCAGGCAACATTGCTTCTAATCAGTCTGTGTACAAAGCCAAACTACATGGTCCTTATAAAAAAGGTCTCTGTGGAGTGGAGGCCTCCAAATTGGCTGCTGCATGGATCAAGTAAACTGCATGGATGACAAACTTCCTTTGCAGCTTGTGCATCATAGACAAAAGCTATCTCTCTCCACTTAGGCTCAGATCAAATCAGACTGAATGGCCTAACTATTCCATCTTTCCACTACTCAGAGAATGCCAAGCACCTTGAAATACAGGCGCTGCTGCCTTACTGCCAAGGATAGAGAATGGTATGTTTTTTTCCAATGAATCTAATCTAATCTCACTTATATTGGCAAGGCCAGCCAGGCAATGTATTCCCTGCCTCCACCCCAGTAGATGGAAGCCAAATCTTTATCAGCCACGTTTTCCTGGTTCTGTATTTATGGACGATGGATGATAGAGAGATGTTGTGTAAAAGAGAAAGGTACAGGACTAAGAATAACGAAATTCTTAGAGTATCATTTTTATGTGGGAGCAAGAGTGGGAAGAAGAATCACATTGACCAACATTAAAGCAGAATCTTTTCCATATAGGGAAGTGCCAAGGGGTTATAGTTGGTACATGTCTCTCCCTGCATGTTTGTAAATATACCTGACAGCCTTCAGAGTAGAAGGGTAAGGAAACTGTGAGCATGAAGTCAGACTGTTCTTTAAATGGTGTTGTATTCTCTCTTGCTTTGGCCAGAGCCAATTTGAGTAGCTCTTCATTTTCTTCTCATGCTCCATTTCCACCGAATGTCTTTTCAGTTCAGATAAAGGCTCTCTCAGTCAGACTTTACTTCTGTCTTGCACCAGCATAATTACAGAAAATTGCACTGTTTGCTCAATTTTTGCAAATTGAGCTAATGCAAAACTATGTAAATTATTTACCGAAAAGGAGCAAAATCAAACAAGTAAATGGGTCTGCGCTGTGCATTAAGGGAGCCTAGTGGCACAGTCGGCTTCTCCTGACGCTTCCCTTAGAGCGCTCGCCTGATTAATTGATCCCAGGACTGCACAGTTTGACCACTCCAGCTTGGCTCTCATGAGCTTTTTAATGCATGATGCTTCCCCCTACCCTGCTGACTTCTAAACAAGATCTGCTTGTTTAAACTACTCCCAGCTTTCTATTCAGTCTTTGGATTTGGAGGAGCCAGGATCCTATTGCCTAAATGTGGACAGACATTTTTTTTTCAAGAAGAAATTGAACCCAGGCCTCAAAGGGCTCTCATGATCTTCAGATCACAGTGCCAGGCATGGAATGATATGAGACCAGGGGCCATAATAGCTCAATTGTATATAGCATTTTAAAGTTCATAAAGCATTTCATATAAATTATCACATTTGATCTTCACAAAATGCTGTTTGAGATTGGTGTTGTTCAGATCTCCATTTTATAGACAGGGAGATTAAGACTCAGTGAAGACAGGTGTCTTGCCCAGAGTTTCAAAGCTAGCAAACATCAAAAGTGGGAATCAAATACAGGTCTTCCCAACTTCAAGTCTAATACTCTATCAAATGAATTTTCTCTGCCTCTTCTGGGATGATTTGGGTTAGGACACTAGCTTTGTGAGCTGACATCAGTCAATTAATCAATCATCAAACAGTTATTAAATGTCTATTCTATACCATGCATTTTACAAAATATCAAAATACAAAGGCAAAAAAATTGGTCCCTCTCCTCAAGGAGCTTATCAGGGGAGACAATACATAAGAACACATGGAATACAGATATACAAAGCAATGCGTTTTAAAGACAATGTAGTTTTGCGCATTTTCTTTTTAAATTTGAGGGCTAGGTATCAGCAATTGAAAAGAACAGGAAATACCTCTTGTATTGTGTTTGACCTTTGTTCTGAAAGAAATTCAAGATTCTAAGAGAAAAAGATTAGGTATACTACAGGTATGGCAGACAATGTGGATAAAGGCACAGAGATAAAAGATTGCTCTTTATATGTGAAAAACAGGAAGAAATCCAGTTTGATTGCATTGATGAATGCATGAAGCACAATGAAATATATATATATATGCATGTATACATGTGCATGTGGATGTAGACACAAATGTATACACACACTTTTGTATATGCAATACACACAATCAACATGCATTGTGCATGTGTTTAAACATGTTCACATGTGTGTATTAATGCATTGCTATGTGCACACACATTATATATATTCATGTGTAAAGATATATACATGTGCATATGGATACATATCTGTATCCATATATTTAATGGTTGGAAAGGTAAATTGAAGTCAGGCTGAGAAAGTATATAATAGTTAAACATAAGAGTTTATATTTGAACCTAAAAGTAAAAGAGAACCATTAGAATTTATAGAATAGAGGAGGGTTTATGCTCAAACCTTGTGCTTTAGAATATCACTTTGGTGATTATGGAGAATGGGTTATAGAGAGGAGAGCTTGGAGATAAGAAACCAATTTAGGAGGCTTTTGAAATAATGAGGTGATGAGGTCCTATGCATAGATGGTATGTCCATGAATGGAGAGAAAGGGACTTCATGGTCTTCCCTGATATTTATTGTCTCATTTTTTGAGAGATTATCTGAAAATATCAGGACTCACAGAGAAAAGGAGATAATTAAATATAGAATCCTGTCATTCTAAACCATTTTATGGTGTATAGTTCTTTCAGTCATGTCTGACATTTTATGAACCCTCTTTGTGGTTCGCCATTTCCTTCTGCAACTCATTTTATAAATGAGGAAATGAGGCAAACAAGGTTAAGTGACTAGCCTAGGGTCATACAACAGTAAGTGCCTGAGGCCAGATTTTAACTCAAGTTTACCTGACTCCAAGCCTCTAGCTACTGTGCCACCTGGCTGTCCCCAATGTTATATTTAACTAGTTGGATTTATATTATATATTATATATTTAATTAGTTGGATTTAACTAGAATGAAGATTTCATTTATTGAGAAAAAGATTGGACTAAATGCCATTGAATCATACAATCGGTGACTATGGTCATCTGTCTATTTGCTCATCATTAGGTTAAATTTTATGCAAATCAGAATGCGAGAAATATAAGCTTCTCCTGTTTTAGAGATGTTCAGATAAAATTGATTAAATTATTTTTCAACAATTATTTTTAGAAATCTTAATAATTGGCTAGGCTTTTTTCTATCTTTCCAGGATGCAATCTTGCCTCTAAAGCTGCAGCTATCAGTTAAACAATGTGTGAGCCATTTATTCAGAGAGATAAGAGTGCCAGGTTACTCTAAGAACAATATATTCATTAGCTTCCTGCTTAGGAAATACTTGGTCTTGGGGGGAGGTGTGGCAGTGTGACTACAGACTGGATATCCCAGGTGTAGATGATGTCACTAAAAAAAAGGCCAAACCATTCTCCAGAGAATATCATGGGGGCTTGCACTCCCTGAAAACCTAATGACTTTGGTTCTGGGATGTTGTAGCTGAAAGGCAATGTGTAGGAAGATGGAAGAAAAGATGTGGCTGCTTTAATAAAAGAGTACACTCTTTAGAAAGATGAGTTTCACCCATGGAAAATAAATAGAAAGTATTTAATTTTTAGGTTGCATTGTAATAACACTAACTTATGAGGGATATGTGAAAGGAAAAAAAAGAGGAACTTGATTGGACTTTGAAGAATAGATGCAATTTGTCTGAAAAAAGAGGAACATGGAAGGCTATGGATTATTGGGGAATGGGATGAGAAGGGAATGTACTCTTTGTACTCTTCTTTCTCCACAGGTTTTTTGATCACTGGGTCTTATCTTAAAAATATCTATTTGGACTTTTTTTTTCACATTGTGAAAAAGGGGGATAAATGAAGGATGTCACAAATTAAAGGCTAATTTTAAGGAATCTCCTGGAGGAAGGCACCGTCTACATTTAAATAATTGTCCACACTTCTGCTAGACAGGAAGTAATTTAGTTCATAGAGCAAAATTTGGAATCTGCTATAGATCCAGAGAGGCCTCAGGGAATGGGCAAATCTTAAAGAAAACTATGAGAGGGTAAAGTTTGGCTCATTGGATGGCGAGAGGGAAGTTTAGGGCTTACTGGGCAGGATGAAAGAATTCTTAGAAGCTGGAGTGGGATATGAATTCTGGAAGGGGAGGAGGGAATGAACAATATAATTAGTTTAGCTTGAAGGTGATAAAGACAGTGTAGTAGAGAGTCTAGGCAGTAATAGAGAAATGGATGTCCTTAAAGTTAAAGGATCATAGTATTCGTCTTTGAGAGGGACCTTAGAGACCATCTGGCCCAAGGCCTTCTTTTTATAGATGAAAAAACTGAGTCTAAGGGATATAAAATAACTTCCATAAAATTGTGGAGGCACTAAGTAGAAAAGCTAAAATTCAAACTGTGTCCTGCTGGATCTAAAATCTAAAATATCTATATGTTGTGCTCTGCCCCCCATCCCCAATGTACAGAGAGAGAAGAAAGAGACAGATACACAAACATACACAGACACAAACATAAAGATAGATAGACAGATGGACAATGAGTGAGAGACAGAGACAGATTGGAACTGTTTAGCCTGAAAGTAAACAAATAACTGGAGGTTTAACTTGAAGAGGTAGCTTATCAGTGAAAATGGAAGATTATATTCTATGGAGAATTGTGAAATAAAAAGATAATGGAGTATACAATATAGAGAGCTAGCCCTTAAGCCAAGAAAACCTAAGTTCAAACATGCAGTTGGTGAGCAAAGTCCCTTTTCTTTTTTTTAAATATTTTTTCATTTATTCATTAAATATTCCCATTATGTGTAAAAAAACAAACCTTAGCATTCATTTTTTTTTAACATTTTGAGTGTTAAATTTTCTCCCTTCCCCTTTTCCCTCCTTCCTCCTCGAGAAGGCACAAAATTTGATTTCGGTTATTCATGTGAAGTTACAAAAAAAAAATCCATATTAGCCATGTTGCAAAAGAAAACAAAGACAAGAAAAGGAAATTTAAAAAAAGAAGGCATACTTTAATTTTGCATTCAAATTTGATCTCCAATTCTTTTCCACCACACACACAAAAAAAAGCTGATACAAAATTTTTGTGCAACCAATCCTCTTTTTTATATTTTGATCTCTTTGGGAAACAGACTTACTAGGGGTATAGCCAGGTTAAAGTGTACACAGTTTTACAGATCTTTGGGTGTAATTCCAAATTGTTCTCCAGAATTGTTAGACTAGTTCACAATTCCACCAACAGTGTATTTGTGTTCCATTTTTCCCCCCATATCCCCTATGTCACATGTAATTTTCCTTTTCTGTCATGTTAACCAATATGCTAGGGGTGATGTGGTACCTCAAAGTGATCTTACTTTGCCTTTTTCTTATCAGTTATAATTAAAATCATTTTATGTGCTTATTGATACCTCTTATTACTTCTGAAAACTACCTGTTCGTGTCCTTCGGCCATTTATCAACTATGTAATGGTTCTTATATTTTTAATGGCTCTAATTTTTATAAATTTGAATCAATTTCCTTTAAGTCTGGAAAATTAGATCTTTATCAGAAAAACTTGCTATGAACATTTTTTCTCTGTTTTCTGTTCCTTCTAACTTTGTTTTACATTACTTTTGATTGTAGAAAAGGATTTTAATTTCATGTAATCAAAATTATCCATTTTAATTGCCATGATTTTCTCTGCCTCATTTTTGGTCATATACTCTTCCCTTAAACATACATCTAACAAATGCATTTTCCTATGCTATCTATTTTATTTAGGTGTTACCATTTCTGCCAAAGTCATTTACATTTTGACCTTATGATGATATACAGGGTGAGATGTTAGTCTATGCCCAGGTTCTGTTTCACAGTTTTCCTAGTAATTTTTATCAAATGCTAAATTCTTAAAGCTTGGATCTCTGGGTTTATCAAATACTAGATTTCTGTGGTCACTTATTATTGTGTATTGAGGGCCCAATATATTCCATGGATCTACCACTCCATTTCTTGGTACAAGATTGTTTTAATAATTACCACTTTTGAGTACAATTTGAAATCTAGTACTGCTAGGCTGCCTTTCATCACATTCTTTTCACAGATTCCCTTGATGTTTTTGAAATTTCTTCTCCAGAAGATTTTTATTATTATTTTTACTACCTCTATAAAATAACTCTTTTTTTAGTCTGATTGATATGGCACAAGTAAATATGGAACAAGTAAATTAACATAGAATTCTCATTTTTTATTGTTTCAGACTACCCATGAGCAAGTATATTTTTCCTAATTGTTTAGACCTGTCTTTATCTGTGTGAAAAATGTTTTGTAATTGTGTTCAAATTGTCCCTGTGTTTATCTTGGAATATAAATTCCAAATTATTTATATTGTCTTCAGTTAATTTAAATGGAATTTCTCTCTCTTCCTACTGAGTTTTGTTGGTAGTATGTAGAAATGCTAATGACTCATGTGGATTTATTTTATATCCTGCAACTTTGCTAGAGGTATTAATTATTTCATCTAGATTTTTAGTAGATTCTCTAGGGTTCCTAAGTAAAACATCATATCATAGACAAAGAGAGAGAGTTTTATTTACTTATCATCTATTCAGTTTCTTTTTTTTCTTTCCTTATTGCTATAGTTAATGTGTCTAGTACAATATTGAATAATAGTGGTGATAATAGACCTTTGCTTTACCCCTGATCCTATTGGGAAGACTTCAAGGTTATCTGAATTATACATAATGCTCATTCTTGGTTTTAGATTGATACCTCTTTTCATTTTAAGAAAGGTTTCATTGATTCCAATGTTTTCTCTTGTTCATTTGGTTTTTTTTAATAGTAATGGATATTTTATTTTGTCAAAGGCTTTTCCTGCTTCTATTGATATATAATTTTTGTTGTTGTTATTAACATGGTAAATTATGCTTATAGCTTTCCTAATATTGAACCAATCTTACACTCCTGGTATAAATATCACCTAGTCATAGTGTTTGAACTTTATGATATACTGCTGTAATCTCCTTGCTAGTAATGTACTTCAATTTTTTGCATCAATATTGACTAGAGAAATTAGTTTATAGTTTTCTTTCTCAACTCCCTGGCTTGTATATCAGCACCATATATATGTCATAAAAGAAATTTTCTAGGACTCCTCTCCCCATTTTTTCAAATACATTGGGGTAATTATTCTTTAAACATTTGGTATAATTCATTTATAAATTCACCTTGTTCTAGGGATTTTTTTCTTAGGGAGCTTGTCAATGGGTTGTTTAATTTATTTTGTGTTACTAAGATAGGGTTACTTATATATTCTATTTCTTCTTCAGTTAATCTGGTTAGTTCATATTTTAGTAAACATTTGTCCATTTCACTTATATTATCAGTTCTACTTACATATAAATGGAAAAATATTCCCTAATAATTGCTTTAATTTTATCTTCATTGGTAGTGCATTTACCCTTTTCAATTTTGATACTAATAATTTTATTTTCTTCTTTCTTTTTTTAAATCAAATTAAGCAATAGTTCATTTTATTTATGAAACCAGATCTTCATTTTATTTAGAAGTTCATTTTTTTACTTTCAATTTTATTAATCTCTCCTTTAATTTTTCAGGGTTTCCATTTGGAAGTTTAACCAGGGGCATTAATTTTCTTCTTTTTTGAGCTTTTTTTTTGTTTGTTTCATGCTTAATTTATCAAACTGTTATTTCTTTCTTTTATTGATATGTGTGGATAGAGATACAATTTTTTCCTAAGTACTGCTTTGGGTGCAAACCACAAAGTTTGGAACATTATCTCATTGTTGTTCTTTTCTTTAATTAAATTATTGAGATTTTGGAGACTTGGGAGTAGTTTCATGGATTGTATACCAAGAAAATTAGAAAATTTTTGAGTTTGAAGAAATCTTAGCTATCATCTAATTCAACCCCCTCCTTATATGAAAAGTGAGACCCAGAAAAGTTAACTAATTTGCCCAAACTCACATAGCAAGATGTAATGGCAGATACGTTCCAAGTTCTCCATCCACTGCTGAGTTGGGAGGCCTAGACCTAAAAACAGAAAACATGGCTGAATATAAGGTATATTTTGGCCTGGATTTCTGGAGACAGCTCATATTAAACCTGCCTTGTCAGTAAAAGTATTGTCAGTGTCTTTGTCTTCAAATCACTTGATGGGAAAGGAGCTTTGTTCTTCCTTCTCACCCTTTTGGCACTTTGCCAGGTTCCTTAATTTAAACTGATTTAATGGACTCCCATGGTCTTAGCTAGATATGCATATTTAACAGACAATGATAAGGTGCTGTTAGGCAGTTTTATAGATTTTTCCAAGTAATGTAAGCTTTTCTAGATGGTCCATTGATGTGTGTATATAGGTATAATAAACTATCAGATAATAGGTTTTTTTCCTCTCTCTCTCCCACTAGGAAACCCCAAGGAAAATGAGGAAACTATTTTTGTTGGAAGTCAATCATGTTTGCTGCCAGAAGATAATGTTTTAAGTTTACTAAACTGCTCACTTGGCCTTTTCAGTAATAAAGGTTGAAGGGGGTTCACTAGCTATCTTCAGGATATGGTAAGCAAAATAATAAAAACAATAATAATTTGTAGACTTTTCAAAGATGTTATGGTAGTACTAAAGACATTTATTAGGAATACGGTGCTATTTTGTACTTACTAAATTGTGAGATATGCTAGATCATTAGTAATGCCCCCCATAATATAATGTGAAAGAGGAAAAGTAAGTAAAAATTTAAAGTATATTAAAATATTTTTACAAAAAATACCTATATCTATATGGATATATCTATGCTTACTTCTATCTATTGACAGGTTCTTTTTTTGCTTTTTACTGATTTTATCCATCCTTTTTCTTACTTTTGAACTTTATGGTATAATAAAGTGAAGGTCATTGTCTCAAACTTCAGGCATTTTGCACTGCTATTTTCAGTTAGTTATGGAAGTTTGGAAGTTTTGAGAGCTTTCAAATCAGTATGATTTATTGAAAGGTGAAATCTCATTGCTCTCCTGATCTATGCTCAGTTCCTTACCCAAGAAGGGCCCTTGATTCCTTGGAATTACAATTTGTATTGTTCCTCAGGGTCTCTGATTACTAGGTAACAGAACTGATACTTCTCAGGTCTACCACTCCTTCTTGACTAAAAGTGTACCTTGATGTATGACCCCAAACTGGTAATAGGTAATGGATTTCCCAAATAGCATATGGTCCTAATTCCAGTGGGAGCACAGGAGTTTCCTATAATCTTTTTTTTTTTTATCAATTACCAGGTCCTCTTACTGTCTCTGGATTGAGACTTCCCAAAGCTGATGCTCCTATGTCACCACCACCTAGTCCCATTACTGATATGTCATCCATGTGGGCTTTAGGCCAGCCTCCTGCATGGTGTCACCGATTTCTCTTTCTGACTTCCTAAGTTATCTTTGGCTGAAAGAATTTATCTCTTTGACCTTGTGTTGACTCTGCTACTCACCAATTGGATTTGAGGTGTTATTTTAAAGTTATTTGGAGGGGAAGGTTGGGAGGGCTTGACTGAGTGCTTTTCTACTCAGTCATTATGGTTCTGCCCCTGAAAATCACTTACTTTCTGAGAGTCCCAGAAAACTCTCAAATCCTATTTGTGTCAGTCTAGATTATAGCAGATCTCCATGGGTAGAGTTAGTTTCCTCACTGAGAATTCACTATGTCAATGAAAACACAGATCTAAACCAAAAAATAAATAAATAAAACCTATAAAAAGAGAAGTCCTGGTCACTATAGAACACATCAGAACAATTCTTATTATTTCTCATTTATGCTTTCATTCCAGCTCCACAACTGATTCATTCTACAACTTGGTTCCATATGTAACTTTTCTAATAATAACAATCATAGATTTAGCATTAATATATCTTTTTTTAGTTTTTAAAAATGCAAGTACAAATATCATTTTGTCCTCACATCTCTGGGACCTAAGAATATTAATAACTTCACTTTACACATGAGAAAATTGAGGCAGACAAATGTTAAAGTGGGCCTCCATAATTAGTGTTTGAAACTGGTTATGAATTTAGATCTTCCAGCTGCCAGGTCAAGTACTTTATCCAGTATGATACCTCACTGGCTATCCTTGAGTTGGAATAGATGAGAGAGCTGATCTTGTCGAATATTAACCCAAAGTATGAATATCCTCCATTACCACTACCACAACAACCTGAAAATTGGTCACCTTTATATAGTCTTGATTAGGCAGATCAGCCCACTTTGCAGTAATCATTTACTGAGCACATTTTCTGGGCAAGCTACTGTGCTCAGCTCCGGAATGGTCAGTTCTAAATGGAAACTACTATGCAATTTGAATGAAAACCTTTCTCCTTGTACCATTTTCTCATTTGTCTCAGTACTAGCTTAACTAACTGCCTGAGAGCCTAGAGTTTCAACCCAATTGTTAACTATGATTTTCATTCTATTCTATGACTAATGGATGTTCTTACAGTGATAAAGAAGATAAATCCTTTGTTTTTGTTTGTTTCTCAATCTGTGCCACTTGCTACTCAACATCCCCAGCCAATCAATCAATGAGCATTTATTAAGTGTGTTCTGTGTGTCAGACACTATGCTAGGCCTTATGGATACAAAGGCTAAAGTAACATAACATCTGCCTTCCAGGAGGTTAACAGCAGATCTTTGATCTGAGTTTAGTGTGAAATAAATTTTTATTTTATAAACATTATTAATTTCATCTTCATTTTAAGAATAGTACGATCTTTCCAATTCTTACTGCCCCCTTCCTTTCCTTTTGCACTTGTGATGCAAAATATATTTTAGATTGTGATGTCCATGAAAGGGATACTTACTGAAGTGACATAACTGGGATGTAGTCAAAGATCTTTGGACTGTGTTTTATGCTCTGATATGAAATTTTAGAGCAGAGGGATAATAAGACGGAGGAGTACATCAGACCAGACCCAGTTGCAGATGTGACAGAAAGAGCAATTGTCAACAACTACTCTTTCTTGAGAGGCATTAATGTGAGATGAATAATTAAAGCCTCAGGGACCACTCATTAAGACATTGGTTTTGTCAGGCATCAATCAAGGCTATATCTAGTATATTGAGAAAATCATTGGAGAACTGGTGCAAGTTGTACTGGATTACGAGTGTCTTTTTTTCAAAATAAATTTGTTTATTATTTTCTAGTTTTCAACATTAATTTCCACAAGATTGTGAGTTGAAATTTTCTCCCCATCTCTTCCCTATCCCCCACCCCAAGACAGCAAGCATACTGAATAGCCCTTTTGCCAATCTGTTCTCTCTTATGACCTCCCCCATCCTCCCCTTACTTTCTTGTAGGACAAGATGGATTTCTTTTTTTTTTTAATTTTTAAACAAATGCTTTATTAACTTCTGTTTTACATCATTCATTTCCGCCAGATTTTGAGTTACAATCATTTCCCCCCATTATTCCCCTACCCAACCTCCCAGAATAGAACTCCCACAAGGTATCGCTTCCTCCAATCTGCTCTCTCCCATACCTTCTTCCTTACCCCCATCGACTTTTCCATTAGAGGAAGGTGAATCTTTATGTCCCAATGCCTGCACATCTTATCTCCCAACTATAAGCAAAAGAGTATTAATAATAGTATTTATATATATTTGAAACATTTAATCTTAAGACCTCGAATTTCAGATCCATTTCCTTCCTCCCTTGTCACCCATTCCCTCTGGGGAGATAAGTAATTCAGTATATGTTGTACATGTCTAGCTATGCAAAACATTATCATAGTAGATATATTGTACAAGGCTGCTTATAATTCCCTCCCACTCATCCCACCCCCCACCTGGTCCATTCCCTACATGATCCTGTCCCTCTTCTATAGTGGGTACTTCCAACCTCCCCTCCCCCCAAGGATGCCCTCCCATCTATCATCCCTCCTCTCATCCCCCTTCCCCCTATCCTGCTGCAGGTTGAGATATCCCATTTAGTATGTATGTCATTCTCTCCCTGAACCAAATTCAATGTGAATGTGGTTTTGCCTTTTTAGCCTTCCTATTCTCCCCCTCCCTTGCAACCACTCCCCCTTGCTTCTTCTACATGAGATAGTTTACCCTACCCTATCTCTCCCCATCTTCTCTTGCCACTTTCCTCTCTCACCTCATAATTTCATCCCTTGAGTATTCTCCCTTCCCAACAAATTCAGCCTATGCCCTCTATCCATATATAACTGTAAACATATACACACACATTCACATATGTATTCATATGACCACACACCCTTCTTCCATTATTTTCATAGTGAGAAAGATATCATCACTCACAGTTATTGCTTTTCCATATAGGAATGTAAATAGTTCAACTTTAATAAGTTCCTTTTGATTTCTTTTCCCTGATTATCTTCTCAGGCATCTCTTGCTCCTTGTGTCTGGATGTCAAATTTTCTATTCAATTCTGGTTTTGTCCTCAGGAATGCTTGTCCTCTATTCCACTGAATGACCATATGTTCCCCTGAAACAAAATACTCAGTTTTGCTGGGTAGGTGACCCTTGGGTTCATTCCCAGCTCTTTTGCCCTCTGGAATATCATATTCCATGCCCTTCGACCCTCAGTGTAGAAGCTGCCAGGTCCTGGGCTATTCTGATTGTGTTTCTACAATATTGAAATTGTTTCTTCCTGGCTGTTTGTAGCATTTTCTCCTTGATCTGGGGATTCTGGAACCTGGCTATAATATTCCTGGGAGTTTTCTTTTTGGGATCTTTTTCAGGAAGTGATGGGTGGATTCTTTCAACCTCTATTTTGCCCTCTGGGTAGTTTTCCTTGAGAATTTCTTGAAGGGTGATTTCTAGGTTCTTTCTTTGATCGTGGCTTTTGGGTAGTCCAATAATTTTTAAATTGTCTCTCCTGGATCTATTTTCCAGGTCAGTGGTTTTTCCCATGAGATATTTCACATTGCCTTCTAATCTTTCATTTGTTTGGATCTGCTTAAGAGCATCTTGATTTCTCATAAAGTCATTAGTTTCCATTTGCTCCAGTCTCACTCTGAAGGAATGAATCTCCTCAGTGAACTTTTGAGATTCTTTTTCCATCTGGCAAATTCGACTTTTTAAGGCACTCTTCTCCTCATTGCCCTTTTGGGCCTCCTTTGCCATTTGAGTTAGTCTATTTTTTAAGGTGTTGTTTTCCTCAGTCAGGCTGTTGACCCTCATTTCATACTTTTCCTGCATCCTTCTCATTTCTCTTTCCAATTTTTCCTCCACTTCTCTTATTTGATTTTTAAAGTCCTTCTTAAGGTCCTCTATGGCCTGCAACCCACTCATGTTTTCCCCTGGGGCTTTTGGAGCAGGACTTCTGACCTCACAGTCCTTTTCCTGCTCTATGCCCCCAAAATAGGAGTCTAGGGTTGCATTTTTCTGTTTCCTTTGCCTTGGCATGTTGCCACTTAATTACTTGACTTTTGGGCTTGTTGCCACACTATGGCTTTAAGGCCAGATAGAGGAATTTTCATCCCAAAGGTGTGTGGGGGCAACTTCCGTTTCTGGCAAGCTGTAACCCCACCCACGACTTCTACCCTAGATCACAATCCAGATCCAGGGAGGTTAAAGCAAGAGCGATTACCCCCCAAGACTGATCGCTGTATCTCCCTACAATTGCAGCCCGGGAGCTGGACCTGCCTCTGAAAACTACAAAATGGCGTGTCTCCTCAGTGGCTTCTAGCCCCCAGGGGAGGGAGCCGATGCGTTCCCCAAATACTGGTCCCAAAGTCCATAGGACACTAACCTCTTACTTTGTCCTAGCCATGTCTATGTTGATAATTCTGGAGTCTCCACAGCTGCTTGTGTTCTGGGGTTCCTCCAGCCGGCTGCTGGCCCTGCAGCCCTGGGGCTAAACCCTCGGCTCACGTGGACCTGGGCTTGGCTCAGCTCCCTGTGCTCTTCGCTGCCAGGTCCCAGACCACTGCACTGGTCCTTCCTGAAGGGCTCCTGGGCTGTCCTCTTGGATGCTTCTCTGTGTCGTTCTGTGGGTGCTGGGGCTCCAGAAGTTGTTCAGAGTCCCCTTTTACACAGTTTGGGGGGAATCTGGGGGCAGAGTTGCTTGGATGAGCTGTTTCTACTCCGCCATCTTGGCTCCGCCCCCCACAAGATGGATTTCTATACCCCATTGCCTGTATATCTTATTTCCTGGTTGTATGTAAAAAACAAAAACAAAAACAATTTTAACATTTGTTTTTAACACTTTGATTTCCAGATTCTTTCCTTTCTTCACTCCACACCCACCCCAATTGGGAAGACAAGCAATTCAATATAGTATGCACATGTGTAGTTATGCAAAACACTTCCATAGTAGTTATATATCTAAAATAAAATTAAGAGGTGAGAGAAGAATATATTGGGAGAAGGAGAAAGAGTGAGAGAGAATAGGATAAATTATCTCACATAAAAGAGGCAAGAGGACTAACTGTATTTCCCTCCATCCTATCCTGCCCCCATTTATTCCATTTTCTCCTTTGACCCTGTCCCTTTTCAAAAGTGTTTGTTTCTAACTACCCTCTCCACCAATCTCTCCTCCCTTCTATCATCCCCCTCTTATTCCCTTACCCCTTACTTTCTGTAAATTACCCAATTGAGTTTGTATGTTATTTCCTCCTTAAGCCAAAATTTCCCTCAAATTGTTTCTTCCTGACTACTTGTAATATTTTCTCTTTGACCTTGAAACTCTGGAATTTGGCTATAATATTCCTAGGAGTTTTTGAGGGGGACCTTTATCAAGAGGTGATCAGTGGATTATTTCAATTTCTATTTTGCCCTCTGGTTCTAGGATATTGGGGCAATTTTGCCCCATAATTTCTTGAAAGATGATATCCAGGTTCTTTTTTTTGATCTTGGCTTTCAGGTAGTCCAATAATTTTTAAAATACCTCTCCTGGATCTATTTCCCAGGTCAATGTGTTTTCCAATGTGATATTTCACATTGCCTTCTATTTTTTTATTCCTTTGGATCTGTCTTATACTATCTTGATTTCTCATAAAGTCATTAGCTTCCATTTGCTCCAGTCCAATTTTCAAGGAATTATTCTCTTCAGTGAGTTTTTGACATTCCTTCTCCATATGACTTTTTAAATTCTGCTTTTTAAGGCATTCTTCTCTTCATCAGGTTTTTGGACCTCTTTTGCCATTTGAGTTAGTCTGCTTTTTAAGGTGTTATTTTTTAAAGTCAGGCTTGACTCATTTTTCATGATTTTCTTGTATCATTTTCATTTCTCTTCCCAATTTTTCCTCTACTTCTCTCACTTGATTTTCAAAATACTTCTGGAGCTCCTCCATGACCTGTAACCAGTTCATATTTTTCTTGGAGGATTTTGATGTAGGAGATTTGACTTTGTTGTTTTCTTCTGGTTCTATGTTTTGATCCTCCTTATCCTCCAAAAAGGATTCTGTGGTCTGATTGGGCTTTCTCTGCTTGCTCATCTTGCCTACCCATTACTTGACTTTTGAGCTCTTTGCCATAAAAGAACTCTGCTTCCAAAGTGGAGAGTTCTATGTCTCAAATTTCTGGAATTTTGTGCAGCTGTTGTTAGAGTTTTTCCAGGTACCTGCGTCAGAACTGTGAGGAGGACTTTCCCCAGCTTCAACAAGCTCTGCCACACCAGTGCTCCTCACCTCAAGACCACCACTCAAGCCTGTGACCCAGATCCAAGCAGGGCAAAGCAAGAAAATCCTGCCTCAGTGCCAGCAGAGAGATTCCAATAAATGCCCTCTGGACAGTCACTTGGTCGCCCTATGATCTGTAGGACTGGAGCCAGAAGCAGCAGCAACTTCTGTCACCTCCGCCCCCCTGGAGGCAGGGTCCAGACCACACTCTTCTTTTACCCAGGATCAACAGGGATATCCTTTCACTTTGTCTTTGGTGTTTATTAGTAGAGAAGTCTGGAAACCACCACAGCTGCCAGTGATTCACTTTCCTGAAGTCTGCTCTGGGTGGTCTGGGCTGCCCCAGGTCAGGGCCATGTCAGTTCATGAGGGACTGTGCTCTGCTCCCATCTTAGTGTGATAGACCTTTCCTGTCAGCCTTCCAGGCTGCCTTCAGCAGGAGAATTGATTCTCTCTCTCTCACTTTCTGGGTTCTATAGCTCTAAAATTTGTATAGAGTCATATTTTACAGGTATTAGAGGTGGTTGTAGTGCAAGCTCAAGCAAGTTCCTACTTTTACTCTGCAATCTTGGCTTCATCCCCAATTATGGAGTGTCTTGCCTAGTATCAACTTTGGGGTTGTGATTCTGTGTCCTCTCTTTGTCCTACAGAGACACAACCTAGAAGACCTCATCCCCCAATACAACAATTACTGTTCAGACAAAGGATGAACCATATAATCAGAAAACAAACAAACAAAAAAAAAGCCAGGTGACTCCTGAAAGCAACATCAACTTTCACAAACTTCAGATTTTCATGATTTACATTAATATATCAGTGGAATGGGATAGGACACTTGTGGGAGCATTCCTAGTACTCCTACAATGGAAGATGCCACCCAAAGAAGGGTCAGCTAATCCTTAAGAGATTACTGTGGGGGTTAATGCCCACCACATTTCATAAGGACCACAAAAGTATGGATTGCAGTCACTCTAAGAAAGAACTATTGATTAATATCAGCTCCCCATAGTAAACTGAGTTTGACTGATGCTTGTTGCTGCTTTGTCCATATTTGTATGTAGGTAACATACTTTTGCTCTGTGCTCTGAAGTTGCCCATTTAGTTGTTGACTAAAAGAAAAAAATGCTCAAAGGGCTTTACAAATTTTAAAGCACTGTGCAAATGTAATTAATAATAACTTTTTATTACTACTATTACTACTACCAGCAATGACAATAACAATAGCTGGATTATAGGCAAGAACAAAGCATTAAGCATCTAGTATGTGTGTGACTATGTCTGGGTCTACTTGACCACAATGGAATGAGATACAGACTATAAACATTTTGATGATCTATTTAATGGATTGATATTTGTGAAGGAGGTACTGGAATGGCTACCTATAGATTATTAAGAGTGAATTGCATACCAATTATTTGTGTTGTCTCTGATTTTGATATCTGTCTATATAAATCAAATTAAGCAGACAACATGAATAATTATCTAAATACTTTAAATGTTGATAATTAAAGTTGTTTTGAAGCTTAAATTATTCAAATCTAGACTTTGCTCTCTGTTCTGTTCAGCATCTACCAAAATATGTGATTTGTAGCTATGATGGTTGGTGTAGATTCAACTATGGTCATTCTCTTTCTCTTTGGACTCTGTTCTCTCTCTCTCTCTCTCTCTCTCTCTCTCTCTCTCTCTCTCTCTCTTAAACACACACACACACACACACACACACACACACACACACACACACACGGAATATTGATGACTATGCTATCAAACCTGGGATGGTCACCATCAGTTTGGTGCTATACAAATAATGAACAGATTAATTCATCTGGGTATTTTTCATTGATTTCTATTGATATTAATGTTGCATGTATATGTGTGGATTTGTGTGAATAAATGTGTTTTAGGCACGCAACTACAACTAATCAAGTCATCAAAATTCAATAAGCATCTCCTGTAAGGTATTTTTCCAAGCATTGCAAAGGAAGGATTGAATAAAAGTCATAGTCCCTACTCTCTGGGAACATACAGTAAAAGTTCTAGAAACAAGATTCAAACACCTGAAATATATAGTTAATAATAAAAGGGAAGAAATTGTAAATGCTAAGTAAGAGTTATTAGTATATATTGAGTCCTATAAAAATTCAAAGGAAGGCAATATAAGTATATTTGAGGATTTATAGGGAAAAATTCCTTAAAGAAAGAGGTATAAATTTACCTTGGCTTTGAAGAAGGGAAGTAGGGATCCCATCCCAAGTGTATTAGGATTTATGGGAGAGGGGGAATAAATAAACAAAGGCAAGCGATCAAAAGTTAATATGACCATGGTTTTGTTTTTGGGTTTTTTTTGGAGGTGATGTCATTAAAGAAATGAGGTATATTAGAGTGTATAAATGCAATTAGTCCAAGAGGTAATATTAGAAAAATTAACAAATCCATTCTGGTAGGATCATTTGTTTTCTTTATAATGATCTTCCTTGAAATCTCCTGCTTCTTGAGTGATTGGAAGCTAGAGCTTATAGAACATATCAAAATCTCATTAACGTCTTGATCTCTTTAAGAGTTTAGTACACTATGAAAACCTTAGTCCTTCCATCTCTTCCTCTAAGAATTGTCACATACACACAGATTTTAGATCTATATCTATAGATATATATGTAGATATATCTATAAATATATATATATACAAACATATGTTTGTATACACACATACATATGCATATATACATATATGTGTATATGTTCATTTATGTGTATATGTGTGTATGCTCATTTGCCATCTTGTGAACTAATACTTCCCTGGTGCACAGGAGTCACTGATTTTCAGTACATTCAGTGCTAGTACTAATACTATTGGTACTTTGGAAGGTAGGATCTAGAGTAGAGTATATATACCAACACACATATATGTGTATGTATACATATGTATGTATGCATATATGTATGATATTTTATTGTTCATTTTGCTCATTGAAGATATTTATATATAGCTCTCACCAGTGGAAAGTTGATTATTGTCATAATTGACAATATCATACATAGAGCTAAGAGAGAGACAGAGAGAGATGCAGTAAGATAGTTGAGGCCTCTCGAAGTCTAAAAAGGCTTTGGGAAGCAGAAGTACCTAAAGAAAGAATAGATCTTAGAGAAACAAGGAAAATAGAGGCATTACTGTGAGAAAGAGGAAAATTAACAAAGGGTCAAAGCTGGAAATTGTCTTGGTGTTTGTGTGAAAATGAGTACGCCAATTTGGCAAACACAATAGTCTCATGTTTAGAATAACAGGCCTTCTTCTCTGTTCTCCTCTACTTCTATATTTCCAATGACTTCCTTGTCCCAGTGACTGCTGTTTTAAGACTTTGTTTCCATCCAGACAATTAGGCAGCTAACATTTATATAGCACATTAAGGTTTATGTTCTGCCTTATTCTCAAGAGTACAAGGAGTTAGAAAAGTGACATAGTTAATACCAGATCTAGAATTCAAGCCTGGTTCTCTCCTAAATCTTCTATACTGCTGCCTTACCACATAAGGGCATAATAAGAAAGAAGTGTGAATAAGTCAGATGGTGATGGATGGTTTAAAAAAAGAAAAATCTGATTCTTAATCTAAGGAATTTGGTCTTTTTTTTAGGGAGCTGTAGTCCAGTATTTCAGAATTTCTAAAAAAAAAAATAATAATCCCAAAACATTGAATGCTACAATTAGAAAAACTGGATTTTGCAAAGGAAGACGGACTAGTGAATCAAAGTAGTACTTTGCTCCTTGTTTCAATTATAAAAGTGTCTTTGAGCCTAGTCTGTGATTAAATCAAGTCTTTGTTGGAAAAAGTATACATTGTGTTGGACTTAATGGGCCTAAGGGAGTTTTGAGATGTTCCTTGCCCTTAATAGGCCTAATGTCATCACATGTAGCCCACAGTGGGAGGAACTTGCCTAAAGAGCAGAACAGGAAGGGTGGAACAGGAAAGGCAGAACAGGAAGGAGCAGAGCATATAAAAGCTTGCTGGGACCAAGCAGAGCTAAGATAGAGATTGTCTGTGATGTAGGCATTTTGTCTGTTGTTCTAGCTGTTGTTCTGTGTTGATGTTACTTTGTCAGACAGATTGTTGATTTGTGTTGATTTCTCAGACAGAAAGTGAATTGAGATGATAGTTCTGGCAATGTATGGGAATAATGCTGTAACTCTGTTAAGCTTAATGTGTGTAAATATTGTTGTATCCATGTTGAGTTTTGTTTTCCTAGAAACAGAAACTGTGAAGAGTTAGGGGTGGAGCAGTTCCCATAAGCTGCAATATGGAACAGGAGATATAGAACAGGAGCAGGAGAATTACCTCCCTGTGAATTCAGACAACAGTTAGGTGAATCCAGGAAATAGCTGGGAGCATGGAATAGGGGCAATGGGGTGTGGAAGTCAGTCTCAAGTTAAGATGAAGGGAGACTTGGGTACTCAGTGCTAACTGATGATATTGTAACTTATTGTGACCTAGGTGTGGATGATCTTTGTACTTTCCCCTGCCCCTTAAGGATGATTGACTAAAGGATGATTACCCCTCAAGGATGATTGGAAGCCAGCCTGGAGTCAAGATGAAATAAGACTTTGACTCAGTCACTTTATACCATTCTGTAAGATTGTGACTTACTGAATGATATGTTTTGTTTAAGACTATGTGGCCACCTTAGTAATAAGGTTTTATGTTATATTGTTGTGAATGTTTTGATTTAGTTTATTGCTGAATAAATAGAGAATTCACTATACTATGTGATCAGAACCTTAAAGTTATTCATAGCAGCAGTCCTCAGGAAAGCTGCTCATGATTGACTTTACAACTAGATAGAAGAAAGGAGGACCTATGGCTTTAGACAGTTGAGGCAGATTTATCATGAACTTCTTTATTCCTTCTAAAAATGACATAGTAGAAGGAGAAATCAGTGGGGCAGGAAGCTAGGGGCTAAGTAGACATCAGTTTTAAGGAGCATTTTTGGGATTCTCATATCATACCATTGTTCTACTGAAAGAAGATAGAGTTAGAGGTCAGTGTAGGCAAAACAAAGACAAGGAGCAAAATGTCCTCTCTTCATTCATTGAGATGCTGATATCATTGAATCACAGAAATAGATATGGAAGGGATCTCAAAAATCATCAAGTCTAACTTCCTAATTATACAGGTGATGAAATTGAGGCTCAAGAAAGCTAATCAAATTTCCTAAGGTCAAGCTGTTAATAAAGAGCAGAAATAGGATTTGAACCCAGATTTTCTGAACCTAAGACCACTGTTCTTTCAATTGCACCATTAACTCATTTTAAAAAATATAAATTTGAATTTATGCCATAAACTGGTAGCACAGGAGATTTTTTGTTTGTTGGTTTTTTTACTTCCTTAATTATTATTTTTTTTGTTGGAGTGGGATGGGGGAGAATTCATTAAACATAAAATTCTGAAAATTGAAAAAGTGCCACTGGTGGCAGCTTTGGGGAATGACTTAGATTCAACAAAAATATATGTGCCATAATCTCAATGTCCTAAGACTAAGTTTTCTATTATCCAATTTTTCACATTTTAGGGGCCTGCTATCTTCATTACCTTTCATTGTTTTCTCCTCTTTTTCTTGTTAACATTAAAGTCTCTGATATTGGTCACTTAAATTATACTCTGAACTCTCCAGACTTCTTTTCCATTCCATAGCAGCATTTTCATCCTGCAAGATACGTCAGTTCTATGACCTTGTTCCTTGACTGGCAAGTTCCTTAGCCTCTATTTTGAGTGTTTGCCCAGGCCCAGTCCCTTGATCACTCTTTTCCTTCTTTCTGGCTCCACTACTTAGTCTTCATACTTTTCCTTTATGGTCCAGTTTTTAACTCTTTTTTATGTGTTTTCTTCCCTTTTTAGAATATAATCTCCTTGAGGATAGTATTTTTTTATTGTTGCTTGTATTTGTATTCCCATCATTTGGCATAGGGCCTAGCCCATAGTAAGTACTCAATAATATTGACAGGCTCTTAACATATGAGTGTTAAAACCCCCTAGTTCCCTCACCTAGTGAGACTGACATTTTACAACTTATCTTTAGCTATAGAATGGGAGGGGAAACACTTTTGGATAATTAGATGAATCTCCAGAATGAAGCTGATAGGGAAGAAGGATGTCTTCCCCCACCTGGAAAGTGGTGGTTTTCTTAGCTCTTCTAAAATCACACTTCACAGGTAGTAGATTACCTCACCTACATATAAATGGTTGGTCTTGTTGATTAGGGACTGGAAGGGACAAATAAAATGTCTTTCCTTCAATACACTTCTACCTAAGCCTCCACATGGCATCAACAACAGCTCATCCATACAGTCAGCTCCCTTGACAGTAGAGGAAATATCATCGAGACCAGCATGCCATATGGACATTGCTAAGCAGGGCATCTGCTGTGTGCTGTGGGGGTGCATACTGGAGAAGCACTGGGTTTAACATTTTTCATTTGTGTACAACATAGACAGTTGAACTCTATTATAATGTCTTCAGAAGAATCTGATCCATTCTATTATCAGAGTGACAAAGAGAAAGGATTGCCTGTGATTTCAAAAAGGTCACAGTGAGCTAGTGTTCAACTTTATGTGCTCCAGGTATGATGATAATAATGGGGAAAAAGTTTCAAGGATGAAGTTTACAGTCAGATAGATGAAAAAATTAACATTTAAAAAGGAAGTCTTATCTGTGAGACATTACTTTTCCTCTCCATTTCGCTTTTCTAGCAATTGCTAGTTGTTAACGTATTTATATATAAACAAGATCTTTCTCCTGCACATTCATATCTGCTTCCTGATTATTCCCATACTGAAATGTCAGAAACAGATGCCTGTTGCTATGGGAGTGATTGTGATGTCACTAATGGAAGATAATTGTTTCATTGTGTGATTAAACAAAAGAAGGAAATGAATGGTAAAGGGGAAAGCAGGCCTTTTATCTGTGAATTCTGACTGCACTTTGCAAGAAGTAGCTAATTATTATTAATTCCTTTGGCAATCTTGGGAATAACAGTAATCATGAGAAAACTCCTTGGGTACAAAGGTGGGTAGGAGGGGATCTGCAGTGCTACTTGAATCAGAATCTTGATTTAGCCTGATTAAACAGTGACTAAAAGTCAGCAAAAATGTTGGAAATAATAAACAATATTGATGTTGGCAATCACAGAATAGTATAACCACCAACACCAGCCTGAGAAAAATAATAATAGCAATAATGATAAGAAATTACATTTATATTTATTGTGGTTTAGAATTTTTAAAAGTCCTTTACTGGTGGTTAAGTATCTCATTTTATCCTCACAGACATGCCTAGAGTTTTTTGTTTGTTTGTTTTGTTCTGCTTTGTTTTGTTTTTGGTGGGAAGGAATTTGAAGTTGGAAAGACAGACCCGTGATTTCCAAGCTACAATATTAGAAATATCAGGACAGACTCTCTTTACCAATGCGGATTACCAATTTTTTATTAGTTTTGTTTTGTTTTAAATGTTGCCTAAAGGCACTATGAATTTGTGACTTGCCCAGGGTCATATGACATGTATAAGAGAGAATTTATCCAGGTTTTTCTTCTACATTACCCCTTATTAAAATTATTATAATTCCCACTTAGCACATAAGGAAACTGAGGTACAGATTATAATTGCCCCTGAAATAGAGTTGCGTGACTTGCCAAAGGTTATACAATTCCCGTCAGATTCAACTCAACTCAACAATATCCTAAATTCTAATATGGCACAGAGGGCAAAATAGAGGTTGAAAGAATCCAGAGATCACTTCCTGAAAAAGATCCTAAAAAGAAAACTCCTAGGAATATCATAGCCAGGTTCCAGAATTCCCAGATCAAGGAGAAAATATTACAAGCAGCCAGGAAGAAATAAATTCAATATTGTGGAAACACAATTAGGATAGCACAGTATCTGGCAGCTTCTACACTGAGGGACTGAAGGACGTGGAATATGATATTCCAGATGGCAAAGGAGCTGGGATTAAAACCAAGAATCACCTACCCAGCAAAACTATCTTGTATCAGGGGAAAATATGGTCATTCAGTGGAATAGAGGATTTTCAAGCATTCTTGAGGAAAAAAAACAGAGTTGAATAGAAAATTCGACATTCAGACACAAGAAGCAAGAGATGCTTGAGAAGGTAAACAGAGAAAAGAAATCAAAAGGAACTTATCAAAGTTGAACTATTTACATTGCTACTTGGAAAAACAATAACTATAACTGATGAAAACTTTCTCAGTATGAAAATAGTTGAAGAAGTATATATGGGCATATGAATACATATGTGAATGTGTGTATATATGTTTACAGGTATACATAGAGGGCAAGGGTCAAATTTAATAGGAAGGGATGATACTTAGAAGGTGAAATTAAAAAGTGAGAGAGGAATATAAGGAGAGGAGATGGGGAGAGACAGAAAGGGGTAAACTATCTCATATAGAAGAGGCAAGGGAAAGTGGTTGCAGGGGAGGGGAAGAACAGGAAGGCAAAAAGGCAAAACCTTATTCTCATTGAATTTGGATCAGGGAGAGAATGAAATACATACTAAATGGGATATCTCACCCTACAAGAGAGTAAGGGGAAGGGGCATGAGATGGGGGATAATGGAAGGGAGGGTATGCTGGGGGGGGAGGGAATTTGGAAGCACCCACGTTTGAAAAGGGACAGGATCAAGGTAGGGAACATACCTAGTGGGAGGTGGGATAGGAGGGAGGGAAATATAGCCAGTCTTTTACAATATATCTATTATGGTAATGTTTTGCATAGCTATACATGTACAACATATACTGAATTGCTTATACTCCCAGTA
The DNA here is from genome assembly GCA_011680675.1 of Gymnobelideus leadbeateri. Lineage (NCBI taxonomy): Eukaryota > Metazoa > Chordata > Mammalia > Diprotodontia > Petauridae > Gymnobelideus > Gymnobelideus leadbeateri. The sequence goes on from WOXC01004180.1 coordinate 308,307, forward strand.
AGGATAGATGACAAGGGAGGAAGGGAATGAATCTGGAATTCAAAATTTTTAAATCAAATGTTTTAAATATATATACTATTATTAATACTATTTTACATATAATTGGGAAATAAGATATATAGGCATTGGGGCACAGAGATTCACCTTGTCCTAATGGAAAATTCGAAGGGGTATGGGAGAAGATATGGAAAAGAGCAGATTAGATGAGGGGGTATCCTGTGGGACTGCTATTCTGGAGTGGTGTGTAGGGGAAAAATGGGGAAAAACAATGTAACTCAATATCTGGTGGAAATGAATGATGTAAACCAGAAGTTAATAAAGCATTTGGAAAAAAAAAAGAATTCTTGAAAGTACTCTATTTCATTGAATGACCATATTTTCCCCTGTAGCATTATACTCAGTTTTGCTGAGTGGGTGATTCTTGGTTTTAGTCCTAAGCCTTTGACCTCCAGAATATCATATCCCAAGCCCTTTGATCCCTTAATGTAGAAGCTGCTAGGTCTTGTATTATCCTGATTGTTTTTATACAATACTCAAAATATTTCTTCCTGACTGCTTGCAATATTTTCTCCTTGAACTGGGAACTCTGGAATTTGGCTGCAATATTCCTAAGACTTTTCTTTTTTGGATCTTTTTAAAGAGGTGATCAATGAATTTTCAATTTCTATTCTGCCCTCTAGTTGTAGGATATTAAAGCAATTTTGCTTGGTAATTTCTTGAAAGATTGTGTCTAGACTCTTTTTTTGATTGTGGCTTTGCCGTATACCAATAATTTTTAAATTATCTCTTCTGGATCTATTTTCCAGGTCAGTGGTTTTTCCAACGATATATTTCATGTTGCCTTCTATTTTTTCAATCTTTTAGATCTGTTTCATAGTATCTTGATTTTTCATAAAGTCATTAGCTTCCATTTGCTCTGATATAATTTTGAAAGAGTTTAGCAACTTTTTGAAATTCCTTTTCCATCTGGCAAAATCAGCTTTTAAAACATTCTTCTCCTCATTAGCTTTTTGGGCCTCTTTTGCCATTTGAGTTAGTTTATTTTTAAGGTGTTATTTTCTTCAGTGTATATTTGGGTCTCCTTTAGCAGGGTGTTGACTCACTTTTCATGATTTTCTTGCATCATTCTTATTTCTCTTCTCTATTTTTTCTCCACTTCTTACTTTATTTTCAAAATCCTACTTGAACTCCTCCATGTCCTGCAACTAATTCATATTTTTCTTGGAGGTTTTTGATACAGGAGGTCTGACTTTGATGTCTTCCTCCCACTCCATACCTTGGTCCTTTTTGTCTCTAAAAAAAGGAGTCTATTGTCTGTTTGTTCTTCCCATTCTTGCTCATACTGGCAGCCAATTACTAGACTTTTGAGCTCTTTGCAATGGTAGAACTCTGTTTCCAAAATGGAGAGAGCTATGTCCCAAATTGCTGTGGTTTTTGCAGCTACTGAATCTATTAGATGAGGACCCTCTCTACAGCTCCTACACACTGGCTCACTGGTCACACACCCCAGGACCACCACAAAGACCATGATCTGGATCCAACCAGGTCAAAGCAAGAGCAGTCACTCTCTGAATAGTCCCTTTGTTCCCCTATAATCTGCAGGCCAGCAGTAGCAGAAGCAGCCACACATTAGCAGCTTCAGCCAGCATACCTCCTCAGCTTCTTGCTCTGGGAGCAGCAGCCCCATCATGGCCCCCTGTTCCTAAAATTTTCCACACTAACCTCTTATTTTGTCTTTGGCATTTGTAGATTGAGAAGTCTGGAAACTGCCACAGTTGCTTTTGATTTACTCTAGTGAAGTGCGCTCCAGCCACCTCTGGTTGGAACCTTCCTGGGGCTAAAACCGCTGCTCATTTGGTACTGCACATGTCTCCCAGAAAGCTGTGATGCACATTTGCTGCCAGCCTGCAGGGCTTCGTTCAGTGGGAGATTTGTTTCTGTCTGTCACTTTGTGGGTTCTGTAGATCTAAAATGTATTTAGAGTCATTTTTTAAACATGTATTGGAAGAGGTAGAAGCTGAAGCCATGTGGAAGTCCTGTTTCTACTCAGCCATCTTGACTCTGCCCCCTGGATAGAATTTCTCATCCCAAGTTCTTCAAAATTATCTTAGAGCATTACATTGCTGAAACTACACAATTAATACACATTGTGTAATTGTGTAATTGTGTAATACACAATTAGTCATCAAACCATTACTGTGTGCAGTGCTTTCCTGGCTTTTCTCATTTCACTTTAAATTAGTTCATATAAGTCCAGATTCTTTTTTTCTCTCTGAAATCAACCTGCTCATCATTTCTTATAGCACCATAGTATTCTGTCACAATTATATACCACAACTTGATCAGCTCTTCCCCATTTTATGGATATCCCCTCAGTTTTTGATTCTTTGGCACCACAAAAAGAACTGCAACAAAAAGATTTGTACATATAAAGACCTTTATTTTTTTATTTTATTTTTAAATCTCTTTGGGCTACAGACCTAGTAGTGGTATTACTAGTTAAAGGGTTTACACAATTTTATAGTCCTTTGGGAACAGTTTCAAATTGTTCTCCAGAATGTTGGGATTAGTTCACAACTCCATCGATGCTGTACATTTGTCCCAATTTTCTCACATTCTTTCCTCCAACATTTATCGTTTTAATTTTCTATCATTTAAGACAATCTGATAAGTGTGAGTTGGTACATCAGAATTGTTTTAATTTGCCTTTCTTTAATTAATAGTGATTTAGAATATTTTTGTATGATTCTGGATAGCTTTGATTCCTTTGTCTGAAAACTGCCTGTTCATATTCTTTGTAAATTGGTAAATGACTTTTATTCTGATAAATATGACTCAGTTCTCAATATGTTTGGAACTCCATCAGTTCTTTCTCTGAAGGTAGATAGAATTTTTCATCCCAAATCCTTCAAAATTACCTTAGAACATTATATTTCTGAAACTAAAGTCATTTATAATTGGTCAGAACACAAATTTGTTGTTACCGTGTGTAATGTTTCTCTGGCTTTCCTCATTCACTTTGCGTCAGTTCAGTCCAGGATTTTGGGTTTTTTTTTTCCTTTCAAGATTTCAATCTTTATCAGATAATTTTGCTATAAAAATATGTTTTCCCAGTTTCTGGCTTTCTTTCTAATATTGCCTGGACTGGTTTTGTTTGTGGGAAAAAAATCATAATGTAATGTAATTTGGATCATATATCATTTGGTGCATATATGCTTAATATGGCTATGACTTGATTGACTATGGTACCTTTCAGCAAAATATAGTTTCCTGTTTATCTCTTAATAATAAGATCTATTTTTTTACTTTTGTTTTGTCTGAGATCATAATTGCTACCACAGGGTTTGTTTTGGTTTTTGTTGTTCTTGTTTGTTATTGTTGCTGCTTTTTACTTTAGCAGAAGCAGAAAAGGTTCTGCTCTAGCAAACTCAATCTATTCTGTGTGTCTATTTGCTTTGTGTGTCTTTCGTAAGATTCATATCGCAGCATTCTGTTTTTTAATCCACTCTGCTATACAATTTTGTCTTATAGGAGAGTTTATCCCATTCATATTCACAGTTATGATTTCTAAATGTGTATTTTCCCCCCATCCATCCTCTCTCTCTCTCTCTCTCTCTCTCTCTCTCTCTCTCTCTCTCTCTCTCTCTGTTTCTCCATCTCTGTCTGTCTCTCTTTCTCTCTCTCCTTTCATCCTGTCCTTCCTCAAAAGTGTTTTGCTTCTGACTATTGTTTTCCTCAATCATCCTTCCCTTCTATCAGTCCCTTTTTCTCTTAATTCCCAGGAGGGCTAGATTTTTGTACCTGAGTGTGTATGCTATACCCTCTTTGAGTCAATTCTGTTGAGAGTAAGGTTCAAATGTTGTCTGTCACTCTCCCATTTCCCCCTTTACTGTAAAAACTCTTCTGAGACTTTATTATGAGATAGTTTACCCAATTCTACTTCTCCCTTACCCTTTCTCCCAAGGCATTCCTCTTTCTCCTTAATTTAATTTTCTCTTAAAGATTATCTCATCATAGTCTACAAACACCATGTCCTCTATGTGTACTCCTTATAAGTGACCTGCTAATAATACACATTTTAGGAGTTGAAGGTATTATCTACTCATTTAGGAATATCAAGTTTTACCTTGTGATTTTTCTTTCCTGTTAATCTTTTTATGCTTTTCTTAAATCTTTTATTTCAAAGTTAAATTTTCTATGCAGCTCTACTCTTGGTATGTTGTCCCATTATTGTCATTCTCTTGGATGAAGTTATTGATTCTTTCTATGATTTAGTATTTAACCCAGTCATTCTTTAAGACTAGATTATTTATTTTTCAATTAGTTTTAGTCTATCTTTCTATGGGCCTTTATTGCGTGTGATTTTTAAAAATTTCATCATGATCTGAAAGGTATGCATTTAATATTTCTGTCTTTCTGTATTTGATTATGCCCTAGCACATGGTAAATTTTTGTGTAGGTGTCATATGCCACTAAGAAAAAAACACTTATTGCTTTCTATCCCCACTCAGTTTTCTCCAGAATCCTACCATATCTAACTTTTCTAAAATCCCATTCATTTCCTAAATATTTTTCTTGTTTATTTTGTGGATAGATTTGTCTAGTTCTGAGAGGGAGAGGTTGAGGTCCCTCACTAACATAGTTTTGGTATTTATTTCTTCCTGTAACTCCCTTAAGTTTTCCTCTAAGAATCTGGATGCTATACCACTGGATGCATACATGTTCATTATTGATATTACTTCATTGTTTATGATACATTTAGCAGGGTGAGTTTCCTTCCCTATTTGTTTTAATTAGATCTATTTTTTTGCTTTTGCTCTTTCTGAGATCAGGATTGTTACCCTGCATTTTCTTCTTCAGTTGAAGCATTATATATTCTGCTCCAGCCTTTTACTTTTACTCCATGTGTATCTCTCTGCTTCAAATGTGTTTCTTATAGAGAACATATTGTAGGATTCTATTTTTAATCCACTCTGCTGTCTCCATTTTATAAGAGGGTTCATTTAGTTCACATTCACAGTTCTGATTGCCAACTGTGTCTTTCTCTCCAACTTATTTCCCTATCCCCTTTACACTTTTATCTCTTCTTCCCCCCTTCCCCTTCTCACTATTTTTCTGTTTATGAATCCCCTCCCTTAATCTGCCTTTCCTGTCAGCCACCCTACCTTTTCTTTCCCCTTTCCCCTACTACTCTTTCCTTCCCTTCTGCCCTCCTTTTTTTATCCATCTGTCCCTTTTATTTCCACTTTCCCCTCCTAATTCCTGCAGAATAAGATAGATTTCTATGCACAGCTGAGGATGTATATTAGTTCATCTGTGAGTCAAATCCAATGAGAGTAAGGTTCAAACAATGTTCACTTCCCTCCCTTCTTTCCCTCCATTGTAGTAGGTCTTCGTGTCTCTTCAAGTGATTTAATTTACCCTTTTTCTGCCTCCTCCTTTCCTCTTCTCCCTGTGCAATCCTTTTTTCATCACTTACTTTTTTTAGCATCACATCAAAGTCAATTTACACTCACAATTTCTGTCTATATATACCTCCTTCTAAATGTCATAAGAAAGATAAAGTTCTCAAGAGTTAGAAGTATCATTTTCCTCTGTAAGAATCTAGTCAATTTAACCTCATTGTTATATTTCTCTTGAGTCTTGTGTTTGAAGATTGAATTTTTTTTCAGCTCTGGCGGTTTCATTAGTAAAGTTTGAAAGTTCTTTATTTCATTGAATAGTCATCTCTTCCCCTGAAAGATTATGCTCAATTTTGCTGGGTAGTTGATTCTTGGCTCTAATCCTAACTTCTTTGCTTTCTGAAATAGCATATTCCAAGCCCTCTAATCCTTTAAGGTAGAAGTTCATAGGTCCTGCATAATCCTGACTGTGGTTTCACAATATTTAAATTGTTTCTGTCTGGCTGCTTGCAGTATTTTCTCTTTGACCTGATAATTTTGGAATTTGCCTACAATATTCATTGGAGTTTTCATTTGGGTATCTCTTTCAGGAGATGATTAGTAGATTCTTTCAATGACAATTTTACCCTCTGATTCTGGCATATCTCAGGGCAATTTTCCTTGATAATTTCTTGAAAGATGCTGTCCAGAACTTTTTTTTATATCATGGCTTTCAAGTAGACCAATAATTATTCAATTATTTCCCCTGGATCTATTTTCCAAGTCAGTTGTTTTTCCAATGAAATATTTTCCATGTTCTATTTTTTAATTCTATTATTATTATTATTATTATTATTATTATTTTGATTCTTGATGTCTCCTAGAATCATTCCACTTGACCAATTCTAATTTTTTTAGGAGTTGTTTTCTTCAGTGGATTTTTTCCCCATTCAACCAACTGGAGTTTTTAAGGAATTGTTTTCTTCAATCAGTTTTTATCCTTCTTTTTTCCAAGCTGTTGAATCTCTCTTGCATGCCACTAATTTCTTTTCCCAATTTTTCCTATTTGTTTTTTAATATCCTTCTTGAGCTCTTCCAAGAAGTCTTTTTGTGTTTAAGACCAATTCATATTTTGCTTTGAGGTTTTGAATATAGGCATATTGATAATAATGTCCTTTTCTGAGTTTGTATTTTGATCTTCCCTATTTAACAAGGACCTATCATCAGTGTTCATTTTTGCTTTTTGTTCATGATGTTTGCTTATCTCCTGGTTTTTAAAATTGAGCTCTGTTTCTGGGACACAGGGGGCACTATCCTAAGGTTCTTGTGCTGGGGTACAGGGGCTTTGCCATTTCCTTTATGTGCTGGGGCCTCATGTATTGAGAGCTGGAGGTCGTAGATATCTGGCAACTTACCTGGTATTGAGATGGGATACTAACGGTGGTATCTGGTATGCTGAGGCCAGGTGTCCTTTTTTTCTGCATTTCCCTGGGGTTACACTGAAGGATGTAGAGGTCTAGCCATTGGGCAATACCTGTCTGCCTGGAGCTGTGTTCATGACATGGTGGATATCGTAGCTGGAGTCTGCTGGTTCCCCTAGCTATGCTAACACATATGGGGGGGGGGGGCTGATGTTGGCATTTGTCTACTCCACTTCCCTGAGGCTCAGGGTGTCCCACTGGTTTGCTGAGGTGGGGCTTGTTGTTGGCTTACTGAGGTGTTCTTGTCTGGGAATGGCCTATCTTGCTGATTCTCCAAGTTTCCAGGACTAAAAGATTGCTTCACCCTGTCTTTCCACTACTTCCATTTTTTTTCTTGGATTTTTGCCTAGGGTCCGATTTCCTGGGTTTTTTTTTCCCCACAGGGTAATAAAAAGAATGACATCAATTTACTGCTTAGTCTGCCACATTGGCTTTTGGAAATCCAAATTCTTATTATTTTATAATTATCACTTTTAGTGAGCTTTTGGGACTTCTCCACTTGGGCGATTCCAATAAGAAGTTTTACTCTTCAGTAATTTTTTGCATAATTTTATCTATTTGGTCAATTCTGCTTTTTAAAGAGTCCTATTTTATTGGATTTCTGTGTCTCTTCAATCATTTGGCAAATTTTTTAAAATATTTTTTTCATTTTTGTGCCTCCTTTACTAAATGATTGTCTTTTTTCATGATTTTCTTGCATTACTCTCATTTCTTTTCCCAGTTTTTTTTTTCCTTTAGCTCTTTGATTTTTAAAATATTTTTTTACCTCTTCCAGGAAATCTTTTCTGGGCCCCATACCAATTCATATTTTTCTTTGAGACTTTTCATGTAGTTGTTTTAGTTTGTTATCTTCTGAGTTTTGGTTTTGATATCCCCCTGCCACCATTTTAAATTTCTATGGTTAGCTTCTTTTTTTGTTTGCTCACTCTTTCAGTCTACTTCTTGATTTTTAACTTTATGTTAAAGTGGCTTTAGTTCCTGGGGCCTTAGGGGCACTATCCTACCTTCAAAATTTTTTGTTTGGTTGTTTCCATAGCTCATTCTGGATGTCTAAAAGTTTTCAGTTCTTCCAAGTTTGTATGACCTAAGGAGAATTGTGGTCACTGCAGTCCTGGCCCATATTCTTCTCTATGAATGATGACACACACTCTTTTATGCCTTCGAATTTTGACCAGGGTCTTTGATCCTGCCAGTTCTCCTCTATGCCTTAAGATTGAAACCTAGAACTGTATGTGAACAGTGAAACAGAGTCCTGATTGCAATACCAGCAAAAGGTTTCTTGTATTCTCCTTCTCACTAGGTAACCACTTTGTCATCTGTTGTTTGAGAATTGATTTTTATGATTTATGATGCTAAAGCATCATAATATAAGCAGATTCAGTCAGCACCAAACCTTTCTGCTAGCTTGCTGGGGTGTTATCTGGACTGAACTCCATTCTCACCCCGGTGAGACAGACCTCTTTTTTCCCCAAGATTTTAAGTGGTCTCTGGCTGGAAATTTGTTTTACCTCTTCCTTTCATTTGTGCTGCTGCTCCAGAATTCATTCTGAGCTGTTACTTTAACTTTGTTTGAAGGGGGAATTTGTGAGAACTTAGGTAGCTTCCTAACTTTATTCTACTGTCTTAGATCCATCCCCTTGGCCATCACTTTTCAATTCAACTGCCAGCATTCTTGCCATGGTCCTCATAATTTTTCACTCTGGAAATTTGGTCACTGCCTCTGTGGTGATGGCCTTTCACAGGGTATTTTACACCTCATCTTATTTAGAACCTGACCTCACCATCACTTCCCATCCATCTCTATACTATATACATCCCTACCTTTCTGAGTCCCCTTATTGTATTTTCCTTCTCTATTAGAATATGAGCTCTGTTATGATAGAGTCTTCCTTGCATGCATGTATTTTGCCTCCAGTACCACGTACATAGTAAGTGCTTACTAAATGATTTACCTATTCATACATCAGTATTGGTAATTATTAGAATCTATTTAGCATCTTAGAATTTAAAATGGTAAAAGATTTTAGAGAAGATATGGTCTAATCCCTTTACAAATGAAAAAAAAAATCTATCTCAAAGAGTTCTGATGACTTGTCCAGGGTCACATAGTTAATAATTAGTAGTACTTAATTTTGATCTCATGTCTTCGGACCTCAGATGGACTTTACTACTCCACACTGGCACTATTTTCACTGGTCATTTATTTTTACATTGCCTTTTAGGGAGTCTTTATTGTCTTATGTGGATAAGTGGACGAACATATTCTGAACAACCATGGATCTCACCGAAAAAGTCTTGGCATCTTCTAAAGTCTGATACAATAAGCATAGTAACAATGGTAAAAATGTCATCTAGAGAACCTTACTGAAAATAGGCAATTCCTTTCCCATTTAGACATTATGTAGGATGCCATGGTACATTAAAAAATGATACAATATATTGTAGTTTTAATGGAATATCACAGTATGGTGGGAAAACACTGGACTTAGAGTCTAGTGACCTGAACTCATTTATGCCACTAAATATCTATGGGGTTTGATTTTAATTAAATCACTTCAACTCTGGGCTTCTTTATCTATAACATAGGGATTATAATTTCTACTCCACTTAGCTCTGAGGAATGTTATTAAGTAAATGAGAAATATCCTATGTGAAGAATTAGGGGCAAAATAAGATTCTATATACATGAAATAAGTAGAAAACAAAAGAAAGGAGTTGAGGGAGAGAAAGGAAGAAAGGAAGGAAGGAAGGAAGGAAGGAAAGAAAGAAGGAAGGAAGGAAGGAAGGAAGGAAGGAAGGAAGGAAGGAAGGAAGGAAGGAAAGAAGGAGAAACAAAGAAACTAAGAAAGAAAAGAAAGAAGGAAAGAAGGAAGGAGGAAGAAAGAGAGAAAGAAACAAAGAAAGAAAGAAGGACGGAAGGAAGGAAGGAAGGAAGGAAGGAATTAAGAAAAGGGAGGGAGGGAGAAAGGAAGGAAAAAAGAAAAAAGGAGGGGGAGAGAGTGAGACCTGAAAGGAAGCCAAAAACAAGAGTGGGAGCAGTAGGGAGGGGATCCATTACGGTATATTTCCCATCTTTGGTCCAGGCCCAGGAGGGAGAGAATAGACTATTCAAGGAAGGGGAAAGGAAAAATCAAGAACAACTAATTAGTTAATTTTAGCTTTGCTGGGGTTTAATTTGAAAGACAAAAAGGAAGTCTCACCAGGAAATCAATCAGCTTCAATGGTATTGCAAGAGGCAGTGGTGACCCTGGATCTAGGACATCTTTAACTGGCAATTACATTAAGAAGAACTTAACACAAGAAAAAAAAGGTGATAGAGGGTCCAAGTGTCAAAGTTGAGGTTAATGACGGAACTGTCAGATAGAGACAGGGAACATAAGAAGAAATCTAAATGAATACACAATTTGATGTATACTTCTCTTAACATGAAAGCTGCTTTATTAGGTGGGGGATAGAAGATGCACCCCATTGGTTGGAGCAGCACAAGATCTTCTCCCTAAATATCTATCTGGAATGCGGAGAATGTCTAACCCAGAAAAGTATTAGGTACTGAAGCACAAGTAAGGGTAGGAGCCTTTTGGAGAAGAGATTTGAATGTGTGCACCTCAATTAATGGGCAGGATTTGGACAGTTAGAAGGAAAGCAGAAAGTCATTACAGGTATAGAATTATTATTGATAGTAAATGGGCCAGCCAAGGTGACAGTTAATAATGGTTATCCATATAGCAGGTATTTCTTCAATTATTATGAAATATTATCTTTATTGAACTAAAAATCCTATAAAGATCACTCATTGTTTTTTTTCTCCTTTGAGTTCCATAAAATTAGTATACTTTTTCTTCCATATGAAAATCACTCAAATATCTGAAGACAATTTTGTATTGTCTTCTTTGTATATACTTTGAGTCCCCGCCCCCCCCCGCCCTATGTTAAATGTTATCAATTCATTCTTTTCATATGACTTGAATTTAAGTCTCCTCACCATCTAAATCTGCTCTACTCTGGATGTGTTTCTATCTTAACGTGATATTTAATTGTGAATCCTTAAAACTAAACCAGATATACCACATATCTGGTCCTCAAAGCAGAAAGTGGCACCATTAACACCCTTTATCCCTATACCATATTTTAATTAACACAACTTAAAAATTTTATTAGCCTTTGAAACAGTCATGTCTTATTTTTGTTTTATATTTAAACTATAGATAAATAAAGCTCTTCAGTGGTTTCATCAAACCTACTGTAGGAAGGGAGACCATTCTTAGTTACCAGTTCTTAAGCTCCAAAGTAAAATGGCTCCACATAAAGCTAAAGTTAGACAAAACTCACTCAATGAAATATAGAAGACTTTCTAAGAAGGGGATAGTGGTAACAGGTAGGTAAAGAGGGTGAAGGTTTCAATGAGAATTTGACAGAAGAGATTGCTTCAGGTGGAAAATGTCTAGCATTATATCAAAAGATAAATCTATTTTTAAACCATTCATTAATTGAGAGCAAAAATTTACTCTTTAGAAAAAGACAATTTAAAAAACAAAATAATATATGTAAAGAAGCAGATATACCAGCCTTCCTGAAAAGAAGAGGATAAAATTATATTGGAATTGAAAACACACATAACATGCTTCAAACGCCAAAACAGATGAAAGGGAGATGAAGGGAGAAAAAGGATAGAAGATGATATGGTCAGGTTACTGACCTAGTAAAGTGTCAACAAGACAGACAGAGAGATATATATCATGACTTATGTCTTGGCAAATGGTGGAGGATAAGCTGGGATCTGACATGAAAAGGAGTCAGAAAGAATCAGAAAGGTTTTATCCAGTTCACTATTTTGCCTACCATTAAAAATGTAGAGGAGAAGAGAGGGAAGGGAAGGAAAGAACAGGAGAGGAGAAGGGTGGGGAGGGGAGAAGAGGGGAAAGGAGAAAAGAGGAAGGGAAGAAGCAGAAAAAAGACAACTGTGGTTGCACTGTTATTTGTCAAAAAGAAAGAAGGTAAATGAAATGATTGATGATATAAACCTTACTTTAATTTCTTCCTCTACTTTCTGTCTAGTCAGATCCAATGTAAAATATTAAAAAGAAAATACTTTCTCTTATTAGAGAGGAAGTTAGAACCCGCCTTCCTTCAAGTCTCAGCTAATTTCCCACCTTCTGCAAAGAACCTTTCTTGGTTCTCCTGAATATTAGTGCCTTCCCTCTAAAACTACCTTTAATTTATCTGGTATGTATCTGGTTTACACATGTTATCATACCTGTTAGAACTCCTAGAGCTCTAAGGAGAGTTTTCAGACAGCAGGGACTTTTAAAAAAAAAATTTATCTACAATCCTTATCACAGTACCAGGAACTACTGTTTCTGGCACATAGTAGGTGTTTATTAAATTCTGGTTGACTGTTTAGGTTCCTCTATATCCTCAATTCCAGTAGATTCCATTACTGTGAGTGTCATCCTGTTTTAAGGGACAGGAATGTATTGAGTGGAGAGGAACATGTCATTTTAGAAACAGAAAACTTACTCTCCAGTCTATTCACATGCCCTAGTACCATTTTCTTTTTTCTAAAACCCATTCCTATGACTGAAACTGGTGCTTGTGGGGGCATATTTTTGGTCCCACTCTCTTTCAAATAACTTCCAAAAAACTTAAAGGTGATAAGCAATAAATCAATAGTTCAATGTTAAGGACCTCATCACAAACCGTTACATCAAGCCATGTTTGGTCCTTATTTTGTACTTAAAAGGAAGTCTTTGCAGTTGACTACTTTAAATTGTCCACGTTTCCCAACCCGACTACAAACTGTTTCCTTCCATGTTACTCTCTCTGCCCCTTTTATGTTATTCTATTCATGGTTCCCTAATCTTGCCCTATCTGCACTCTTCTGTCATCATGTACTTGTGTAAACCTTAGCAGATAGGTTGAATTTGCTCTCCCCAAGTCACCTTTTTCAAGATCTCCTTTTGAGAGGGTCATTTTCCACATGTAGAATGGGATATCCTGTGGTCCAAAGGGAAGCAAAATAGCCATCTCTAGCCTCTGTTTGCTTCCAGTCTTTTCCATAGGAGACTTTATTTTGCCATTCATTTTTCCTCAAAGGGAATGAATATTGGGCTAGATTATATCTTTCAAGTCACTTAAATATTATAAACCTAGGCTGAATTAATTTTCAGGTTCAAGCAAATTTCTGATCACTGTTTCAATATTGGAGAAGGGCAAAGAATCTCAAGTTCTATATCCAAGGCTTGACTTTACCTGCAAATACTAGTTCCACCAAGAGCACAAATAGCAATTATCAAAGAATATCCATTTATCCAAATCAATAGCCAAACAGAAATCAGAGAAGGTATACATAATATACCAGAAAATATAGAGTGAAGGTGAAGGATCTCTCACATTGGGAATGAAGATACTTAGCTCAACTAAGAGAATATACTGGATGTCACATAAGGAAAGATTCTCAAAGTTTCTAGTAAAACAAGCCAGGCATAGAGATATGATGAAAAGTACCAGCTGACTTCTTCCTTGAGTTGTTTTTTTCCCCTACAGCAGCTTGAAGTGGTGTTGGTATTTTCCATTTTTTCTCTTAAAACTGGAAGCCAAAAGCACTCAGAGTGATTGAAGAACATGAAGAGATTGTAAAGGTTTGAAGAAGACTGAAGAACTCTCCCCTTTTTTGCTCTTGACAATTTTTGTCCCACTCTTCATGCATGGCAGGGCATACATAGTCACTAATGGGAAGAAAGTTCCACTTCAATGGGTGTGACTAGAATGTGACTGAAATTGCACACCTATTGAAATTCTCCCTTCAAGATCCAGAACAGGTATTAATTCTTACATGAAGTCTTCACTGATTCCCCTGCTATAAAGGATACTATCCTCTCATCATTCATTCATTCCATTAGAACTCTTTTGGGCACTAATTTTTTTTTAGCTTGTATTATAGTTATTTGCATACAAATTCCCTCTAGCGTGCGCGCGCGCACACACACACACACACACACACACACACACACACACACACACACACACACTCTGATAAATTCCTTGGCAGCAACTATTTTGTTTTTCATCATGATGTTCCCAAACTGAAGCCAATTACAGGCCTTTTTTTTTGCTTGTTTGTTTGCTTTTTGGAGGGGGGGAGGCAAGGCAATTGGGGTTAAGTGACTTGTCCAAGGTAACATGGCTAGTGAGTGTTAAGTGTCTGAGGTTGGCCTCCCGACTCCAGGACCAGTGCTCTACACTGCACCCCCATCTGCCCCAGCAAATTACATTTGTCAAAAGTAAGTGCTTAATAAAGCTCATTGAATTGATAAAATTTTTATAAGTTTATTATTTGTTCAATCAATAGATATTCATTAAACACCTACTATATACAAGGCACTATCCAATATCTAACATGTTAATTATCTAAAGTTATTTTGACTCCTGTGTCTTGCTACTCCCTGGTTAAAAAAGAAAAAGAAATGTTGTATGAGGACAAGAGCCTAATGGCATGCCACTAGAGACTGCCTTAGTTTAAGCAAAAAAAAATGTAATACTTTATTTCCATCTTACTTGCTCTAACAAGACACATACATATTACTCCCCAAAAGGATATTGGTTTCAAATGGGAAAATATGAAAGCATGTTTGTTTGGCTCAAAACATAGACACCAGCAAGACAAGCTAGGAATATACAGTGAAGTAGCTTACAGGATAATATGCTGAAAAAATTTAATCATGCATAAATCATGCACAAAGTAGAAACCACAAATTCAGTATTTGGCAAGCCTTCGATTTCCTTGCATAATTCTTTCATTTTCATCTTGCTCGTTTCATTCTCCTCTCATTGAAATTGCTGTATAAAACAAAGACATAAACTGCGTGCAATTAAAATGGGAAAGTAGCTGAAAGGAATGTATTGATAATTATGTTAAAATCCATACTGTTAGGATTCTTGCATTGTTAGGAATCTAATTTGTCATCTGTTGACACCAATATCTCCGTTCTACACAACATCTGAGGCTTTGTTTTAGGCAACTTCTTTCAGAGCAGCAAACTTCTCCAGAGTACTGAGGAGGGGAGAAGCTAGGAATATATCTATATTTGAAAAAAAGAAAGGGACCACTTAACAAACTTCCAGCTTTATTATGGATTCCATTGAGAATAAGGTGATAACCAGCACCCAGGAAGAAGGGAGAAAAAGAGAAAGGGAAGGAAGGAGGAAGGGAGAGAGAGAGAGAGATCCTTGGCACAATAAGGTGTAAATGATTGATAACAGCCTAAATTATGTCCCTTCCAAGGAGTATTGAGGTCAAAGTTATAAGTGAAACATACAGTTTGCACAGTGGGATTGATTATAAGCATCTCCTGGAAGTTGAAGACAATACCATTGGAAATGTTAAGGGATTCCTGGCGTTCCTTACATATATTGTCATTATAGTGCCTTAATCAAAAGTTTGGCTGAACCTAATAGATGGGTTCTTTTGATTATGGGAAACGTAAGTTCTTGTCCCCATGCATCAATTGTTTTTTTCATTTTGTTTCTCCCTGGGGAGGGAGGGGGACTGTTTACCTGAATTTCTTTAGTAATGGCATAAATTATTTATTTATATTATTTCTGTTTGTTTTATTCTGTGTCTCCTAAGGGCATAGAGATCAGAAGGGAATAAGTATTTACATAACACCAACTACATGTCAGATACTGTTCTGTGATTTGTAAATATTGTCTCACTTGAAAATTAGAAAAAATTGTTAATTGCATTCATATATACATATATGTATGTGTATAAAATACATGGATATGTATATGGGTGTATATATATATATATATATACATATATATATATATATACACATCTATATAAACTATTTTGTCCCCATAATACTAAGTAATAGATTTATATTTCTTACTAAAAATTCAGTTTCTTTCACTGTATCAATAATTCGATCAACAAATATTTGTACCATGTTTACTAAGTGTCATACCCCAGGCCCTGGGATTACAAAGACAAAATAGAAAAACTGTCCCCAAGAAATACTCACTACGGAAATAATTTATAAGTATTTCAAAATATACAAAGGCAATGAGAGGAGACTATTAGCAGCTGGGTAATGCTGCATGTATTTCAGAGGTGGAAACAGAACTGCATTTTGAACATATATATATATTTGCGCTTTTTGGAGGGCAATTGGGGTTAAGTAACTTGCCCAAGGTCACATGGCTAGGTTTTTGTTTGTGTGTGTCTTAAGTGTCTGAGACTGGATCCAAACTCAAGTCCTTCTGACTCCAGGGCCGATGCTGTACTCACTGCGCCACCTAGCTGCCCCCTCAAACATAATTTTAGTGACACAGATGAGTTAGGCATGTTTCCCTGGCATGAGTAAGGGTCTGAGGAGAATTAGGGCAGTCAAGAGATGCCATGTTATGTGTAAGGGTCATTAGAAAGATCCTTTTGATTGAAGTACAGTATGTCTGAAGAGGAGTTAGTGGAAAAAGATTGTACAAAGGCTTTAAAATGGGAATAGAGCACAGCCATTGTTGATGTTAGGCTGTAGGTGTCCAGTCAGAGATCTATGATTCTAGGATTTTAAGGAATTTTCAAACACATTTCTCTCAGTCTCTCAGAGATTTATTTTTTCATTCTTTGCATATTCCACAGTGTAGATATTTCCATGCAATAGAATAAATGGAATACATAGACATTTTCCCTTGGGGTACATTTTCCAAAAGAAAGTGACCAAATGTTTAGTAGTCACAGTTGGGGAACTTGTTCTCTGAGAAAGTGTGGCATTAACAAAATTTGACTTTTGTGCCTCTGGTTTTCTATTTGCATACCATTTTCCTTCCCCTGTGGTGCTCCTCCCCATCAACAAGTCAATTAATGTTTTAATGGTCTTTCCATCTTATCCACTCAAAAAATACCTTTTTTAACATTAGTAATTTATACATTGGTGTTAGTGTAAGTCATTAATTCCCTTTCAGAATTTTCTACCTTATTCTTATTGATAGAATAAAAGCACCATAAGAAAAAATCCCCAGGACCAGATGGATTCACAAGTGAATACTACCAACATTCTACAAACATTTAAGGGGCAATTAATCCCAATATTGTATGAAGCATTTGAAAAAATAAGTAAAGAAGGAGTCCTATCAAATTCCTTTTTTGACACAGATATGGTTTTGATACATAAACCAGGTAGAATAAAAACAGAGAAGAATAAAAAAAAAACCTATAGACCAATTAACATAATGGATATTGATGCAAAAATATTAAATAAAATACTAGCATGGTGATTACAGCAATATATCACAAAGATCATTCACTATATAACAAGGTGAGATTTACAACAGGAATGAAGGGCTAGTCCAATCTTAGGAAAACTATCAGGATAAATGACTATATCAATAAAAAAACAAAATTGTATGATAATATCAATGGATGCAGAAAAAGCCTTTGACATATGACACCCATTCCTATTAAAACACTAGAAAGCATAGGAATCAATGGAACCTTTCTAAAAATTATTCGTATGTATCTAAAATCAAGAGCAAGAATTTTCTGTAATAAGAATAGCTTGAAATCTTCCAAATAAGATTAGAGGTGAAGCAAGGATGTGCATTATCACCATTGTTGTTCAGTATTGTATTGCAAATGATAGCTATTTCAACAAGACAAGAAAAAGAAATTGGAAGAAAAAAATAGGCAATGAAGAAACAACACTATGACTCTTTGCAGTTCATGTGATTATATACTTAAAGAACTCTAGAGAATAAACTAAAAAACACCCAAAAAATTAGCTTTCACAAAGTTGCAGGTCATAAAATAATACCACGAAGATGATCTGCATTTCTATATTCTATCAACAATATCAATCATGAAGAGATAGAAAAAATTCCATCTAAAATAACTACAGACAATATAAAATACTTGGGAGTCTACCTGCCAAAACAAGCTCTGAAACTATATAAACACTCTTATAAAACAACTTTCACTCAAATAAAATAAGATCTAAATAACTAGAAATGGCTGGATCAAGCTAATATAATAAAAATGACAATTTTACCTAAATTAAATTACATGTTTAGTGACATACCAATCAATTTACCAAAAAATTACTTTATAGACATAGAAAAAATAGTAACAAAATTCATTTGGAAGAACAAAAGGTCCAGAACATCAAGGGTATTAATGAAAAGAAATTCGAGGGAAGGTGGCCTAGCTACACCAGACTTTAATCTGTATTATAAAACAGCAGTCATCCAAACTACTTGAGGGAGGAATAGAGGAATAGAGCAGTGGATCAATGGAATAGATTGGGTACAGAAGACTCAGCAGTCAATGAGTATAATAAGCTACTCTTTGATAAACCCAAAGACCCCCACTTTTGGAATAAGATCTCACTATTTGACAAAAACTGCTAGGAAAACTAGAATATAGTATGGCAGAAACTGGGCATAGACCATTATCTAACACAGTATACCAAAATTAAGTCTAAATGGGTGGGTGATCTAGGTATAAAGGATGATAATGTAAGCAATCTGTGAAAGCAAAGAATAGTTTACCTGTTAGATTTATGGCGTGGGTGTAATGGAAATGCAAATTTAAAAATCTTCCCTGCCCCTAGGCCCTTTGATAGGCTTAAGAGACTCTGAGAACCTTCTTAGATTTGAAAAAATACTCTGCCCCTGAATAGGCTGAATGTGGTTACATGGAGCCTGTGGCAGGATGCTTGGTTTTCAGGAATGCCCACACCTTGATGCTATGTGATTGGGCACTGGGTCAAGAGGGTGGTTACATTTTCTGACCCAGGAGAAAGCTATATAACCCCTCATGTGGGGCTTTGCTTTGGGGATCACTTTGAGAAATGTTGTGTGATTTGACCAGATGAGACTCTGGGCAGCCATTGAGAGTCCCCCAGATTTGAAAACCCAGATTTTGATGCTTCCCTCTCTGGTAACTGTGATTTGGTATGGATGTAATAGTTGGACAGTTTGGAAGCTTGTCTGCTTAATCTATTTCTCTGTCTTGTAAGTTCTGTATGTATACTCTGAAGTTCAGAGTGCTGACTATTTTCCCCTGAACTAGGTAAAGGATATATGTTTGATTGATTAAAGCTTGTTAACCCATTTTAAGTTGCTATCCTTTAGAAAAGCAAATCTAAGAACCTGTGTTGGCAGCCACCCTGGGGATGCTGGGGTGCTTGCTGCTACAGAGGGGAAGATTTCATGACCAAACAAAAATTAGAAAGCATTATAACATGCAAAATGGATAACTTTGATTACATGAAACTGTACAAACAAAGCCAATGTAACCAAGATTAAGAGGGAAGTGGGAAATTGGGAAATAATTTTTACAGCCAATGTCTCTGATAAAGGCCTCATTTCTAAAATATACAGAGAATTGAGTCACATCTATAAGAATAAAAGTCATTCCCCAATTGATAAATGGTCAAAGGATATGAACATACAGTTCTCAGAGGGAGAAATTAAAGATACATAGAAGCATATGAAAAAATGCTCTAAATCACTATTGATTAGAGAAATGCAGATCAAAACAACTCTGAGGTACCACATCTCACCAGTCATATTGGCTAAAATGACAAAACAGGAAAATGATAAATGCTGGAGAGAATGTGGAAGAATTGCAACACATACATTGCTGGTGGGGTTGTGAACTAATCCAACCATTCTGGAGAGCAATCTGGAACTATGACCAAAGGGCTATAAGTAATTTCATATCCTTTGACCCAGCAATGCCACTTCTAGGGCTGTATCCCAAAGAGATCACAGAAGTGGGAGGAAGACCCATATGTACAAAAACATTTATAGCAGCTCTTTTTGTGGTGGCAAAGAATTAGAAATTAAAGGGATGCCTATCAATTGGGAAGTAGATAAACAAGTTATGGTATATAAATGTAATGGAATACTATTGCACCATAAGAAACAAAGACCAGAGGGACTTCATATCTACCTGGAAAGGCTTATATTAATTGATGCTGAGTGAGAAAAGCAGAGCCAGGAAAAAATTGTACACCATTACAGATACAACTTATGTGTGATAACCTACTTTGATAGACTGTACTCTTCTCAGAAATGCAGGGCTACAAGTAAATTCCAAAAGACTCATGATGGAGAGAGATGTCTACATTCAGAGAAAGAACCAGAAAGAACAGAGTTTGAATGCAGATAGAAACAAATTACTTGCTCTCTTTCTCTTTTTTGTTTGGTCTGGTTTCCTCTTTCCCATTGCTCATTCCATCCATTACAATCTTTTTTTCAACCTGACCAATGTCTAATGTGAAAGTATCTGCAGATCCTATACCTGATTGTATGCTGCCATGGGGCGGGGGTGGGGGGCGGGCACGGAGACTTGAAACTCAAATAACCAGGGAACTGAATCTTGTAAACTCAAAGTAAGCCAACAAATTAATAAAGAAAAAAATAACTGGGAAAAATATTCATTGCTCATGGGTAGACCATGAGCAATTATAATAAAGTATAATAACACAAGTATAATAAAGATTGACAATTCTACTTTATTCACTGACATACAAACTAAACTTGTTTCTTGTTGTTTGGTTGTTTTCAGTTGTTTCTGACTCTTCGTGACTCTTTTTGCTTTGTTTTTGTCAAAACTACTGAAGTGGTGTACCATTTCCTTCTCCAGCACATTTTACAGATGAGGAAATTGAGGCAGACAGGGTTAGGTGACTTGTGCAAGGTCACATAGTAAGTGTCTGAGGTCAAATTTTAACTTCTCCACCCCAGGTCCTGCACTCTATCTACTCTATCTACTGTGTCACCAACCACCCACCACTGAAATTACCAAAGAATATTTTTATAGAACTAGAAAAAAATAACAAATTTTACCTGGAAGAACAAAGGGTCAAGAATATCAAAGAGAAAATGTGAAGGAAGTCATCCTGGCAGTACCAGATTTCAAATTATATTGCAAAGAGGTAATCATTAAAACATCTGGTCCTAGCTAGGAAACAGAGTGGTGAATAAGTTGAATAGATTAAGCACACAATAAGCAGTAGTAAATAGCCACAATTATCTAGTGTTTGATGAACTCAGAGCTCTAAGCTTTCGCTTTCGGGGTAAGTCCTCACTATTCAATAAAAATTCGTGGAAAACTGGAAAGTAGTTTGGAATAAATTAGGTATGGAACAGCATTTCACATCCCATGCTAGGATAAGGTCAAAATGAATAAATGATATTATTAGGGGAGCATGGAAAAATGAAACTATCAGTTATATGGATAAGGGAAGAGTTTGTGACTAAGTAGGAGATAAAAGGATTGAAGAAAGTAAAATAAATAATTTTATCACATGAAATTAAAAAAAAAAACTTTTCATAAACAAAACAAATGCAGCTAAAATTAAAGAAAAACAGAAAACTGGAGGAAACTTTTTTTTTACAGTTTCTCTTATAATTTATACACCTCATCTCTCAAATATATATGAAGTAAGCCTAATTTATAAAAATAAGAGCCATTCTCTGGTTGATAAATAGACAAAAGATATAAAACAGCAGTTTTAAAAACAAAACTATCAATAGTCACAAGGAAAAAAATGTTCCAAATCACTATTGATTAGAGAAATGAAAGTCAAAATAACTCAGAGGTACCATGTCACACTTATCAGATTTGGTAATATGACAGAAAACAAATGCTGGAAGGAACATGAAAAAATGGGACATTAATTCACTTTTGGTGGAGTTGTGGATCAGTTCAAACATTCTAGAGAACTATTTGGAACTGTGCCCAAAGAGCTTTAAAACGATGCATACCTTTGACCCTGTAATATCATTACTGGGTCTGTATCCCTAAGAGATTAAAAATGAGGGGGGAAAAACATATGTACAAAATTTTTATAGCAACTCTTTTTGTAGTAGCAAAGAATTGACATCAAGGGGATGACCATCAGTAGGGGAAATGGCTCAACAACTTGTGGTTTATGATTGTGATGGAACACTATTGTGCTATAAGAAATGACAAGCAGAATGGCTTTGGAAAAACCTGGAAAGACATACATGAACCAATGCTAAGTAAGTGAGCAGCTGCAGAAGATCATACATAGTAACATTAATACTGAAGCGATTATTGTCATTAAAGATTTACTACTCTGATCAAGATAATGATCTAAGACAGTTTCAAAGGACCCATAATGAAAAGTGCTATCCACTCCAGAGAGAGAACTGAAAAACTCTGAATGCATATTGAAGCATACTTTTTTTATTTTTTTTAATTAATTAATTTAGTTTCAGTTAACAAGATTCAATTCCATAGTTCCTTGATTTTCAAATTTCCTTTACTTCCCTTCCCCTTCCCCCCACGACAGTCCAGTATAGGATCTGCAAATACATTCATATTAGACATTATTCCAATTACAAAGGTGTATTGTACTAGGTGGGATGAAAGATGGTAAAGAAGAAATAAAAGAAGAAATAAAGAAGAAATAAAAATAAAAGAAAAAAAATGAAAAGAAAAAGATCATTTAGTTTGCTTCCATCGGGATTCAGGCTCAGTTCTTTCTAGTTATATCTCTGCATGGAGCATTTTTCTCTTTCTTGAGTCTTTCAGGATTGACTTATATCACTGCATTGCTGAAAAGAGTCCAGTCTGTCATAGTTGGTCATCACAGATATGATATGTCTGTGATTATATACAGATTTCTTCTGATTCTACTCTTCTCACTAAGCATCAGTTTGTTATAAGTCTCTCCAGGTAATTATGAAATCCGTCACCCCCTTGTTTCTTATAGCACAATAATATTCCATTACATTCATATACCACAACTTGTTTAGCCATTCCCCAATTGGTGGGCACCCCTTTAGTTTCCAATTCTTTGTGAAGCATACTTTTTAAAACTTTTTTTTTATTTTTCACAATGTGACTATTGTGGAAATATGATTTGCATGACCTCACATCAATAATCAATACTACATTTCTTATCTTTTCAAGGAGTGTTAAGGGGAGGAAAGGAGAGAAATTGGAAGCAAAATTCCTTTTAAAAAATCCTATGTTTTTATATGTAATTAGAGGAATATTTAACTAAATAAATGAAAAAAATTAAATGATAGATTCTTTTTTCCCTACTAAAGGAATATCAGATAACAGTCAACAGGGATATCTGTGAGGCAATTTGGAAATAATTTTGTTTGTTTGTTTGTTTCTTTTATGGGAGGTATCATGGGTGTGATGTGCTCTTTTCTCTCTGATCTTCAAGATCTTCCTCTTCTTTCAAGGGTCATCTTTTGTAGGTTCACTGATTCCTTTCTCACCCTGTAAATTCCAAGGAGAAAATGTCCTTTCCATGTAATTGTCCTACAAACATTTTATCTAGTCTTCTTTTAACTGCAGGACATAAGAGAACATATCATATATTGCAAACATTTATTAAGCATTTGTTGATTTGAATTGAAGTTGCTGGATCATAAAATATCTGCTATTCCTTTCAATTAGAAATTTTGCTTGTCTCCTAGACAGATGTATTCAGAGCCTGGATTGCTAATAAATTTGTGATATTATGAATTAGAGAAGGTATGCCTTTGTGGGGGGGGGGGTACTTGCCTGGAAAGAACATAATGAAAATGGGAAGTAAGGTTGCAATTATACTTAAAAAGGTCATAGGGAAGAATAGCCATCAGAATTATAAAGACAAGCAGCATAAATGCAATGAGGTACAGAGGCAAATGGTATGGGGATGGGATAGCATAATGAAAGAAGGTAGGCAGTGTGGGGAAAAGACATGAATCCCTCAATGTAACCATGGAGATTAGAATTGGATGCACTCAGAAGCATGAATCCAGATGGAGATAAAAGAATGCTCATGGGACAGGAGTTTGAGGTGTCATTTTATAGGGTTTTTTTTTGGGGAGACAGACTAACTCTTAACCATGCCATCTTGGGGTTACTTCCTTAATATATCCAAATAATCTCAAAGTTGTCAGTAAAGGTCTATTGTTAATATAGGTAAACTATCTCAAACTCTCAGTAGCATTTATGTTCTGCTGTTCTTATTATAGATTACAGGAACTTATTTGAGATGTACATATCACTGGTTCTGATAGGAAAGCTAAAATGGCTTCCCCTGATTTAGCATATACTGCCAGGATCTGATTTTTGGTTATGGTGTAGTTTATAAATTATGCTCCTTTGATCTTTGGGACAATCTATATGTGACTTTTATGTACCTCTTTGCAATCTTACTTCTTAGAATTGCTACTTTATAGGGCTACTTATAAACTTAATATACTGACTAGATGAAGGGGATTGTCAGGGGACCAGAACAATATATAATTTTAACACAGAGCCAAACAGAGATTGATAACTATGTATATATGTGCATATGGAAGGATTGTCATCATGTACTCTCAGTTAAGGACATGATAAGGAACAGATTGTTTACAATGTGCCTGGGCAACAGTTTAATTATCTTTATTTTTTTTTAACAAATGCTTTATTAATTTCTGGTTTACATCATTCATTTCCACCAGATTTTGAGTTACAATTTTTTCCCCATTCCTCCCTTACCTACCACCCCAGAATAGCAGTCCAACAAGATTTCCCCTCATCCAATCTGCTTTCTCCCATACCTTCTCCCATACCCCCTTCGACTTTACCATTAGGGAAAGGTGAATCTCTGTGCCCCAATGCCTGAACATCTTATCTCCCAATTACATGCAGAATAGTATTAGTAATAGTATTTATATATATTTTAAACATTTATTCTTAAAGCCTCAAATTTCAGATCCATTCCCTTCCTCCCTTGTCACCCATTCCCTCTGGGAAGATAAGCAATTCAGTATGTGTTGTACATGTATAGCTATGCAAAACATTACCATAGTAGATTTATTGTAAAAGGCTGCTTATAATTCTCTCCCACCCATCCCATCCTCCACCTGGTCCATTCCCTACTTTCATCCTGTCCCTCTTAGAGAGTGGGTAATTCCAACCTCCACTCCCCCCAGAATTCCCTCCCCTCCATCATCCCCCATCTCATCCCCTTTCCCCCTACTCTCCAGCAGGGTGAGATATCCCATTTAGTATGTATGTCATTCTCTCCCTGAGCCAGATTCAATGAGAATATGGTTTTGCCTTTTTGCCTTCCTATTCTTCCCCTCCACTGCAGCCACTTCCCCTTGCTTATTCTACATGAGATAGTTTACCCTACCCTGTCTCTCCCCATATCCTCTTGTCACTTTCCTCTCTCACCTCATAACTTCACCCCTTAAGTATCCTCCCTTCCCACCAAATTCAACTTGTGCCCTCTATCCATGTATAACTGTAAACATATATACACACATTCACATATGTATTCATATGCCCATATACCCTTCTTCCATTATTTTCATACTGAGAAACATTTCATCAGTCACAGTTATTGTTTTTTCCATGTAGGAATGTATGTACGTCAACTTTGATGAGTTCCTTTTGATTTCTTTTCCCTGATTACCTTCTCAGGTATCTCTTGCTTCTTGTGTCTGAATGTCAAATTTTCTATTTTACTCTGGTTTTTTACTCAAGAATGCCTGAAAGTCCTCTATTCCACTGAATGACCATATGTTCCCCTGAAACAAAATACTCAGTTTTGCTGGGTAGGTGACCCTTGGGTTCAGTCCCAGCTCTTTTGCCCTCTGGAATATCATATTCCATGCCCTTCAGTAGCTCAGTGTAGAAGCTTCCGGGTCCTATGCTATTCTGATTGTGTTTCCACAATATTGAAATTGTTTCTTTCTGGCTGCTTGTAGTATTTTCTCCTTGATCTGGGGATTCTGGAACCTGGCTATAATATTCCTGGGAGTTTTCTTTTTGTGATCTTTTTCAGGAGGTGATCTGTGGATTCATTCAACCTCTATTTTGCCCTCTGGATTTAAACATCAGGGCAATTTTCCTTGAGAATTTCTTGAAGGGTGATTTCTAGGTTCTTTCTTTGATCATGGCTTTTGGGTACTCCAATAATTTTTAAATTGTCTCTCCTGGATCTATTTTCCAGGTCAGTGGTTTTTCCCATGAGATATTTCACATTGCCTTCTATTCTTCCATTTGTTTGGATCTGCTTAACAGCATCTTGATTTCTCATAAAGTCATTAGCTTCCATTTGCTCCAGTCTAACTCTGAAGGAATGAATCTCCTCAGTGAACTTTTGAGATTCTTTTTCCATCTGGCAAATTCGACTTTTTAAGGCATTCTTCTCCTCATTGCCTTTTTGGGCCTCCTTTGCCATTTGAGTTAGTCTATTTTTTAAGGTGTTGTTTTCCTCAGTCAGGCTGTTGACCCTCATTTCATACTTTTCCTGCATCCTTCTCATTTTTCTTCCCAATTTTTTCTCCACTTCTCTTATTTGACTTTTAAAGTCCTTCTTAAGGTCCTCTATGGCCTGTAACCCACTCATATTTTCCTTTGGGGCTTTTGGAGTAGGGTTTCTGACCTCACAGTCCTCCTCCTGTTCCCTGCTTCGATCTTCTTTGCCCCCCAAATAGGAGTCTAATGTTGCATTTTTATGTTTATTTTGTTTCCTTTACCTAGGCATGTTGCCCCTTAATTATTAGACTTTTGGGCTTGTTGCCACAGTAGGACTTTGTCATCAGACAGGGGAGCTTCCATCCTGAACATTGGGGTCTTCACAACTTCTGGTTCTGGCAAGTTGGATACCCACCCCAGACCTCCCCCCAGACCACAATCCAGATCCAAGCAGGTTAAAGCAAGAGCGATTAACCTCCAAGACTGATCGCTAAATCTCCCTACAGTTCGCAGGCCAGGAGATGATGCTGCCACTGAAGCTGCAAAATGATAAGTGTGCCTCGAATCCTCAGTGGCTTCTAGCCCCCAGGGGAGGAAGCCAACGTGTTCCCCAAATACTGATCCCAAAGTCCATAGGGCACTAACCTCTTACTTTGTCCTAGGCATGTCTGTGTTGATAATTCTGGAATCACCACAGCCGCTGGTATTCTGGGGTCCCTCCATCAGGCTGGTGATCGGGCCATCCTGGGGCTAAAACTGCGACTCTCCCAGGCCTGGGCTCAGCTCCCAGAGCACTTCGCTGGCACTCCCTGCAGGGCTGCTGGGCTGTCCTCAGAGGGAGGTTAGCTTCTCTGTGTTGCTCTGTGGGTGCTCCAGAAATTGTTCAGAGTCCCCTTTTACATGGTTTGGAGGTGGTCTGGTGGGAGAGCACCTTGGAAATGCTGTTTCAACTCCGCCATCTTAGTTTAATTATCTTTAAATTGAGTTGATTGGATTGCTAGTTGTATTTGTGTCATGGAGAAACAACTTAAAGGGAAAAAGTTTTTATACCTTGAGGAAAATGAATTTACAACTTGATTTGACTATTGACTGGTAAGTCTAGACCTGATCTGAAGTATTGGCTGATGCCAAAAACAGAAGGAAGAAGATCCTTCTGCATATGACAGTAAGAACATGAAAAGACAGATCAATCAGTAATTTTTTTAAATCTAAGAGGAGATTCTAATAAATATGTGAGGAATATAGAAATTTCAGGAGAGGTCTCTTGACTCATAAATTTATAATTTCTTTGGGGAGAAAAAAAAAAAAACTTATGTGCCAGATATAGTTTGAGAACAATGTAGGAAAACATACAATTTGTTTCCAGAGTAAGAAATACTGGAAAGGTTATTTTTCATAAGGTTAGAAAGGATGGCTTCATGAAGAAAGTGCTAAGATAAGATCTTGAAAGATTGGCAGGTTATAGATTGGTACAAGGGCTAAGGGAAGGAATTCTAGGTTAGAGAGAGTGATGTGAAACTCTAAATTAAATAGGGAGCCATGGAGATATGTTTACAAGTATACTGACAAATAACAGGGATTTACATATCACATGTTTTGTAGTTAGCACAAAGATTTTATAGTTGGGAGCAATTTGAAGTACCAAATTAGAGAATGTGAAGAGTGGAGTGGAAACAAGTAGTTTTGTCTTGTTTTGTTTTGTTGCTTTTGAGGTTGAGAGAAGAGGTGACTCACCCAAGATCATAAAACTAGTTGGTGGAACAAATAGGACCAAAAAACTCTCCCCTGCCCCTGACCTCCCCTCCATCTGTTCTTCTCCACAAGCATGTTATCTTCTAACTTAGGAAAAGATTAGTACAGGTGTAATGAGTTCATACAGCCTTTTCTTTCCTTTCCCATCCACAATAAAGCTTCAGTAATATATGCTTCAAATAAAGAAGTTGGGTACAGTGGGAAGGTAGGAGGAATGCATAGACTTGAGTTCATATGGGCAACAACAGGCATATATTGTCATGAACTAGAAGGAGCAACAATAGTAGTGGTGGAAAATTGTCAAGGAAAAACAATGACTCAGTCAGTCTGGATAGAGTGAAATCACAGGGGCTCTGATTAATAGTTTAATAAAGACATTAAGAAAAAGCAAGGGGAAACCAGTCATGCAAATGAATGATGCAATGCTGAAGATGGACAGAAAGCCTATTAGAAATGACCTAGTAGCTCTTGAGAATAATACTGACAAATTGATAGGCACCATGAAAACCTTTGAAAATTAGAGAATTAGATGGGTTATAGAGAATGCCTCATATTTCTTTAGCCTGTTAAGGTCTCTTTAAAAATACAGATAAAGTACATGGAAAAGAAAATTGAGATATTCACCATAGATACTGTATATGTTGGATAACAAAGGTCAAGTCCTATAAATTATGCCTGAGAGTGGTAAGTCATTGATTGCAAATAGCATCTTGGTATAATCAACAGTTTAGCTATGCTTTCCTTCTATGAAGCATTCATTTTTTTTGCTTTGTTAATATTTTGTTTTTAGTTTTCAACACCCATTTTTCATAACATATTGAGTTCCAAATTTCTCCCCTCTCCCTTTCCCAAGATGGCATGCAATCTGATATAGGCCATGCATGCATAATAATATTAAACGTATTTCCACTTTTGTCATGTTGTGAAAGAAGAATCTGAACAAAAGCAAAAAAAAATAACAATGAGGAGAGAGAGAGAGAGAGAGAGAATAGTATGCTTCAATCTGCATTCAGAATCCACAGCAATTTCTCTGGATGTGTGTAGAATTTTCCATCACGAGTATTTTGGAATTATCTTAGATCATTGTATTTTGAAGCATTCAATATTGATCCCATCAAAAAGATCCATTAGGAACTTACTATGTGCAGAGTACATGGAATAGGCACTGTATGTGTTATACAATTTAGACAGGATGGGTCTCTGTTCCCATGAATGACATAGTTCACTTTGGACATAAAATAGAAATATATAGTAATAATTTCTGGTAATATGTTAGGTCTGAGGAAGATGATCCTTTCTGATGGGAGAAGCCCTGAAGGAGGATTTTCTTGTCTGTTTACAGAAGTCCTGGAGGAGGGTTTTCCTGATATTTTCAGAGGTCCTGGGAATATACTAATGATTTGTGTTGATCTCTCAGACTTTGTTTATGGGTTTGTGTTGATTTCGCAGGCAGAAAGTGAATTGATGAAGATGCAAGCAATGTTCATGAATGTTGTTGTGGCTCTGTTAAGTTTTCTCTTCCCAGAAACAGAAACTGCAAAGGGCTTGAGGTAGATTGGTCCCTGGGAGCTTCAATATGAAACAGGAATTGTACAAGGAGCTTGATGAGGAGCTGGAAGAGGAGCTGGAAAGGAGCTAGACCAGGAGCTGGGAGCTGCCTACCCATAAGTCCCATAAGCAGTTGGGTGAATTGGGACAAGAGCTGGAAACATGGAAAAGTAACCATGGAATTTGGGAACCAGCCTCAAGCCAAGATAAAAGGACCTTTCCTTGCTAACAAGACTGACAAGTGCTGACTGACAAGATCATGAATTACTATGACATGGTGGTGGGAGAACTTTGTACCCCTTATGGATGATTGAGTTAAGTATAATTGAAAGCTAGTCTCCAATCAAGATGAAAGAAGATTTTCTGACTGAGAGATTAAGACAGCTAGGAGACCTTTGTATTTTTTGTCTCTTAAGGATGTTTGCTTCTTAAGGATAATTGCATTAAGGACTTACTGAATAATATCTTTTATTATAACTATGTTGCCACTTTAGTAATAAATTATTATGTTATATCTCCGTGAATGTTTAACTTTGTTTTCTGTGAATGTTTTTCTTTAGTTTACTCTTGGATAAATAGAGAGTTCACTACACTATGTGATTAGGACCTTAAAGCTCTTCATAGCAGCAGTCCTCTTGAGAGCTCCTCGAGCTTGGCTTTATAGTATTTCTTCCCCACAACCAAAAAAAAAAAATTACCTTAATTTACTTTATATATATTTTGTATCTACCTGTATGTCAGTATATGCTTTAGTCTGACAGAATATAAGGCCCTTGAGAGCATTGATACTTGTTTCTGTTTTCCTAGTGCCTGAAACATAGGTTTTTCTTGTTCAGTCATTTCAGCCATGTCTGACTCTTTGTGACCTCATCTGTCTTTTTGTTTGTTTGTTTTTTTGGCAAAGATACTGTTGTAGTTTGTTATTTCCTTCTCCAGCTTGTTTTACAAATGAGGAAACTGAGAAAAACTGGTTTATGTGACTTGCCCAGGTCACACAGCTAGTCAGTATCTGAGACCAAATTTGAACTTAGGTCCTCCTGACTCCAGATGCATCACTTTATCTGTACTATATAACTGTCCTTGAAACAGAGATAGTAGGTACTTTAATAAATAATTGCTAATTGAATGATAGCAATTGCAATGGATACATAAATATACAAGATAGAATCCTTTTCCTTAAGGAATTCAGAGTTATATCAGAGAAACCCAGTGTGATATATAATAATAATATATTAATAATAAAAAAATTATTATTATTTCAATTAACGACAATGCATTTTCTCTCCCATCCATACCCACTGCATGAAACAGACCTCATAATTAATATACATAATAAAACAAAACTAATCCTCCTCTTAGTTATGTGAAAAACGTTACTTCTCAGTCTGCATTCTAAGACCATCACTTCTCTGTAAGAAAATAGGCAACATAGTTCATCATTCATCCTCCATAAACATCTTTGGTTAGTTCACTGATCAGAGATCCAAATTCTTTCTTTTTAAACTTTTTTTTTAAACTTTGGGTTCCAAATGGTTTTTCTCCTGACCCTCCTCTACCTACTTAGAAAGCAAGTAATATTAAACTCAGTAAATATGTGAAGACATGCAAAACCTATTTCCATATTAGAATGTTGAAAAAGAAAAAAAATAAAGTGGGGAAATGTTTCAATATGCAATAAGTGTTCATCAGCTATCTTTCTGGAGGTGGATAGCATTTTTCATCATGAATCCCTCAGAATTATCATGGAACACTGTATTGATTGAGTAGATAATGTGGTTTGTTTTTTTGATGCTGTTGTTGTTGCTTTACATGTTATTACTGTTCAAATATTACTTTTATTGTGTATAATGTCCTCCTAGCTCTACTCACTTCAATTTGCCTTAGTTCATTTAAGTCTTTTCTGTTTTTTGTTTTTTTTTGTTTTTTTCTGAAACTATTCCCTCCTCTTTTTCTGAGGGTGGCTAATGTCTTCCTACCTAAGTCCAAGTCTTTCCACGTTTTTCTAAGTCCACCAACTCATCATTTCCTATACCACAGCAATATTACAACCTTATACTATCTAGTTATTTTAAAATCTAAAACAATAATAATGACTATGTCTGACATATAGTATAGTTTCCCTATTTTTCTCTTTTGATTAAATCTATTTTGACTTTAATTTTGTCAGAAATCATGATCTCTACCCATGCTTTTTCCCCTAATAAATTCTACTATTTATCTTTATTTTATAGTTGTGCATATCTCTTATTTCCTATCCCTCATAGCTGCTCTACTTTACTGCTACCCATTCCCTTGCCCTCCTTTTACTTAGCCTATCCCCCACCAGAGATCCCTCCCTTATTCTCTTCCCCCATCCTAAAATCCCACCTTTATCCTATGGCCCCTCTATATCCCTTTAGCTTTTTATTTCTTTCTAAATTTAGAAGACCTTTATGGCCTTTTAGGTAGATATTTATTGCTCTCTCTTTAACCCATTCCTGATCAGAACCAGGGTTCCAGAACTACCAGCCTTCCCATCTACATCCTGTCTGTCAATTCTTCCTCTTGTACCTCATTTGTTCTTTTTTTTTTATATATTTGAATTTAATGTTACGACCTCGAATTTCAGATCCATTTCCTTCCTCCCTTGTCACCCATTCCTTCTTGGGAGATAAGTAATTCATTATATGTTGTACATGTCTAGCTATACAAAACATTATCATAGTAGATATATTGTACAAGGCTGCTTATAATTCCCTCCCACTCATCCCACCCCCCACCTGGTCCATTCCCTACATGATCCTGTCCCTCTTCTATAGTGGGTACTTCCAACCTCCCCTCACCCCCAAGGATGCCCTCCCATCCATCATCCCTCCTCTCATCCCCCTTCCCCCTATCCTGCTGCAGGTTGAGATATCCCATTTAGTATGTATGTCATTTTCTCCCTGAACCAAATTCAATGTGAATATGGTTTTGCCTTTTTAGCCTTCCTTATTCTCCCCCTCCTTTGCAACCACTTCCCCTTGCTTCTTCTACATGGGATAGTTTACCCTACCCTGTCTCTCCCCATCTCCTCTTGCCACTTTCCTCTCTCACCTCATAATTTCATCCCTTGAGTATTCTTCCTTCCCAACAAATTCAACCTATGCCCTCTATCCATATATAACTGTAACCATATACACACACATTCACATATGTATTCATATGACCACACACCCTTCTTCCATTATTTTCATAATGAGAAAGATATCATCAGTCACAGTTATTGCTTTTCCATATAGGAATGTAAATAGTTCAACTTGATAAGTTCCTTTTGATTTCTTTTCCCTGATTACCTTCTCAGGCATCTCTTCCTTCTTGTGTCTGGATGTCAAATTTTCTATTCAATTCTGGTTTTTTCCTCAAGAATGCTTGAAAGTCCTCTATTCCACTGAATGACCATATTTTCCCCTGAAACAAAATACTCAGTTTTGCTGAGTAGGTGACCCTTGGGTTCATTCCCAGTTCTTTTGCCCTCTGGAATATCATATTCCTTGCCCTTCGATCCCTCAGTGTAGAAGCTGCCAGGTCCTGGGCTATTCTGATTGTGTTTCCACAATTTCTTCCTGGCTCTTGAAGTATTTTCTCCTTGATCTGGGGATTCTGGAATGTGGCTATAATATTTCTGGGAGTTTTCTTTTTGGGATCTTTTTAAGGAGGTGATCGGTGGATTCTTTCAACCTCTATTTTGCCCTCTGGATCTAAAACATCAGGGCAATTTTCCTTGAGAATTTCTTGAAGGGTGATTTCTAGGTTCTTTCCTTGACCATGGCTTTCAGGTAGTCCAATAATTTTTAAATTGTCTCTCCTGGATCTGTTCTCCAGGTCAGTGGTTTTTCCCATGAGATATTCCACATTGCCTTCTAATCTTTCATTTGTCTGGATCTGCTTAACAGCATCTTGATTTCTCATAAAGTCACTAGCTTCCATTTGCTCCAATCTAACTCTGAAGGAATGAATCTCCTCAGTGAGCTTTTGAGATTCTTTTTCCATCTGGCAAATTCGACTTTTTAAGGCATTCTTCTCCGCATTGCCCTTTTGGGCCTCCTTTGCCATTTGAGCTAGTCTATTTTTTAAGGTGTTGTTTTCCTCAGTCAGGCTGTTGACCCTCATTTCATACTTGTCCTGCATCCTTCTCATTTCTCTTTCTAATTTTTCCTCCACTTCTCTTATTTGATTTTTAAAGTCCTTCTTAAGGTCCTCTATGGCCTGCAACCTGCTCATGTTTTCCCCTGGGCCTTTTGTAGCAGGACTTTTGACCTCACAGTCCTTTTCCTGCTCTATGACCCCAAAATAGGAGTCTAGGGTTGCATTTTTCTGTTTCCTTTGCCTTGGCATGTTGCCACTTAATTACTTGACTTTTGGGCTTATTGCCACACTATGGCTTTAAGGCCAGATAGAGGAATTTTCGTCCCAAAAGTGTGGGGCGCAACTTCCATTTCTGGCAAGCTGTAAACCCACCCACGACTTCCACACTAGATCACAATCCAGATCCAGGGAGGCTAAAGCAAGAGCGATTACCCCCCAAGACTGATCGCTGGATCTCCCTACAATTAATTCGCAGGCCAGGAGCCGGAGCTGCCTCTGAAAACTACAAAATGGCTTGTCTCCTCAGCGGCTTCTAGGCCCCAGGGGAGGGAGCTGACGCATTCCCCAAATACAGGTCCCAAAATCCATAGGACACTAACCTCTTACTTTGTCCTAGGCATGTCTATCTTGATAATTCTGGAGTTGCCACAGCTGCTGGTGTTCTGGGGTTCCTCCAGCTGGCTGCTGGCCCTGCTGCCCTGGGGCTAAAACCTCGGCTCATGTGGACCTGGGCTCGGCTCGGCTCATGCACTCTGCACTCTGAGCCCTGCCAGGTCCCAGACCGCTGCGCTGGTCCTTCCTGCAGGGCTGCTGGGCTGTCCTCAGTGGGAGGTTAGCTTCTCTGTGTCGTTCTGTGGGTGCTGTGGCTCCAGAAGTTGTTCAGAGTCCCCTTTTACATAGTTTGGGGGGAATCTGGGGGCAGAGAGGCTTGGAGGAGCTGTTTCTACTCCGCCATCTTGGCTCCACCCCATACCTCATTTGTTTAAGATAATTACTCATTTTTACTTTTTCCTAGATGATTTACTTTTTAGTATCACATCATACTCAGCACTACCCTAGTCTTTCTTATGAAATACTCAATAACTGAGAACAATCTTAGACATATGGTTTATATGTAAAAAGTAACCAGTTTGTCCATATTGAGTCCCTTGAGATTCATCTTTGATCTCTATCTCATATTTCTTATAGATCTTAGATGTCAAATTTTCTATTGATTTCAGGGTTTTTTAACAGGATACTGAATGTCTGGCAATTCATTGAATGCCCACTTTTTAAATTGTTGCTGTTGTTCAGGATTATGCTTAACTTTGCTGTGTATGATATCTTTTGGTCACAACTCCAGTTTTTTGACTCTTCAATATGTGTGTGTTTGTAACTGTGTGTGTGTGTATGTGTGTATGTATGTGTATATATAATGCATCATATCAAGATATATATGTGTGTATGTATATAGACATGCATATATACACATCTATATATGTGTACATATATGTTATGTTCCATGACTTACAGTCTTTTAATGTATTTGCTTCTAGGTCTTGAATGCTTCTAATTGATTTGAATTTTTTCTTGTTGCTCATAATATTTTCTCCTTGAACTGAGGGTTTTGAAATCTATCTATTATATTCTTGTAGGTTTTCCTTGCAGGATCTCTTTCTTTTAATTGCTGGAGCTTTTCTTCTTCTATTTTCCCCCTTTGTTCTAATACTTTAGGACAATTTTCATTAATTATTTCCTCTATTATTGTATTGATTCTTTTTTTTATTGTAGCTTTCAAGTAGTCTAATTATTTTTATGTATTCTTTTCTTGATCTGTTCTTCAGATCATTTTTTTCTTGAGATGTTTCACCTATTTTTTTTATTCTGTATATCTTATTCGCTTATTTCTTGGTCTTATAACTTTTCTCACTTCCCCTTGCCCAATTCTGATTTTCAAGGAGCTATTTTCGTCCTTAAGATTCTGGATCTACTTTCCTAATTGGTTGACTTTCTTTCCATGATATTTTTGCTTTTCTTGGATTGTTCTTATTTTATCCCCTCAGTATCTCTCATTTTACTTTTGAAGTCTTTTTTAAGTTTTTTTTTTTTTAATAAATTCTTTTTGAGCAGGTGACCATTTTCTGTTACTCTGGGAGAGGCTTTTCTTTGTTGCTTCAAGATCCTGCTCTGAAGACAAACCCATGTCTTCTCTATTACCATATAACTCTTTATTGTTGAATTCTTTCACCTTTGGCTGCTCTTTTTTTTAATAACAGCTTGTAATTGTAATCATCAATAGTTCTGGGGTATAGGGGATTGTGTTTCTGGCCTCAGATCCTCTTTTAGTTCTCCCCTCTGACTGGGAACCAAAACCAAGAACTCTTTCCTCCTCTAAGTGAACACAGCCAGTGTCCCCCTGCCCCACTGCTTCTACACTCACTCATTCTGGTCTAATTCCTTCTCACCTATGGCCAAGTCTCTGCAGCACAGCTTGCTATTTTATGGAACTATCCTAGAGGTGTTTATACTTCACAGGGACTAAACCTCAGATATTCTCTGGTTGTCCCAGGAGGACCACTGTTCTGCCCCTACTCTTGTTTATTTTTACCTCCTCTACATTTGGCCTGAGGTACTAGTTTATCTTATTTGTGGAGGAAATCTGGACAGCTTGGAATTTTACAACCTACCCCAGCATCTTTCCAGAATCTTCTATCCAATATTATCATAATACACCTATTTTAATAATTTGTTTTTTTTTTGTAATTTTGCCCATCTAATGATTTTGAGGTTGAATAGTAGAGTTTCATAATTTGTATTTCTCTAATTATTAGTGGTTTGTAACATTTAAAAATCAAATTAAGATATTAATAATTTGGATTTTGTTTTTCTGTCTATTCATGTCCTTTTACCATTTAACAATTGGGGAATACCCATTTTTTAAAATAAATTTGTATAAGTTCCTTATATTTTCTAGAAATGAGACCCTTATTAGAAGAGAAAAACCTGACAAGTTCCTAAAGAGATTATTTTTGTCATGTACTTGCCTCCCTTCTAATTTTAGCTACATTGGTTTTGTTTGTATAAAACCTTTTGCTCTATATAATGAATCTATCATCCCTCCCTTGTTTTTTTTTCTCTTGCTCAGAGACCAATTGCAATTTTTTTTTACCTTTTCCCTTCTTTTTAAACACCAATAATCAATCCTCTGTTGTTAGAGAATATTTTGCTAATAACTAATCTCTTGCTTCGTCTACACTACCTCCTCTTCTCCCTTTTACTTCCTATTGTCCTATTTAATAAAAGGTATTTTTATAATTAACTCTATGCATATTTTCGCTGATTCTTTTACCAGTTAAGAGGAAAGTAAGGTTCAAAAGTCACCTAACCCACCATCCCACATACTCTACCCCACCCCCGTTTGTATAGTCTTCTAATTTGGCACTTCTGTTGATGTTACATACTTTTTCCAACTGTTCCTTTTCCCTTTCAAGCCTGATGCACGCCTTCCAACTCATCCTTTTTTTTTAAATTTAAAAATAACAAAACAACTCACATGCCTGCTGTTTTATTTGATTTGTTCTACTATGTCTAATGATATCAAGATTAAGTGGATAAATGTGAATAATTTGCCTGTTATAATGTAATGATTTTAACCTTCTTTTGTCGATTGCTCACAAGTATTTATAAAGTTTTTCTTGCTTTGTGTTTTTGTTTTGTTTGTTTTTCAAATTTTCTACTCAGCTCTGGTATTTCCATTTGAAATACTTAAAAGGACTGTGCCAGACAATGTTCTAAGCACTTTACAAATATCTCATTTGATCCTCACAACACTCTGAGATAAGTTCTTTTGTAATCATCATTTTATAGTTGAGAAATCTGAGGCAGAAGTTAAGTCAGTGGCACAGCTTCACACAACCAGTACAGGTCTAAGGTCAGATTTCAGTATTGGTCTTCCTAACTCTAGGCCCAGAAGTTATATACTGCTCCACCTAACTCTGTCTTATTTTCCTAGTTGTTCCAGGCATTTCAGTCATTTTCAACTTTTCATGACACCATTTGGGGTTTTTTTGGCAGAGATACTGGAATGATTTGCCACGTCCTTCTCCAGCTCATTTTATGGATGAGGAAACTGAAGTAAACAAGGTTAAGTGACTTTCAGAGGCTCATACGGCTACTGCTTTAGGCTGGATTTGAATTCAGGTCTTCCTAACTCCAGGCCCAGTCTTCTATCCACTATACCACCTAACTGCCATTACATTATATTACAATTGCTATTTCATTAGAAGTCCACTTTTTTCTGTCTGTAGGATAATCCTTTCTTTTATTGGGTGAGCTGTTTTTTGTTTGTTTGTTTTGGTTAGAAGGCTATCTCTTTCACCTTTTTAAAATATACCATTCTAAGCTCTCTGCTTCTTACAGTGCTGCTGCTAAATCTTCTGTGATCCTAACTATGGCTCCCTGTAGCTTGAAATTTTTCTGTCTTCTATTTTTTTCTTTCACCTACCAGTTTTGGATTTTGGCTAGGATATTCCTAAAAGTTTTGATTTTGGGATTTCTTTCAGGAAGTCACTGACATATTTATTCTCTTTTAACTTTGCCTTCTATTTCTAAGAGATGTGGGTAATTTTCTCTCACGGTTTCTTGAAGAACTATGTCATCTCTTTTTTTAATTCGCATTTTTCATGTAGTCCATTGATTCTTAAATTATTTCCTCTTGATCTGCTTTCCAGATTGGTTGGTTCTGTTTTGAGATGTCTTGCATTATCTGACATTTTTTTCACTCTTTGACTTTATTGTAATATTTATGGTTACTTCACAAAATAATTAATGCTTATTTGATCAAGGAGGCTGTTCTTTGGTTAAGGTTTTCTTTTTTTTCTATAGTGTTAAGCTATTAATTTTCCTTTTTTAAACATATTTCTCCCATATTTCTTATTCTTTTCTCTGAATTTTTGGTCTAGCATTTTCATTTTATTTGTGAAAACATTTTTCAACTTTCAGCTCTTTTTAAAACTCTTCTTTCATTTCTTAAAGGAATTCTAGTTTAACTTGTGTCCAATATGTGTTTTCACTACAAATTTGACCCTGATTTTGGTATTATTCTCTTCTAGGTTTCTCCCTTGGGCATCCATATAAACCACAGGAACTCTATATGGTGATATTTAAAGTCATTCTATCCTTACTATTTGAATTTGGACTTTGTATAAGGGACAGGATCTGGATACTGCTGGAGGGAATATCTTTTCTTTCCTTGATTCGGTTCTGTATTATCTTGGGTCTTGTACCTGATTTCTCTAGATATTGTATGTTCTTTGAGGACCTCAGGCTAACAGGCTAAGGAACTGAAAGCTTTCACTTTACCCAAAGCTGTCTGATAGAAGGTAAATGTTAACTGTTAGCCTTGTGGATTAAGCTTTGGAAGCAAACCGGCTGATTTGTGCCTCAGCAAAACCACTGTGGGCTTGCCATGGTTGAATGGCCAGTAAATTGGTGCTGGCCCTAGCCACCTTCTTCTAGCAGAGAAGTTATTCAGAGCAAAAGAACTGTAGTCTCAATCTTAGTCTGAGCTCCTTGCTCTGTTTATTCCAACAAACTTCAGACTGTACTATGGACTGGATCTAAGATCCCTTTTTCTCTAGATGTTAGAGGTATATAGATTTTCAAGTCTGTTTTTATCCTTTTTGCTGAGCACAGCCTCAGGCTAGTGACCACTCCCTGACCTGGACTACCAACTCAATATTTAGGTCATCACTTCAGTCCATACTGAATCTATGACCCAGATTGTGGCTTTTAATGACAGAGCTACCAATTGGCATCTGTTCCTTGGACAGGGTTAATTCTCCCCATTCTTTATTCTATGCTTTTTCTTGTCCCTGTACACAGTTCTAGTACAATGTCTGCATTGGAAGGCTCCACCTGGTACATTCCTGGCTAGATAGCATCCTCAATATCCAAAGCTATCTATCTCTTTGTCTATGCCACTCTGTAATGGAAAATGACAGTGTGATTTTTCCTTTGATTTCCTGATCAGGAGTTAATCTGATACATTTTCTCAGTCTTTGTGGAGTAGTTGTTACAGGGAGCTGGGCTGTTCTGCTTCCTCCTATTTTGCCATCTTGGCTGGTATTCCCTAATGTGACTTTGTAGAGAAATAATTTAGTGATGAATTATGTGTAAGAGATCCCAAGTGCAAGAGTTATTTAGAAAATGGTGAGATAGATTAATAAAGTCTGGAGTGCTTTGGGGGAAGCTTCAGAGAAAGAATAGGACTTGAATTGGACTTTTACAAAATGAGTAGCATCAGAATATATGAAGGCAAATAGGGAAGCCATTTTACATGGGGATAATGATGATGCTAATGATGATGATAATTATAGAATGGGGTCTAAACCTATGCTTTCATTGGTTTAAGTAACTACTTCCTAACGAAATTTTCACTATCACTATAGGCCTGCACCTTCTCTGAAATTTTCAGTCTCAGAGAATTTCTCAGAGCCCTGAGATTCTCAGTGACTTGACCAGTCAATATACTGGCTTCAGAGGAAGTATTTGACCTGGCTACAAGACCCAATCTCCATCCATTCCATCAAGCTTCCTCCTACCCTGGATGAAAAAAGGGGTAGTAGATGAAATGCACATGTTATATCAAGGGGACAATGAAAAAATACCATAACTGAAATGGAAATGGGTTATGGGTTTCATTTGAATGAATATATACAAAAGTTGTGACTTGTATGTCAGACAGAAGGGAGCCATTATATGTTTTTCAACATCATATAATGACAATCTGGCGTAATTAAATGTAACTGATACAAAGAATAGCCATTTGCTATTGCTATTATCTCTTCCAATGGGTAACTAATGCCTTAAAGACTAGAACCACATCTTATTTTATAACCACACCAGCACACAGACTGTATAGATTCTGGTCAAATCATAGCAATTCAGGAAATAGTAATCAAGTAAATCTGTCTAGACAGTGTTTTTTTTTTTCTTTGTTAGAGAAAAAATTTCAGTGATTCTTTTGTGATTGGTTAATCTCCCTTATCTCTCCCTCAAGAAGGATTAGGAAACAAAAACTAGATTAGGAGCCAAGAGATCTCTGTTCTAGCTTTGACTGTGCTGCTAAATGGTTATGTAGCCTTCATCAAGGTACTTAATCTCTCATGGCTTTAGTTTTCTCATCTTCCATATGGGAATAGTAAAACCCATTTCATAAGGTTGCTGTGAGGACAAAATGAAATAATACCCATAAAAGTGTTTTTGAAAAGTATAAGGACTATACAAATTGTAGGGAATATCATGCATTTAGTTAGGACTACAAATTTCTCTTCTCTTTATTGCCATTGAAAATTGAAACAATAATGGCATCATATCTTAGCTATATTTCACAAACCTGACTCATGGTATCTCCTGTGGGATAGAAACTTATGGAAACCCAACAAAGCTCAAGATTTAATGAACTTAGAAAAGATTTACTTTTTAAAAACCCAACATAAAAATTCCTCAGCAAACAGAAAAAATAATCCTGGATCTCTCTTCATAGTTTTTGGCTGAATATATTTTTCATTGACTTTCTCTTATCAGCCAGCTCTCTCTCTCTCTCTCTCTCTCTCTCTCTCTCTCTCTCTCTCTCTCTCTCTCTCTCCCCCTCTCTTTTTCTCTCTCTCGCTAGCATCCTCTCCTTTCCAACTAGGTACTTCTCTCCCTGCTACCACATTCAGATGCCAGAGTGGTCACTACACCCAGGTTGACAGCAGCCTCAGGAACTGTGCTCTTTATAAAGGCGACCAAGGTTTGACTCAAAGATTCATGTTTGTAATCAGTGTTAAGGTTCATGATGGCAGCAATGGAGAGAAATAGAGCATTCATAATTCATTTAAGGAGACTCTTA
The DNA here is from genome assembly GCA_011680675.1 of Gymnobelideus leadbeateri. Taxonomy (NCBI): domain Eukaryota; kingdom Metazoa; phylum Chordata; class Mammalia; order Diprotodontia; family Petauridae; genus Gymnobelideus; species Gymnobelideus leadbeateri. The sequence goes on from WOXC01004180.1 coordinate 349,677, forward strand.
AATATTGAAGCCAACTATTTTCTTAGCATCCTGAGGCTGGTAGGAAGCATAGCAAGCACTGCATAGTGTAGTTTTCTATAGGGATTTTTAGAGGGGGAGGGAAATGGGAAAAGAGACATTGCACAATAGAGTAGGTCCTCTCATTTGTGGAGCATTCAGGCTCACTTTGTAGAAGTCATAATGACAACAGGAAAAAAATATTTTTACTTCTATCCCTTTATTCATTCCTCTCTCCCCTAATGTCCCCTACCATCCCAAGATTTGCAATGCCTTTCCCCTTTTCTCTCCCTTCTACAGATAGAAGATTGCACTTAAATATTCCATGTTATTTTGCCTTCCTTGTATAGCACTGAGAACATCGGTCTTTTCCCCAGACTTCCTACAATTAAACTTGTCCCTTGTATTCCCTCAAAGACTGTCTAAGCTACCTGTAACCTACATACAATTTGACAAAGTGATGATGGCTAATGATAGCTTAGTGTTACTTTTCCAAAAAAGGTTTTGCTTTCCCTTTTAGGGGGAATCCAAGAAGTACAACACTTTAACCCAAGGAGAAATTTCAGGCACTATTCCAAACCAGTGTATAAAACATCTTCGGGCAACCTTCCCAATATTCTTTAAATCACAATATAATAATGAAGATTGATGGATGATGGATGATGTTTGATTGATGGATGATGATAGTGATAGTGATAGCAGCAGCATTTATATATTGCTTACTGTGTACCAGGCACTGTTTTAAGAGTTTCATATCGATTCTCTCATTTGATCCTCACAACAATCCTGGGAGGTAGGTGTCACTGTTATCTTTATTTTACAGATGAGGACACTGAGCCAAGCAAGTTAAGCAAGTGAATTGCCCAGTATCCCCAAGGTCATAAGTCTCTGAGACTGAATTTGAACTTAGGGCTTCCTGACTCTAAGCCTGGCATTTTATCCATTGCTGCCAACTTATGTACAACTCCCTACTTGTGTTTTATGTAAGAAAGGTTTTATAATTTTCAGTATAGCCCACTACTCCCAGCCTTCTAGCTCTTTCACCCCCAGTACAACTGAATTCAGTTAAATATTTATTCACCATTTACTACTAGCAAGGCACTCTGTTAAGCATTGGGATTACAAAGATGAAAAATAACCTAGTCTGTGTCCTTAAGGAGGTTACAATTTTGGGTTTAGAAGACATATGCACACAAATAACTATAATACTAATTAGAAAAATGTTAAATACATAAGAAAGTTTGAAACAATTAGTATGTAAAATTCCCAATAGGAGAATAACTCCTAACATTAGACATACATTTGAGGTAGGCCTTGAAGGAACAGAATTTCAAAGTACAAAAATTGGAAGTAAGGTCATAACTACAATAGCAGAAGGTATGTGAAAGGGCATAAAGACAGGAGAGAGCAGCATAAAATTAGATAAAGGTAATTAGTGCACTCTATCTGTTGCATAGAGTATCAAAGGAACTATTAGCAAGGGTATGTTGGGTCCAGTTCTAAGTGACTTGGAGAGTCCTTTTTAAAAGTTTTATTGGGATCATTTAGACCTCGGAAATCACCAGTCCTTACATATCAGGGGTTGATTTATTGTTTTGATTACCTAGACTTAAGAAAGTGTTAATAATGTAGATTACAATTAAAAGTGTATGTGTGTATATTAGATGTTTTTGAGCCCAGTTGTTAAGGATTTACCAGAACATTTTCCTATACTATTCTATAAATCTAACTTTAGCTAAACAAGAGTGAAATAAGAGGCTATTATTATTAATAATAATAACTGGCATTTGTATAGTGCTTTAAGATTTGCAAAATACTTTCCATGCATTATCTATTTGAATCTCACAATATCCTTCGTTATAAGACTGGAAAGGTAGATTTGGGGCAAGTTGAAAAAAGCTATCGATTATTCAGCTACTTTTTAAGTAATAGGACTTAGACCCATAAAAATCACATATCAGTCAACAACAGCTACTACCCCAGTACAAATCCTCCTCACCTCTCACCTGGTCTATGATAAGTTCCCTTACTGATCTTCCTGCCCCAAATGTCTCCCTTGTTCAATACATCTTTGCTTTTTGGTTTACACCCAATGCTTAATGCAGAGCCTGGTACATGCTAACTACTCAATAAGTGCTTCTTCTTTAATTGTTTTTGTTTTCAGTATACTCAGCACACAGACATTTTTGACATGCTATATGAGCATAATCAAAGTGATTAAAACCAAGTTTTCTCACTTTTTTCCTTTTTTATTTTGAATGTCTAAAAGTTTTGTTGATATATTTTTACATTGCTGTTGTTTTCCTGCACACTTGTCCCACATACAAGAAAACCATCATTTTTTTTCAAAGAATTAGATAAACTCTTTGATCACATTTGCCAATGTATATCTCATTCATTTTCTACCTATTATACCTTACTGTCTCTATCTACCAAGGGGAGGTATGAATATTTCAACATTAATTCACTAATGTCAGTGTTGGTCATTGAACTGTTCTCAGTTAGCCAATCAACAAACATTTACTAAACACTTACTATGTGCCATGCACTGTGGTAAATACTGCTGTTGCAAAGAAAATGCAACAAGACCAATTCCTGCCCTCACAGAGTATAAGTAGCTCTGATATCTTTAGTGCTGTTTTCCTAGATATTATCATGGTTTCTTACACTTGTCTAACTGGTTTGGCTTTTCTCTTTCACCTTCCTCTCACTGTCTCTGAAATCACAGGGATTACTTCCCCATTGAGCCCCTATTTTCACTTCAACTAAGAGATAATTAGCATGCTCATCTTTCTTCCAGGTAGGAGGCTATTGAATTAGCAAACATCCAAACTCATAAATTGGAATAGTCATAAAGGGCCCCAACTTGCCCTCTCTGGTGGGAAAGGCATTTTTCAGATTTACTGAGTTTTCCCCCAATTTCCTAAAATGGTGGGCCAAAAACCTTGTTTTATAGTTTGCACACTGTATCTCTTCATTTAAAAGCTGCAATTTTTAATCTAATTGCTTCGCCTTATGGCTTTAAATCAAGGAGATCTTTAGGATGAGCAAAGTTATACTGAATGTAATTGCCCTCCCTGCAGTGTAGTTGATAAGGTGCATGCCCAGAGACACAGTGACTAGAAGACAGACTAGCAAAGGACCACCCAGAAATGTAGTTACAGTGCAAGGTGGAGCTAGGCTCCTAACTTTATTATTCTGACACCCCAATTTGGAATCATTTACTGCCCTATCCCCCCCAAAATGGATTGCAATTTTTCTATCAGAGGCAGGAAGTTTTTAAATGTATACCATTTCCCCCCTCCCCTTGCCTTTCTTTTTTTTTCTCCCCCTCCAGGAAAAAAAAGATGTTCTACTTTTATACTAAAATAATTCCCCTGCAATAATATGGAAGATTTTTTAGAGGCTGTTTATGCTTGGGGTTTTATTGCACCAGCAAAATAGTTTCTCTTTTATGGCTTATCACAGCAGAACAAGGCAAATCCTGCTTAGCAAAATGTCTCCACATGCCAAATGGCAGGATCTAAGGAACTTTCAGTAAACCAAGAAATCTGATCACTGCTAAGGGCATTTTAATACTTTAAAGTTAAAGAATAATTAAACCCTTTCTTCCTCACTAGCAGTTTTCTCTTAGAGAAATAGCTTATTGAAAATGTGTGATGCTCTTGTATCTGAAACCTCATATTAGTCATACAGTAGGCACTTAATAAACATGTATTAAGTTAAGCAACAAATCAAGATTAAATAACTCTTCATGTAGAACTGTGCTATATAAAATCCAACCTGTATGAAACATTCTACTTGGCCATGAAATAAAATTGAGAATATAAAGCATTGAAAAGTATGAACGTTACTGACAATTAACACTAGGAATTTAGACAAAGCACAAATCAGTGTGGATTTGGGTTTTCTTAATTTGACATGATAATTTGAAGAAAGGAAAACAAGAGTTCAAGTACTTCAGGGGCCCCTTCTGGCTGCATGATCCTGGACAAGCCACTTAACCATATAGAGAGGGCCATAGACAACTCTTCTATAACACTATGTGTTGCAGAGCAAGAGTTATAATTGTAATGGGATTTTGCTCACTGGGAGTTGCTTATGGCAATGAAATCATAAGTCCAGGCCCATCCCATCCCATCCCATCCCATTCTAGCCAATCCTTCTGGTTAAGAGATGTCTGCAACACAGCTATCATGTAAAAGTTTGAGGGATGTCGTGTCAAAAACTTCCTCTGTTTGCCAAGAAAATATAATTGTAGACATTTTATTAAAAAATATTTGCCTTCATTTGGCAAGAAGAGACTAAGTCATAAGGAATCTATGTAATTTGCCAATGGTCACACAATCAGTAGGGCCTAGAACTAGATTTGGGTCTTTTGACATTCTGCTCTAATGCTCTACTGAAGCATTCTTTATTTATGCTTACTTTGTCATGTTAAAAAATTAAATGTCATTGAGGAATAAGATATTTGATGAGTTCTTGTGGAATATAAGAAAAACACACTACTCAGATCATTTATCCTATGCTTTCCCATAGTCTTATGCTTACATCTTTTTAGAAACCCTTGCAAGATCCTTCCTTTCCTTAAATCTATTATGTTATATTTTTGTTTTGTTTTCCTTTTCATAGCCAGACTTCTAAGGGAGAATTATTTATAAGTACTTGTACATATTAGTTTGGAATTATTCAAGAAAAAAACTTCAATATTCATATACTTTGACCCAATCCTATCACCAAACATACATTCATACATAGTTCTAGTTCGTACTGACTGTGTGACCTTTGGCAAGTCAATTAATCTCTTTGGATCTTGGTTTCTTCTTCTTGACAAATGAATAAATTGACAGAATTATTTGTAATATATTCTCCAGTGGACATTTCACTTTGACAAAGTTCAAAAATAGAAACAAAGGGCAAATATATTACAAAAAAGTCACAGCAATACTCAATGATAACAAAAATTTCCAATAAAACTTGTTACCAATTTCCTGGCAAGTGGGAAAAATGTGATATATTTTAACATAATAGGATATTATTGTGAAGGAATTTTTGATAAAATTGGAAAATACTTAGAAGCATGTGAAGAAAATGATATAAAAGGAATCAAAATTACAATCTAAAAATTGACCACAATGATATCAATGAAGATATTATTAAAATGCAAAAGGACTGTATGCCATAGAAGAACCAAGCATTGTCCTAGGCAATCAATAACAGACTGTTTATCTTTTCTCGTGGCAGACTGTATTATTAATTGTGTTTTTGCTATATTTTTATTATTTCTTACAAGACAGTACTATACAGAAGTAGCAATATACATTAAAATGATTGTTTTATTTTTTAAATAAAATATAGCTTGTATTTTTAAAGGAAAAAAAACACCTTCTATACTTGTCTCTGATCCCTCAACACCTATTCTCTCTTCTCATCTCCTTTGCAATCTGATCCCTAATTCCTTCACTAGACTGATACTGAGCTTAGTAGAAGAATTTATGAATAAACAAGAGATAGCATTATGAGATATAACGTGGATAATTTTATTAAATTAAATTTAAGAAGTTTTGAAAAAATAAAACAAATGTATTCAATATTAGAAAGAAAGCAGAAAATTGGAAAAATATATTTATAGACATCTTTTCTCAGGTAAATGTCTCATATCCCAAATTCACAGAGAACTTTGTCAAATTTATAAGAATATGAATCATTCTATAATTAATAAATGGTTAAAGGATAAGAATTTTAATGAAGAAATGAAAACTATAGATAGACATATGGAAAATGTTCCAAATCATCATTGATTAGAAAAATGCAAATTAAAACAACTCTGAGTATTGACTCAAACCTATCAGATTGGCTAAAGTGATAGAAGGGGAAAATGACAAATATTGGAGGGGATGTGGAGAAAATGTTAAAACTGATTGATTCAACCATTTTGGAGAGCAATTTGGAAATTATGGTCAACTAGCTCTAAAACTGCATATACCCTTTCATCCAGTAATATCACTATTAGGTCTATTTCTCAAGGTGATGAGGGAAAAAGGGGAGAAAAACTATATGATCTAAAATATTATAAAAGGACTCTTTGTGGTGGCAAAAAATTGGACATTGAGAGGATGCCCATGAATTGGGAAATGGCTAAACGAGTTGTAGTATATGATTGTGGTAGAATACTACTCTTCTATAAGAAATGATGAGCAGGTTGATTTTATAGAAAAAAGCAGTAACAACATGGAAACACTTGCATGAAGTGATGAAAAGGGAAGTGAGCAGAACCAAGAGAATGTTTTATATAGTAAGAATATAATATAGTTCAAAGGATAATTGCAAACAATCAAGATATTCAGAGTAGTATTATAAATACTTATATACATCATAAAGGACCTATGAAGAAAGATTCTATCCACTTATGATGAAGAGAAATAGATATATTATGGTTTTACACATATTTATGAATCTGTGTCAAATGATGGTCTTCTGTGGGGGTGGGGAGGGAGGGAAAAAGTCATTTCAAAGCTCAAAATGTAAGAAACATAAAATAAAATTAATTTTAAAAAGAAACTATTTAGAATTTTAAATGTAACAAAATAAATAAAATTAATTTTAAAAACCTGATCTCCACAGTTACCCACTATATATCAAACTTTTGAATGCTTTTTTTCTCTCAATTTTTATTCTGCTGACTTCTTTGTGCTTTTTGTCACTGTCAACCATTTCCTCCTGGACACTCTCATTTCCTTGTTTACTCCTCTCTAAGGTCTTTCCCTACCTTTCTGACTTCTCTTTTCTTGGTCCCTTTGTCATAGCATATTCTTTTTCCTACCTCTTATGCTGTCTATTTCTCAGAGCTCCATCTGGGACCTTTTTCTCTTCTGTCTGACATTCCCCTTATCTATTATTTTCCCTTGTGGATGCACCTAGTTCAGCATGGTTCCCATATAAGGGAAAGAAACATAACCTAGTTGAAGGTAATCCAGACCTATCTGATTCTACATAGTTTTCATTTGTTTATTTTTTTAGGTTTCTTTTTTATTTGTATTTTTTTAAATTTTAAATGTAAATACAAGATAACAAAGAAGAAATAAACTTGAATACTAAAACAAAAATGATACGAAATAAGGGAAGGGAATAAAAAGCATTGCCTTGTGCACAGCAGAACATAAGATAGAATTCAAAATATATAACAATGAGGAGAAGATTCTGTAAAGAGGGTGGAGTAGGTCAGAAAATTCCAAGCTCTCAAGATTTCCCCCAGAAAGGGGATAAAAATAGCACCTTGAGGTGAACAAAATATGGGTAAAAATAAATAAGAATGGGGCACAACAGGGATCTTGCTGGGACAATTTAAGAAGTTCAGAAGAAAAATTCCTGGTTGAGGTTTGGTCCCTGTGAAGAATAGAAAGTTACAGGCTAGGGTCATAGTTAACAAGCAGGCACCAACCCTGGGATTAGATGGTTTTGGAACCTTCCTGAGCCCAGCCAGCAACAAGAACTTTTACCCCTAGGACAGTGAGGAGAGCTGGGTGTCTGAGCAGGAGAAGATGGAGGGAACCTCTGCTGACAAGGAATGCCAGATCCAGTTGTGCAGTGGAGAGCTGTAGGAGGTGAGAGGGAAAGAGTTTGCACCCAGTGAGTGCAGAATCAGTGAGCAGAAAGCCCTTGGCTAAGGGCTCTTACAGGGGACTGGAAATTTGGCTTTGGTTCCAGGCTAAAGGGGAGAATTGAAGATCTGGGGCAAGAGGTCCCATCCCCTATACCTCAGGGATAGAAATGATTACAAAAATTAAGCTATTATATACTAAATAGGATATCTCACCCTATAGGAGAGTAGTGGGGAAGGGGATGAGAGGGGGGATGATGGATGGGAGTGACGGGTGGGAGGGAAGTTGGAAGCACCCACTTTTGAAAAGGGACAGGATCAAAGTAGGGAACATGCCTAGTGGGAGGTGGGATAGGAGGGAGGGAAATATAGTCAGTCTTTTACAATATAACTACTACAGTAATGTTTTGCATAGCTATACATGTACAACATACACTGAATTGCTTATCTTCCCAGTAAGGGTGGATGACAAGGGAAGAAGGGAATGAATCTGGAATTCAAAGTTTTAAAATCAAATGTTTAAAAATATATAAATACTATTATTAATACTATTTTACATATAATTGGGATATAAGACATACAGGCATTGGGGCACAGAGATTCACCTTGCCCTACTGAAAAAGTCGAAGGGAGCATGAGAGAAGATATGGGAGAGAGCAGATTGTATGAGGGGATATCCTGTGGGACTGCTATTCTGGGGTAGTGGGTAGGGGAAAAATGGGAGAAAAATTATAACTCAAAGTCTGGTGTAAATGAATGATGTAAACCAAAAGTTAATAAAGCATTTGAAAAAAAAAGAAGTAAATTATACCCCCCACCAAAAAAAAAAGGAAAACAAAAAACAACTCTTAGACACCACATCACAACTGTCAGATTGGCTAACATGACAAACAGGAAAATTATATATGCTAGAGAAGATGTGGGAAAATCAGAACATTAATGCATTGTTGATGTAGTTGTGAACTGATCCAACCATTCTGGAGAACAATTTAGAACTATGCCCAAAGGGCTATAAAATGTGTATACTCTTTGACTCAGAAATACCACTTCTAGTGCTATATCTCAAAGACATAATACAAATGGGGAGAGGACCCACATGTTCAAAAATATTTATAGTAGCTCTTTTTTTGGTAGCAAATGATTGGAAATGGACAGGATGCCCATTAATTGGGGGACAGCTAAACAAATGGTATATGAATGTAATAGAATACTATTGTGCTATAAGAAATGATAAGCAGGCAGACTTTAGAAAAACCTCTAAAGACATATATGAGGAACTGATTCTGAGGGAGGGGAGCAGAACCAGGAGAACTGTGCAGTGTGATGACTAACTTTGATAGAAGTGGCTCTTCTCAGAAATGCAAGGTTCTTAGACGACTTCAAAAGGCTCTTGATGGAAAATGCTATACATAGCCAGAGAAAGAATTGTGGAGTCTGAATGCACATTGAAGCATAGTTTTTGCTCTTTCTCTTTTTTTTTTTTTGTTTTGTTTTGTTTTTCTTTCTTTTGATTCATTCATTTCATTTTAATTCTTCTTTACAACATGATTAATGTGATAATATGCTTAACATGCATGTTTATGTAAAGCCTACATTAGATTGCATGCCACAATGGGGGGGCAGAAGAGAGGGTACAGAGGGGGAGAAAATTTAAAATGCAAAATCTTGTGGAACTTAATGTTCTAAACTAAAAATCAATTAATTAATTAACATAAAAAATAATTGGGTAGCTCATAAGAAGGATTGGGTAAATTTGAGTATGACATGAATTTAAAAAGTAAAACCATTTGGGAACAGCTTAAAAGAGTAATCATTTTATACAAATGAGATAAAAGAGGAAGAATCAATACAGAGGAATTAGGGCAGGAGGGCTGGTAGTTCTGATAACCTACTATCATTGGGAATGGGTTTAAGATGGAACAATACACACACACATACACACACACATACATACATACATATTTAGAAGGGTATAAAAGTCTTCTAAATTCAGAACTAAAATCGTAAGGGAATAGGAAGGGGGAGAGTACAATGGAGGGATCTTTAGAGGGGAGGTTGAGGGAATAGGTAAAAGGGTGGTATAGAGCAATGTTTGGATCAATGGGAACGGGAAGATAAGCAAGGGATGTTTACAGTGGAGGGTGAAGGAATAGGTTGTTGGGGGCTATATAAGGGTGTTTAGATTTATGGGAATGGGAGGATAGGGAAGGGACCCATGGAAGGGGGTAGGCAAGTAACAGGGGAGTGAGGTAGGAGGAGGCAGGAGGGACAGGAAACAAGAAATATGAACAAACATAAAAAGGAAAAGATCAGGAGCAGAATTTGTTTGTGAGAGCATATGTCTATATGTGTATGTGTGTGCATGCATGTGTGTGTATCTATAGCTAAAAAGAAACATATTTGCACTTAATTTTAGCCTGAGGGGAAGGGAAGAACAACATTAAAAAGTGCAGAGCAGAGAATGAAAGAAAACTTATAAGGAAGCAAAGAAAAGAGGGACAGCTTTCAACACAGAGTGTAGTATTTATCTTAGGCTTTCTTGAAATGAAAATTTATTGTTATGTATTTTGAATTCTCTCTTATATTCTGCTATGCACATGAAATACTTTTTGTCCCTTTCTTACTTCAGATTTAAGTTCCAATATTTAAGTTTATTATATGGTTTGTTTGTTTTCCTCTATTTTTTTATTTGTGTTCTGGTGTTTGAGTCTAAAATAAAATTATAAAAAAAGAATAAGAAGGCAAAAATATAGTAAATATTTTCCATTTCAAGAAAGCCTATATAATAAATACTATACATTGTGTTGAGAGCTGCCCATATTTTTTTTGCTTCCTTGTAATTTTTCTTTTGTTCTCTGCTGTGCACTTTTTACTTTGTTCCTTTCCCCATTCATTCACCCTCCCAGAAAGGATAAACACACACACACATAATATAAAATCACACACACACACACACACACACACACACACACACATATATATACAGACATATACATATATAGACATATATACATAAAGATATATGCATATATATATACATGCACACATATACCCATACATATGTATGCTCACACACACATACACACACTTAGATAATGATAATCTTCATCATATATAGACATATATATATATATATCATATGCATCTATGTAAGGCCATACTATACCTATTTTTCCTCTGTTTCTCTAAGGTAGATAACCTCTTCATTCAGAAGTCCAAGTCTTTCCATATTTTTCCAAGTCTACCAACTCATCATTTCTTACACCACAGCAATATCCCCACTCTATACTGTCTAGTTGTTTTAAATAGTCCAAAACAACATTATATATGTGGCTGACACATAGTGTAGTTTGCCTATTTCTCTTTTGATAAAATCTATTTTAGCTTTAACTTTGTCTGAGATCATGATTATCATCTCTCCTTCTTTTTCCCTAACAAATTCTACTCCTGATCTTTATTTTATGTTTGTGAATACCTCTTTTATCCTATCCCGCCTCTTGAAAAATCTATATGATTAATTTACTCCTTGGACATCATACACTTAGCTATACCTACAGTAACTAGAATCATGGTCAAAATAATGGTATATTTAGAAAAAATATACACTTCTTATAACATCCCCTTTCATAAAGGTTACTTACTGAGGAGAGGCACACTTAGACCTATAGACCCATTTTATTTGGCAAACCTTAATTATTCTCCTTTCTCACAAAATACTGGCGGTATTTAAAGCATATTATTTTAGAATAAAGGTTTCACTTTGCCGAAGCATTAGGACTTAAAAAAAAACATTTAACTTTGACATTTCATTTATAGGCATTTTAATTATCTGGATGGTTTCCTTTAAATGTTAGATGTAGGCAGAGAAAATTTGTACTTATATAGTAGAAAGCGCTTCCAGGACTTCCTAATTTTCATGTGTTATGAATTTTAATGCCTTATGCAGGTCAGGTTTTCATAGCCATGAATAGGGAATACATTGACCTTAAACGAGTGTACAGTTGTAACGATATTTTTAGTCTCTGTTGGTTATGGGCAGGCAGGAAATACATTTTGTTTATGTTTTCTTCTTTTTCAAAAGTTCTTGCTGTAGAAGTCAGAGAGCCCCAGGCATCTAAGAAAGGCCTCGTCCTTTTCTTGCCTTCTTATTTTTTTATGAAGATGATAAGAAAGCAACAAGGCTCAGCCTGCCTTTCTATTGCTGTAAACCATTGAGCCATTGAATAGCAGGCCTGGGGAGCTGGGTTCTCAGCAGCCCATTTAGCCTTCAGCCAAAGCATGAAGTAGGACAATTTAATCTTTTGTGTTCTTCCATTTTTCCCTTCTATTCCTGAGCCTTCTTCAAGTGCCCACACGTCTAAAACACCTCTTGATTGCCCATGGTCTTCCAGAAAAGTAACTTTCTCAGGCATGCCCCTTTTGGGTGCAGAACTCTATATTCTGACTTTATTGTTCATCCATTTGATTGTGAGAAGGAAACTTCCATCTCATGAATATGACCCTGTTCTATGAAAATCCCTCTGTCCTGTGTACCAAACTTTTGTTTGTCCCCTACTCTTTAATCTCTATGCATTGAGATTGAGATCTGGATTTAGAAAAAAAAAAAAAACAAGCTTAAATCCAGTCTCTGGGGGCAGCTAGGTGGTGCAGTGAGTAGAGCATCCACCCTGGAGTCAGAAGGACCTGAGTTCCAATCCAGCCTCAGACACTTAACACACACAAACAAAAACCTAGCCGTGTGACCTTGGGCAAGTTGCTTAACCCCAATTGCCCTCCAAAAAGCAAAAAAAAAAAAAAAAAATCCGGTCTCTGACACTTACTAGTTGTATGTACAATACCACACATTATATAAGCCACAACCTCTAACTTCCTCAGTTTCCTGATTTGTAAAATGAAGATAATAATAACACATTACTCATAAGATTGTTGTGAGGATAAAATAAGATAATATTTGTAAAATACTTCATAAGGGTTAAAGCATTATAATCTGATTTTTAAAATCATTGTTGTTTAGTCATTTTGGTCATGCCCAACTCTTTGTGACTGCATTTGGGCTTTTCTTGGCAAGCATCCTGGAGTAGGTTGCTATTTCCTTCTGCAGCTCATTTTACAGGAGAACTGAGTCCCATGTGGTTAAGTGACTTGACCAAGAACACACAACTAATAAGTGTTTGAGATCAGATTTAAATTCACGAAGATTAGTCTTCTTAACTCCCGGCCCAATGCTGTATCCACTGTTCCACCTAGATAGCGCTAAAAATCATTCAAATATATTAAAGATAGCTAATATATGAATGCCACTCTTCTTAGATAATCTTTGCATTAGAGTCAATCATTGCTAGAGACACAGATATTACTAAAATAAGTAAATTCTTGATGGTAAAATTTTAGGCATTAAGGAAATGTATGGGTTACCCCATAAATTTCATCAGGGAGCTGATGATTTACTGTTCTTACAAATAAGACCAGTGCTTACTATACATAAATTGATTATGGGGCAATCTGGCATATAAAGTCAAGCAGAAGGAAGAAAATTATTATTTGTCCAATTGCCTTAGAAAACAAGGATGTCAACTTTTGTGAATGAAATTGACAAATACTTTTTCTTTTCTTTGAATTCTCAGAGTATCTATGACCTATATTAGTCTAGAATGTGATTCTATACTATTTTATCCCATTCTCTGAGCTTGCCTTATTTCCTTTACTAGTCTGGGAGCTGAAAGGCAGAGATTTTTAGTCACTGCTACTCTTGTAACATGAACTTACCTAGCACAGGGCTAGGTAAAATTATTTCTATGACAAGGTAACCAGAGCTTTACCTCTAAGGGCTAAATTTAGAGAATTCTGATAGCACTTGTGATTCCAAATTAAACAATAAACAACTTACCAACTAGTTAGCAAACATGAAGTAGGAAGCTACTAGATGATAGACGGGCAAACTCCATCCTATCCATTCCCCTAGGGGAAAAATACCCTCCCCCTAATGACCTCTGACATACTCTTATACCCTTCATGGGGTAGTGTCATTCTTTATTTTCCAACCATGACTTTCTTCCACTCCACCTGACAGCATGCTTTGTATTATCTGTCCCCACTGTGGTTTGTGGTATTTGTTCCATAACTATAATTCCTAGTTATACCTCTGGTCTAGATACATGGTAAAGGCTCAGTGAAAACTTACATACTTTCAGTAGATTGGGTACACAGTGACTAAGGTGCCAGTTTTTTTCAGTTTCTACAATCCCAAATGTTCATCATGTGGTGGGAAATCTTCTAATGAGTCTTCATTCTTATCAAGATTGTTTTTCTGCTCATAGAAACAATCTGCTACTTTGTTCATGATCCAAGATTTTCCATATTAGTAGAAGTTGACAAAGCTTGTGTTCCTATGAAGCACAATTCTTATAAAGGTTCCTTCAGTATTGTAGAGGTCACTTCTATACAATGATATAGCTTCAGAGTAAGGATTTAGAGGAAATCTCACTAACAATTCATAACACATAAGAATTACTTGATGCCGTCCTCTGTTACAGTGCGTGCTGTGTAGAACATGTCCAAACCACTAAATCATCTTCATCTTCATATACTTCCCTTTCCCCAAGAAGTCCATTGACATTAATGTTCCTAAACCAGATAACTAAATTGTACTTGTTCCTTTGGAGATGAATCAAAAATGTAACCCGCAAAGCTCAATGCTACTGAGTAATTGTCAAGGTCAGAGAAATCTAAGAATCATCTTTCCACTGCCTTACATACTCCCACATCACACCTAGGACAGCCATCCATTTCTCTGGCAGATTTACAGTGCATTCACAGTGTGAATGATAGAAGGAGGAAGTGAGCAGAGAGCTAATCAGAGCTAAGTAGTTAACGAGCAGAGGGCTAACGAGCTAGTGAGTTAACGAGCTAAGCAGAGATCTAATGAGCTGATGTTCCCCACTACGTGCAGGCAGATATATCTTTCAGGTGACTGTTTACCTTCAGCAACCTTAGCAGATGTCCATAATGACATAGCTAAGTCTTTGATGGTTCCCCAAACATGTTAATTTAAAGTAAGTTCAGTCATCTCTACAGTTGTTGTATATATGCAGTTATCCCCACATCCATATATTTGACCCTGAAATTATATTACTATATTTTTCCCAGTAAATGTAAAGACCTCTGTTTTCAATTTGTTACATTAGTACCTAAGACAATTTATACACATTATATTAATCATCAAACATTGGGGGAGGGTTTATCGTCTATGTGCTCTGCACTGTGTGAGTCACAGTAAAAGATTATTGAAGAAATTGGAGATATAACCTTGGCTCTTAATTAGATGACTATCTAATTTGGGAGCAGACATTAACACACATGAAACAATAAATGTGATAGTTATACCAAGAGCAGAGAAACTATATGGTGTACTGAATAGGGTGGCAGACCTAGAGTCAGGAATACTCCTCTTTGTGAGTTCAAATACAGTCTCAGACACTTCCTAGCTCTGTGACCTTGGAAGACACTTACCCTGTTTTCCTCAGTTACTCATCTTTAAAATGAGCTGGAGAAGGAAACAGCCAGCATCCACTCGAGTATCCCAAATGGGATAACAAAGAGTCAGACATGACTGACAGATGTCTCAAAAACAACTAATTCTATGTGCAATAAGATGTCAAAGAAGAAAGAGACAATAGTGTATCCTAGATGCTAGAATACTCAGAGAAGAAAACAGAATTAATGAATCTGAATTGGGTGGGAACTTAAAGGGTACTGAGTTCAACCCTTATCTAAAGAGAAATTTGCATCTATAATATCCACCAAAAGTGACTGCCTTGCCTCCAAAAGAACACTTCTAAATAATGGAAATTCTCTGTTTTACTAGCTTGTCTACTCTAATTTTTTCAGTCTGTTATGAAAATGGTTACATATATATAGTGTGTATGTATATGTATATATATATGTATATACACATAAACACACACATAGACAAAAATATGATTTTCTACTTTCAGGGCAGAATAAGACTTGATTCAATACATGATGCATGCAAAATACTGTTCTGATTGCTATGGGACATCTACTTAAGTAGAAGGTACATTCTTATTTTTATACCTAATAATCTAGTTGATGAAATGAGACATATTCACACAAAATTAGGATAACTCCTGGAAAATTTAGTAAGAATTTTTTTTTAAACAAATGCTTTATTAACTTCTGTTTTACATCATTCATTTCCGCCAGATTTTGAGTTACAATCATTTTCCCCCCATTATTCCCCTACCCAACCTCCCTGAATAGCAGACCCACAAGATATCGCTTCCTCCAATCTGCTCTCTCCCATACCTTCTCCCATACCCCCATCGACTTTTCCATTAGAGGAAGATGAATCTTTGTGTCCCAATGCCTGCACATCTTATCTCCCAATTATAGGCAAAAAGAGTATTAATAATAGTATTTATATATATATATTTGAAACATTTAATGTTACGACCTCGAATTTCAGATCCATTTCCTTCCTCCCTTGTCACCCATTCCCTCTGGGAAGATAAGTAATTCAATATATGTTGTACATGTCTAGCTATGCAAAACTTTACCATGGTAGATATATTGTACAAGGCTGCTTATAATTCCCTCCCACTCATCCCACTCCCCACCTGGTCCATTCCCTACATGATCCTGTCCCTCTTCTATAGTGGGTACTTCCAACCTCCCCTCACCCCAAGGATGCCCTCCCTTCCATCATCCCTCCTCTCAACCCCCTTCCCCCTATCCTGCTGCAGGTTGAGATATCCCATTTAGTATGTATGTCATTTTCTCCCTGAACCAAATTCAATGTGAATGTAGTTTTGCCTTTTTAGCCTTCCTTATTCTTCCCCTCCTTTGCAACCACTTCCCCTACATGAGATAGTTTACCCTACCATGTCTCTCCCCATCTCCTCTTGCCACTTTCCTCTCTCACCTCATAATTTCATCCCTTGAGTATTCTCCTTCCCAACAAATTCAACCTATGCCCTCTATCCATATATAACTGTAACCATATACACACACATTCACATATGTATTCATATGACCACACCCGACCTTCTTCCATTATTTTCATAGTGAGAAAGATATCATCAGTCACAGATATTGCTTTTCCATACAGGAATGTAAATAGTTCAACTTTGATAAGTTCCTTTTGATTTCTTTTCCCTGATTACCTTCTCAGGCATCTCTTGCTTCTTGAGTCTGGATGTCAAATTTTCTATTCAACTGTGGTTTTTTCCTCAAGAATGCTTGAAAGTCCTCTATTCCACTGAATGACCATATTTTCCCCTGAAACAAAATACTCAGTTTTGCTGGGGAGGTGACCCTTGGGTTCATTCCCAGTTCTTTTGCCCTCTGGAATATCATATTCCATGCCCTTCAATCCCTCACTGTAGAAGCTGCCAGGTCCTGGGCTATTCTGATTGTGTTTCCACAATATTGAAATTGTTTCTTCCTGGCTGCTTGTAGTATTTTCTCCTTGATCTGGGGATTCTGGAACCTGGCTATAATATTCCTGGGAGTTTTCTTTTGGGATCTTTTTCAGGAGGTGATCTGTGGATTCTTTCAACCTCTATTTTGCCCTCTGGATCTAAAACATCAGGGCAATTTTCCTTGAGAAGTTCTTGAAGGGTGATTTCTAGGTTCTTTCCTTGATCATGGCTTTCAGGTAGTCCAATAATTTTTAAATTGTCTCTCCTGGATCTATTCTCCAGGTCAGTGGTTTTTCCCATGAGATATTTCACATTGCCTTCTAATCTTTCATTTGTTTGGATCTGCTTAACAGCATCTTGATTTCTCATAAAGTCACTAGCTTCCATTTGCTCCAGTCTAACTCTGAAGGAATGAATCTCCTCAGTGAACTTGAGATTCTTTTTCCATCTGGCAAATTGACTTTTTAAGGCATCTTCCTCATTGCCCTTTTGGGCCTCCTTTGCCATTTGAGTTAGTCTATTTTTAAGGTGCTGTTTTCCCTCAGTCAGGCTGTTGACCCTCATTTCATACTTTTCCTGCATCCTTCTCATTTCTCTTTCCAATTTTTCCTCCACTTCTCTTATTTGATTTTTAAAGTCCTTCTTAAGGTCCTCTATGGCCTGCAACCCGCTCATGTTTTCCCCTGGGGCTTTTGGAGCAGGACTTCTGACCTCACAGTCCTTTTCCCACTCTATGCCCCCAAAATAGGAGTCTAGGGTTGCATTTTTCTGTTTCCTTTGCCTTGGCATGTTGCCACTTAATTGCTTGACTTTGGGGCTTGTTGCCACACTATGGCTTTAAGGCCAGATAGAGGAATTTTCGTCCCGAACGTGTGGGGGGCAACTTCCGTTTCTGGCAAGCTGTAAACCCACCCACAACTTCCACCCTAGATCACAATCCAGATCCAGGGAGGTTAAAGCAAGAGCGATTACCCCCCAAGACTGATCGCTAGATCTCCCCAAGATTTGTAGGCTTGGAGCCGGAAATGCCTATGAAAACTACAAAATGGCGTGTCTCCTCAGCAGCTTCTAGCTCCCAGGGGAGGGAGCTGACGCATTCCCCAAATACAGGTCCCAAAGTCCATAGGACACTAACCTCTTACTTTGTCCTAGGCATGTCTATGTTGATAATTCTGGAGTTGCCACAGCTCCTGGTGTTCTGGGGTTCCTCCAGCTGGATGCTGGCCCTGCCGCCCTGGGGCTAAAACCTCAGCTCATGTGGACCTGGGCTCGGCTTGGCTGGGCTCCTGCGCTCTGCGCGTTGCTGGCTCCCAGACCGCTGCTCTGGTCCTTCCTGCAGGGCTGCTGGGCTGTCCTCAGCGGGAGGTTAGCTTCTCTGAGTCATTCTGTGGGTGCTGGGGCTCCAGAAGTTGTTCAGAGTCCTTTTTTACATAGTTTGTGGGGAATCTTGGGGCAGAGAGGCTTGGACAAGCTGTTTCTACTCCGCCATCTTGGCTCCGCCCCCCAGCAATCATTTTAGTAAGAATTTAAAATATTACTACGATCAATATTGGAAACTGGGTGGCACAATGGATTGAGGGTTGGATCTAGAGTTAGGAATACTTGAGTTCCCATCTAAACTCTGACACAGTAGCTATGTGACACTGAGAAAGTCAATTAAAACTTTACCTTCTTCAGTTTCTTCAACTGTAAAATGAACACACTAGCACCTGGCTCATAGAGTTGCTATGAGAATACAATAAAATAAAATGTGTAAAATGCTTTGCAAGACTATAAAATGTTTGATGTTTTTGTTATTATTGTTTTTATTAATTATCTTTACCATCCCTGCCCTCTCCCATCTCTTCCATCTCCTTGGTCTATCATGGTGATTGTATGCTCCCTTCTATTTCCTAAATATCTGTATTACATCAGCTTCTGATTTTCACTTATTTGTGTTCACTTTCCATACTCTCTTCCCTTGACCATTTCATCTAATTCCATGGTCACCTACATAAAGGTACATTCTGAATCTCTATTTTCGGTCCTGACCTTAAGTATCTAATTTCGTTTTTGGCATCTCCTCAATATCTAACCTAACCCTTAAACTAAGTGTGTGCAAAAATGAATTTTATAGGACTCTCACCATTTTTGTTGTTACTCAGGCTGAAAAATTTGATGTTTTCTAATATTTTTCTCTCTCACCCCCAATCAGTTGTCATGTCCTGTCAATTCTACTTCTGCAATATCTTTCATGCTTTCACTTTCCTTTCCTCTTCTCCCATTTCTAGCACAATCAATCAGGCCCTCATTTCCTCTTACATGGATTACTGTAGTGAACTCATGATTGATATCTAAGCCTGTATTTTGTCACTTTTCTTTATCTGTTCTCTACATAACTGCCCAAGAAATCTCAATCATAATAGTATAGCAACCAAAACCTTTCAGTGGATTCCTTTTTGGATATTGGTTAAAAATGCAAATGGTCTTGAGGGTATCTCATGGTCTGATGCCTATTTAGCCTCCCAGGCTACCCTCTTTCACACTCTTGACATTGCAGTCAAATTATTTTAGGCCAGATACAGACTAGTCCAAAATGTAAATTCAGGATCTGAAGAGATTGAAAGAATGAAGCAAAGAATAATTAAAGTCCCTCTTATTTTAAAACAAACAAACACTAAGCAATGATAGATTATTCAAATTTTCTTGGCCCCCATGGGAGACAGTAATAGATCTAGGTTCAAAATATGCAATTGTACACCAGTCCTGCTCCAGAATAACCTTTTCATCAAATATGAAAAGTACCCACCCTTATTCTTTATACCAATGTATATGTCCTATATGGGGTCTTAGTACCTTAGTGCGTTTAATGTATTCTTATTTTGGCCCTTTACAACAAAAGGTTATGAATTCACTTTAAATTATTGAAGCTATATCTAAATGAGTCCCATTAGGTCTCAAGGTATTGGCAGAATAAATAACACCAAGAAAGCTACTCAGTGAAATTCAATTCAACAAATATTTATTACATGTCTACTGTATGTAATGTTCAATGGTGATAGAAATGAAAAAGTAAGACAACCATGCTTTACCTCAAGGAACTTGAATTCTAATAGGAAGAAAGAAAATATAAAGGGAAATAGTAGTGAAAGGGGAGGGGTTGTTTTTGAAAAATCACAATGAATGAGTCCTTAGGGAAGTTGTTTGACATACTCTTTCCTTTAGCAATAAAATTATTGCTATTATTAGTGACAACTAGGGATCTCTTATGAAGATCTGCAATTTTCCAGGGTTTAACACAGTCTGTGAAGTATAATTCACAACAAAGGCTTCTGAAGCACTTTACCACATATCTGGAATCCCTCTTTAATTTTTCCTTGTGCTATATCTTTTTTTAGTGACAGCAGGGAGGAAACACCATTGGTAAGTATATGTTCCTTAGTTTTGTTCTTTGCTTGAAATTAGTGATGAGGTCATCAAACAAAGTCAGTTATATTGTCAGAGCTTTTTTTTTTGGTAGGGGGAAGGTAGGGCAATTGGTGTTAACTGACTTGCCCAAGGTCACACAACTATTTTTTTGTATTAAGTGTCAGAGGCCAGATTTGAATTCAGTTCCTCCTGACTCCAGGGCCAGTGCTCTATCCACTGCACCACCTAACTGCCCCTTATTGTCAGAGCTTTAATGTGTTAGGGTGTTAATGATGATGATAATGATGATGATGAAAGTATACTTCAAGTTCTTTATGTTTTAAAAAGTATTTTATAAATTTTAGCACATTATATTATAACAAACTTGGAAGACAGGTGCTATTATTATGCCCATTTTACAAATGATGAAAATGAGACAGACAAAGGTTAAGTGACTTACTCAGGGTCATGCAAGTAGTAAACATTTACATACTTTGACAGTTACACAAGGATTTGCATACCTCTTGAAGGATGCTTTTAGAGGGAGTATTTTACTCCGTCAGTTTGGGTTTGTTTTTTTTTTTTCGGGGGGGGTTGTTTTTTTGGAGGGTGGAAGCAGGGCAATTGGGGTTAAGTGACTTGCCCAAGGTCACATGGCTAGTTTTTGGGTGTGTTTCTATCAGTTTTTTTAAATAGGCAATGAACAATAAGCACAATTTGATCTTTATTTTCTACATATTTTAGTCAATTGTGAGGTAGTAAAGTTATGGTCTACTGTGGAGTATAGTTTTCAATAGTCCCCTTCATTAGATCTTTGAGAACCAATTCTTTAATTTCATAAAATCATATGTTATATTTAACCAAAATCTCCTCTGTGTATGTAATATGTCTTTTCTTAATGCTTTCCTTACATTTTTTTCCCATTTCTATTTCCATTATAAGGACTTCAGTGATTCTGATGTTCGTGTCCAAAAAGAGGGTGACTTATGAAATGACATATCCTTTTCATTTTTTGTCTTTTTTATTGACTTAATAGCATTTATATCTTCTAGAGTTGACTTTGTTTACTCAGGTCACTTATGAAAGTCATTCTAGTAATTATAAATGAAATACTAGCAATTCTAATTCTAATGAGTAGTTATTCTAATTTGTATGCATTTCTCATTTCCCTACAAAACTTTAGATCACTGGAAAGTGCTATTTTCCAACTTTGTGTCCTCAATTTGTAGCAATATTTTTGCACATTTGAGGAATTTAATAAATGGCAGTAGTAGTAGTAGTAGTAATAGTAGTAGTAGTAGTAGGAGGAGGAGGAGGAGGAGGAGGAGGATGGTAGCAATGGTAGTTATTGTTGTTTAGGTGTTTTCAATTATGTCATAGCCCCATTTGAGTTTTCTTGGCAAAGAAACTACAGTAGATTGTAATTTCCTTCTCCAGCTCATTTTATAAATGAAGAAATTTAGGCAAACTGGGTTAAGTGACTTGCCTAGGATCATGCAGCTAATAAGTGCCTGAAGCCAGATTTGAACACAGGAAGATGAGTCTTCCTGATTTCATACCTGTTACTCGTGGTTATTAACTTAGATCAAATATGATGAGATGGACTACAATTGAAGGCCACTTGAGTAGAATAGACAATAAGATTAATATTTCAATGGTTAAATCACTTGGATGGCTATGGGTTTTTACATTGATGATAATCTTAGAAGAATCAATGATTCAGATTGGGAAAGGAATTAAGATGTCAACAAGTTAAATTGTGATCCACATCATGTTAATTCAGATTTTGCTCATAAGGTAACTATGATGGTGAATCCAGTACTTCCTAAATCAATACTTCCTCTATGGTCACAGTCCTAATTTTATTTAAAGAATTTAACATAGCTCACTTAAACTATTTTTATCTTTACATCAATTTAAAATAATAATCATTATTATTTTATAATTTGTTATTTTAATGTTGATCTACCTTCTAGTAATTTCTACCTGGTGATTCTTGTTGTGCTCTTTTGCATTACACAAAACAAGTCTAACCTATCTTCAGCTTGACATCTATTCAAATAATCAAAGGCAACTAAAAGATCACTCAAATAAATTCCATTTTCCAGACTACAGTTTCTTCAATCAATTCTCCTATGGTATAGATTAAAGTTATCTCATGATCCTGGCCAACTTTTGTTAGGTGATACCAATTTAATATACTAAAATGTGGCAAAATGAACTGTTTGTAAGAGGAAAGATATGGTCCCACTCAGGAAGAGAGTAATGGTTAACATTTTGGATATTGCACTTTTCTTAATGAAGTCTAAAATCAAATTCAGTTTTTCACTGCCCCTATTCTTTTCCAAATTATTACAATGTTAGCTAAATTTTCTGCCCTATACCATGTTTTTTTTTTTTAACCATAGTACCATATCTCACTTATCCCCCATTAAATCTTGTTGGCTTTAGTAGGTACATTTGAAAGAAGCTATATTTAGAGTCAGAAGACCTGTCTTTGAATCTTAGCATTTCTGTTTAGTATATTGTGACCTTAAACAATTTACCCTGATAATCAAGATTTTAGTTCTCTCATTTCTAAAGTGAGAGGAAAAACCAGTCAACCTCTAATGTCCCAATTTTAAGTATACAATCAGGTATGTGTAGATCTCTTGGATCCAAATTCAGATATCCCTTCCATATCTATGACTTCTATAAAAAGCAATTTTATCTAATTCCTTTTTTCTTCAAATAGTCAACTACATCCACAATTTCATTGATTTTTCTATTCTCTGCATTAATGCAGATTGCAACCTATCCATACCTATCTTGTACAACTCTTATCTATGTCCTCCTATAAGGGCCTCCCAGAAAACTTTCTTTATTTTCTTTTGACTTTGTGAGAATACGAAAAGGATTCAAGTCATTCACCTGTCACCCCTTTTCCTCACAACATAACTTTATGGTATAAAGTTATAGGTTTTATATATATATGTTTATATATAGGTTATATATATGTTTATATATATATAGGTTATATATATATAGGTTATATATATATATATAGGTTTATATATATAGGTATAAAGTTCAACTTTATACCTATGCCATAACCACATGAGCCACTTTGCAATGTGAAAGTTTTTAAGTTGATAAAAAAGAAAAGGGTCAAGAATAGTTCAATGCAGGAATCCATTAAAGGCCAGGTTGGCTTCCAGGTTGACATCAATAGATTAATCAACATTTTTCCAGGTTTTATCATTCAACAAATATTGAATCCACTAAGCAATAATAATCTAGTTCATATCTATCCATTTTTGTACACAAGAATATCAGGAAAGTCTGTAAAATACCTTACTAAAACCACGATGTTTAATTTCTCCTGTGAATTAGAAAATGTTCAAGAAGAGGGGACATATTAATACTCATGGCCTCATATTTTTATACAAATGGGAAGCATATGTATAATGAAATTATCTTATGCAAGGATGTAAATGCAATCTCAAAGATGTTACTGAAAGTTTATGATGTGACTTTTCATTAAAATGTGAAAATAAAGAGGTATGATTTGATTCAAAAGAAATAATATATATAAAATGGTAGTGACATAGCATTATTTATTAAGGAAATATACTCTTCTAAGAAGACTAATGAACCAAGCTGAACATAATCTAAAATGTGCCATATATTTTTTTTAGTTAATTCAAAAATTCAGAGAAATGATAGGTAGGGTATTATGTCCTAAATTCTTCATGAGAAATCATCTCAAGATAAAAGAGACACTATAAAGAATAAAATTTTGATAAAACACTCTTTTTATTAAATGAGGAAGAAAAAAAGTTAACCAATTAAAGTAGAAAAAATTTGACTGTCCAGAAAGGTTATCTCATAAGTGTTTAGAAGATGGGACCAAATGTAGGGAGATAATGATTTATTCAAGACTGACATGAAACTTTTCAAATGCCTGGAACACTTGTTATGAATGCTGAGAATAGAAAAATGAAAAGTCTTTTTAATATTCTAGCATTAGGAAAAAGATGAAGAAGGGATGTAATACTATTTGGGGGGGGGGATATAGTAATATCCACTGAAAATAGAGGAAAAAGTAGGCATGCTAACCTTTTGTTTTGTTTCATATTTCTCTAGAAAAGAGAATGGTCTTCAGGCTGAAACACAGAACAAAAAATGGTTAACAGGCATTTAAAGCTTAAAATAAATAAGGAGATGGTAATGATTTCTAATCATAGAACTAGAGGGATTTCTTCCCATGGTACCGAAAGAGCTTGACGATATATTGTTCAAGAAACTGTCATTAGTTTTTGAAAAATAGTGAAAGAGAAGACTGGGAATTTGAAACTATTACCTGAATTTTCAAAAGAAAAGGAAGAGGATGTATTCTATAGATTGTAAGGAACTGAATTTGAATTATATACATAAAAAAATTCTAGATTATATCCTGAAAAATGTTTTACATGCACTTGGGGGATGAGAGATAACCAATAAGGACTAACAAAGGTTTATTATTAGCAGTTACACTAAAGTCCTATTTTTTGGACAATCTTACAACACTAGCATAATAGGTAAATTCTATAAACATAAGAAAATTGAATTTTAACAAAATATTTGATAAAAGTTCTCACAATACTTTTATGGAAAAGACAAGTAGCTATTGATATAGATATAGATATTTTCTGAATGGTGATATAGTTATTTTGATTCTTAGTTTAACAACAGGTACAAAAGAGTGTGGATTAATTGATAGATGTCATATTTGAAGGAGATGTCTAGTAGAACACCACAGTCTTCTTTACTTATACATGTTCTACTATACATGGAGGCCAAATGGGAAGACTTTGCAATAGTTCAAAAAAGAGGCAATGAGAGTCAGAACCCAGGGGTTCTGTGATTGAATGAATAAAGAGGAAGGGCAAGAGATTTTTAGGAGAAAGAAATGACAATATATGGCAAGCATTTAGCTATTTGGAGTGACTGAGAGTGAGGAATCAAGGATAACACAGATTGTGAACCAGAATGACAGGAAATTTTATCATATAATAGGAATGTTTGGAAGTGGAGTTTTGTGGAAGATAATGATTTCTATTTTCAACATACTGAGCTTGATATATATCAAGCTGGAAAAGCTTAATAGGTAATATGGTATTGGAATTCAGTAGAGAGGTGAGCTGAATGTATAGATCTAAAAGTTATATCCATAAAGATGGTAATTGGATCCATGGGAGCTGACAAAGTCACTAAGAGATATATTGTCAAGAAAAAAGAGAGGAGGCATAGAAGGATCACATTGAGTTACACCCACAGTTGGTGACATGTGTGAGGATTTGGCAAATGAAACTGAGGAGGAATGTGACAGGTAGAAAGAGAATAATGAGAAACCCATGTCCTAAAAACCCATAGAGAAAAGAGTATACAGGAAGAGGCCATGGTCAATAGTCTCAAATACAACTCAAAATCAAGGAGAATGAGCAAAAAATGGCCATTGGGTTTGGCAATTTAGGAGGTCATTGGTTATTTTGGAGAAGACCGTTTCATATGAATGTTGAGGTTGTCAATGACTTCAGGAGGTTCAGAAGGGAAATTAAAGGAAAAGAAAGTATAATTACTGAGTCTAAATGCCTTTTTAAAAGAGTTTATTGAGAACAAAAAGGGAGATAAAGGAGCTGTCTTGCGCAGAAGTCTTTGCAATTGCATAAATATCTCAGGCAGGGTAAATGGGAGGGAAAAAAAACACAAGAAAATAGGGGGGAAGTGTGAGGTATATTTGTAGGATGCTGAATTAGCCAGCCTGACTGATGCACAGGGCTCAATTAGGAGAATCTTGAAGATAAAATCAGAAGAGTAAGTTAAGACAACATGGTAGACTGCTTTGAATGTCATGCTGAGGAGCTGAATATTTAATCATCATGAACTTTCAACCCTCTTCTTCAGAACCTAGATAATTTCATGTGAAACTAAATTAAAGTTGGTGATTAATCCTCAAAAATTTTTGTTCTCAAATTTACATAGAGAGCTGCCATATAATATGGCATCACAGAATATAAATCAAAAAGTTTTGATTTCAAAAAGAAATGTTATTTTGATTGGGTGGATTCCTAAAGAAACTGAGACAATTGTTCCTAAAACCCAGTTGGAGGAACACCATTCCCCCAGTTACATTATATGCAATGTCTCACACTATTGATACCTGTTTTCATTATATCTTTGAAGTAAATATTTAAACATAAAAGAAAAACACACATAAAGCTTAGTCAAACTGAATAACACCTCAATCATATTTGTGTTTGCCTCTATATGTAACATTCCACATTTACTATAATAGGGCTCACCTGGGCACACTGAAATCTCCTAAAATAAAAGATTCCTATGTTCCCTAACCTTACTCCATGCTCAGGTAATCAGGGCATATCCAGATAAGCCCCCTTGCATACCATTCCAGAAGTAGCCCTCCCCCCAACAAACATGAACACATGCATACACACACTTATGCAATGAAAAGAGGGAGGATGCAATATTTTCTTAGGTCCCATCAGTAAGTAATTCCTGCAAAAATACATGGATTGCATCAAGAAAATTCCATACAAAATTTAATGAGCACAATGAACCTATTGAATATACTGTTACCTACAAATTTAGTTTATCTTAGCTCAGTAAAATTTTATGATCAAGTCTAACGATCTGGAGAATAAGAAAAAAGATCACCCCACATACACCGTGAATGCTGTCATATGCTAACATTTGCATAAATGGTAAATGTTAGCTACATTTGCATAAATGCTTTAAATAAATTGCAAGTATTACCATCATTAGGTATATTAACAATGGGGTCTATTGGTGACTTTAAAATGACCTGTTTTTCATAGGTGACCCCCAAATTAAGGCTATTATCACCCTGGTTCTTTCAAAGCAGTTTTAAGTGTTTCCCTGCCCTTAGAACAGTATTGAGCTGAGCCACCCAGAGCCCTTTTTTGGAAATGAATACCATTAGTAGCTCCTCTACTCTGATGGGGACATAAAGGCAATAAGAAGAAGAAACTGACTTGTCAAAGGTCCCTGAGTGAGTCAGGTACAGACCTATAAATACTGCCTGGCATTCTGTGCAAGACCCAAACAAGGTGGAATGAAGGGTTGCTGCCACTGTGTCTGGGCAACATGCTAGAGAAATAGGGTAATTAGGTGTGGGTCAGTTTCCCAATTAGCTTCAGTTGAATTTGGGCCTTCTGGGGAAAGCTCCATTTTGATGTATACATGTGATAAGCTTTGACCAGGAAACTTCTCCTATGTCAATTTTTGACCCAGGGGTCCTCAATCTCCAGTTGTTACATAATTGTATAATAAATGCAATATCCTTCTGTAATGCATTTCATAATGTAAAACCTAGAGCATTGCAGAGGGAATATTTACTCCTTAGCTATATAGACAGTACTTGTGTTAATTAAAGAAAAAAGAATCTGAATCTAGAAGTGATGCTAAATCATAGCATCTAAGCTTTGACTGGAGCCATCTCAAAAGTAAATATCCACCTCATTCTATTCCCTGTCTTAAAACTATTTAGTTCATCGGATTCACTATGGTTAGTCTGTATGACCTGTTTAGCTTTGGAAATGTATATTTGCAATTTCCTTCTCTTGTGAAACTCTTTATGAGTCAAATTAAATAAGAATGACCACATTTTTGGTTGGGTCAGATTTTGCTTGTTACTGTAAACTACTAGCCCTATTTTTCTAATTGCTAGTAAAAGCAATATTGATATTCCTTCTCTCACAATGATCTTGTGACAAACAATTACCAAGCACTATGGAGTGAGAGGATATGATACTACCAGAAAGGAAAGGAAATTTGAAGAGAAGATGAAGGGGAAATAGTAAAACCAATTCCTAAGGCAGTCAGCTTCTGGGAGCAGTTATCAGACCCATTCTTCTCTTGACTACCCACTGCCTCACTTCTGACTCCCAGTTGACTGCCCTATTTTTAAAAGGTCTTAGACTAATTGCCAATGCTTTCTAGTTACTTGGAGGATTCACTTGGCAGCCCTTGCCAGAGCACCTGTTCCAAGTGCTTTCATGCTCTAAGAGCCAATCTCTAGGGAAATAATTTCAGGCTGTGCTTCTCATGGAGGGGCCAATATAGAGGAGGGGGGAATCTCCTTCCAAGAACAGCTTGAAAATTCACTGACACTCTTTTTTCAGAATGCCTGTATCTTCTGCCACCCTCCATGTCAGTCACCACCATCTAGGATTCAATGAAAAAGAGAAGAGGTTTTAATTCAGACACAACAGGAATGCAACTCAACCCAAATGTGGAACTTCTAAATCATTTACATGTCACTGAACCTACTCAGAAGTCCAGAAACTCAAGAAATGAGTTCAAGTATTGTGGCATTATCGAATATTTTTAGTACTATTGAAGATAATGTTGAATGGTCATTCTCACACTCAAAATGTTTCAAATATAAAGCTTAGGGTACCCCTTCCCCACAATGACAGTCAACAGAATTAACTTGAACTCATATCCTTTAGCCTAACAATATTTAAGGCAGCAGAAAGATATAATCCTAGAATGGTAACCCTATATTCTGAGTACAACATAATGACCCCTAGTGCTAAGCCCCTGTTTCCTATCCTGGCAGAAATTAAAATATCCGTTGGAGAAAAGTGGGGGGAGAAATGGCTAAAAATGTCTATAGTGCCTTCCTTTTAACCACACAATGACACCTCCATGGCATGGGGACCACTCTAACTAGATGAGGGGTATTCTCTATATTCAGATTCTTAACTCATTGTCACCTACTCCCCTCCACATACTGATGATTCCATTCAGTTGAAATTACTAGACAACAGTCTTACTCTCCATTTGCATCTTCAGGCATTCTCCCAATTTATATATTTTTGGCCCCTTTTCTACACTATTCTTATTTTCAAAACTCCTTTTCTTCTTTCCTTCAAAAACTTCTTGAAATCTCATCTTCTCCAAGAAACATTTTCAGACTATTGGAAGAGTGATACTTTTTGTGAATTTTATTTCCATTTGTAATCAATT
The DNA here is from genome assembly GCA_011680675.1 of Gymnobelideus leadbeateri. Taxonomy (NCBI): domain Eukaryota; kingdom Metazoa; phylum Chordata; class Mammalia; order Diprotodontia; family Petauridae; genus Gymnobelideus; species Gymnobelideus leadbeateri. Next base: position 379,134 of record WOXC01004180.1, read on the forward strand.
CCTTTTAACCTTAAAACATGTTGCCATTTAATGTTCTAATCCACTTTTCCTTAAATGGCTTAAAGAAGGGACATCAAACAGCTAGGAAAAAGAAAACAGTGACTGGTTTTATTGCCCAAAACAGGTTATTGAGAGGCCATCAGTAGTTCCCAATACAGTTATTTTATTTCTAAATTCTGCGAAAACTTCCTGAGAATGATCTACTCACATATCATGGTATCCTTGATGAGAGTAAGAAAAGGGAAGAGAAAAGTCATTGCAAACAATATTCCAGAGAAAATCACATCTTTACAGTCACATAATTGAATTTTAGCATCATTAATTTGTTAGAACAAAATGCAAAATTGCTTTGCCAATAAACTGTTTCTTAAGCATATATCAAAATTATGAGAACCCTTGATTGATGCAACAATAGGGATTTTTTCAATGAACCCTTCAAAAGACCTTTACAGCCACTCAAAAAAGTTTAAACTGAGAGTAAAAGCAGGAACTTGCTTAAGCTCCCACACCAACTACCTCCAATACCTGTAAAATATGACTCTAAACAAATTTTAGAGCTACAAAACCAACAAAGTGACAGAGAGAAACAAATCTCATGCTGAAGGTAGCCTGGCCGGCCTACAGGAAGGGTCTATCACACCAACTGGGGGCTGAGCAGTCTTATATGAGCCCTATAGGCCCAGATGCAGGGAGGTAGCAACCAATAGCACATGCCAGCCATAACAGACATAAGGAAAGTGAATCACCAGCAGCTGTGCTGGTTTCCAGATTTCTCAACCCATAGATGCCAAAGAAAAAGTAAAAGGTCAGTAGGGAACTCTGTTGGAACTGGGTGACAGAAGAGTGTGGTCTGGTCCCTGCCCTCAGGGCAGCAGAGGTGGTGGAGGTGTGGTGGATGCAGCTGCTACAATGTGAGTGCCTTCAGAGCTCCTGATCTGCAGATGGTAGGGGAACTAAGCAGCCATTCAGAGGGTAATCATTCTTACTTTGACCTGCTTAGATCTTGGTCACAGTCTTGGGTGGTGGTCCTGTGGTGAGAAAAGCAAGTGTGCCAAACCTTGTGGTGGCTGTAGAGAGAGCACCCTCCTCATACCTCTGACAACATTTGCAAAACCCCCAGCAATTTGGGACACAGCTCTCTCCACTCTCAAAGTAGAGATCTACCATGGAAAAGAGCTCAAAAATCAAGCAATTGGCTGTTTATATGAGCAAGGAGAGGAAGCATAATCAGACCACAGAAACATCTTTTGGGGACAAAAAAGATCAAGACATGGAACCAGAAGAAGACAACAAAGTGCATCAAAAAAGCTTCAAAGAATAATATGAACTGCTCGCAGGCCATGGAAGAGTTCAAGAAAGATTTTGAAAATCAACTAAGAGAAGTGGCAGAAAAATTGGGAAGAGAAATGAGAATCATGCAAGAAAATCATGAAAAGTGAGTCAACAGGCTACTAAAGGAAACCCCCTCAAAATACTGAAGAAAATAACACCTTAAAAATAGACTAACTAAAATGGCAAAGGAGGCCCAAAAAGCCAATGAGGAGAAGAATGCCTCAAAAAGCCAAATTAACCAGATGGAAAAGAAATTTCAAAAATTCACTGGACAGAATAATTCCTTCAAAATTAGACTGGAGCAAATGGAAGATAATGACTTCATGAGAAATCAAGATACTATAAAGGAGATCCAAACAAATGAAAAAAATATAAAGTGATGTAAAAATTCTTTTTGGAAAAACCACTGACCTGGAAAATAGATCCAGTAGAGATAATTTAAAAATGATTGGATTACATGAAAGCCATGATCAAAAAAAGAGCCTAGAAAGCATCCTTCAAGAAATTCTCAAGGAAAATTGTCCTGATATTCTAGAACGAGAGGGCAAAATAGAAATTGAAAGAATTCATTGATCACCTCTTGAAAAAGATCCCCAAAAGAAAACTCCTAGGAATATCATAGCCAAATTCCAAAGTTCCTAAGTCAAGGAGAAAATAATTACAACATGTCAGGAAGAAAAAATTTGAGTATTGAAACGCAATTGAGTAGAAACACAATCAGGATAACACAAGATCTAGCAGCTTCTACACTAATGGTTTGGAGGGCTTGGAATATGATATTCTGGAGGTTAAAGGAGCTAGGATTAAAACCAAGAATCACTTACCCAGCAAAACTGAGTATAATTCTTCAGGGGAAAATATGGTCACTCAGTGAAATAGAGGAATTTCAGCCATTCTTGATGAAAAAAAAAAAACAGAGCTGAACAGAAAAATTTGACTTTCAAATACAAGAAGGAAGAGAAGCATGAGAAGGTAAACAGAGAAAAGAAATCATACAGAACTTATTAAAGTGGAACTATTTACCTTCCTACATGGAAAAATGATCATCCTAACTCATGAGACTTTTCTCAGTATGAAGATAGTTGAAGGGAATATATATATATATATATATATATATATATATATATATACACACACACATATATATACATATATATATATGTATGTATGTATATTTGCATATTTATACATACATATATGTATGCATAGGAGGGTGTACATGTGTATAAATACATATGTGAGTGTGTGTATATGTGTGTACGTGTATACATAGACAGAGAGGACAGGATCAGTTGAATAGGAAGGGATGATATCTTAAAGAATAAAATTAAGAGGTAAGAGAGGAATATAATGAGAGGAGAAAGGGAGAGATAGAATAAGGTAAATTATCTCATATAAAAGAGGCAAGAGAAAACTGTTACAATGGAAGGGAAGAGCAGGAAGGTGAAAGGGAATGGGTCAACCTTACTCTTACTGAATTTGGCTTAAGGAGGGAATAATATACATACTTATTTGCGTATCTTACCCTACAGGAAAGTAGGGGAAGGGGATAAAAGGGGGAGGACAATAAAAGGGAGGGAAGATTGGGGGAGAGGGTAGTTAGAAGCATACACTTTTGAAAAGGGACGGGGTGAAAGTAGAAAATAGAATACGTGGGGGTCAAATAGAATGGAGGGAAATATAGTTAGTATTTCATAATTTAACTACTATGGAAATGTTTTGTGTAACTACACATGTACAACCTATATTGAATGGATTGTCTTCCCAGTGGGGGTGGGTGAGGAGGGAAGAAGTAAAAGAATCTGGAAATCAAAGTGTTTTTTTAAAGCAATTTGGGTTAAGTAACTTGCTCAAGGTTACACGGCTAGTTATTTATGTGTGGCTGCTAAGTACTGAGGCTGGAACCAATCCCGGGTCCTCCCAAATCCAGGGCCAGTGTTCTTACTCACTGTGCCACCTAGCCGCTCCTTTTTTGCCTCTTCTTCTTTTTTTGTTGGGGGGGGAGGGCAATTGGGGTTAAGTGACTTGCCCAAAGTCACATGGCTAATAAGTGTGTCAAGTGTCCAGGGCCGGATTTGAACGTCCTTCTGACTCCAGGGCCGGTGCTCTATTCACTGAACCACCTAGCCACCCCTGGAAATTAAAGTTTTTAAAACAAATATTTTTTTTAAAAAATTTAAATGCAACTTGTAAATAAGATATACAGGTAATGGCATATAAAAATCCATTTTGCCCTACTAAGAAGTTGGTGGGGGGATGGGGGAAGATATAAGAGAGAGCATATTGGGGGGAGGGTAATTCATTAGGTTCACTAACTTGGGGTGGGGGAGGGGGAGGACAGGGAGAAAACATGTAACTCAATATCTTGTAGAAATGAATGTTGAAAACTAAAAATAAATAAATAAAATGTTTTTTTTAAGTTTAAACTATTTAATCATAAATGAAAGCAAAGGAAAAAATGGATGAACAGTGTATATTTTTCAGACTATTATGCATAGCTTTTATGTAATCCATTGAACTAATCTGTCATTGACATATGTATATATCTATATATGTCTATATCTATCCATCACTGGACAACGAAGTAGCCCCAAAACTGAATATGAGGAATAGAGTTAGCTAGATTGTATTTGGGAAATTGCACAGCACATTCAGTGCTGCCAAGAGACTCCTTTTAACAAAACATCTCTTTGTTGTTGTGTTATATATTCACATATTTCATATGCTGGAGTGTCATGGGACAACACAATGTATAAAGAAATCCAAATTGTGGGTCATCCCAAAGATATTGAAGACATATATAATGGGTATAAATGGGAAACCAAAAATATCCAGTGAAGAACTGCAATGAAGTTCATATGAAGAGATGAAGAAATAGTGTAAAAGATCTCACTGAAGGCCAGTGTGACCAGAGAAGCATGTGGAGTAACACTGAGGATTTTGAGATGGGCAATCTTTGATCTGCACTGGTATACTATAATGTTAAAGGCCTAGATAATGGTTTCTGGTTCATTTGTAGCACCCATGAAATATTCACAGTACCTACAGTGGCTATGAATATGCCAGCATAATTCTGTATCACAAAATATTACAGACTCTCCGCATGGAAGACAGAACCAAAACATTTATTCAAACACCAGAAAGCAAAATCCATCATAGCAACAAAGAAATCTATATACAATACCACTGCAGGGAGCCCTGCCATTCCCAAGCCTTCCACCTGCTAGGGTCTTCCCACAAACATATATCCCTTCCCTCACAGCTTGCTACCTGCTTTCTCTCTCTCCCTCAACTCTAACTGCTCTGACCAACTTCCTCTGGGTTCTGCTCCACCAATTCAGCAAGCTCCTCCCCCCACAGGCTTCATGTGACTCAAATTCATGTGACTTAGGCTTCCATATGACTTATGCAGGTCACATAAATCTATTAATGGATGGGAAAGATCTTCCCATTTATTTTATTATCATACTCATTGGTTAGATTTTTTAGAGATGATGCCTTGCAGAATATGAGCAAGAGTCATACAGGTTAAGACATATAAGTGTTAAGATCTGAAAGGCCATTAATGAGATTGCAGATTCATTAATGGAAAAGCTACAGAAATTTTGATTTATGTTTAACAACTCTTCTGTTAAGAAAGAATTGCTTTGGATTAGGAATTAGGAAGTATAGATCCCAGGTCTGACTCTGCCAAAAGCTAGTTGTGTGGCCTTGGATAGGTGATTTGATGTTCAGAGGACCGTTGCCTTCAAAATGTAGAGGGAGGGAGGTTGATTTATGTGATCTCTAAGGACCCTTTAGGATTCTGTAATTATTCACAGCAGTGAAGCAAAACAATGCCTGAGTTCTGACCTTTACTAAAATTCTTTACCTTTCACCAATACATATTTCAACTCATCTTTAGAATGAAAAAAGGGGGATACTAGATCAAGGTATGTGAAATACGGAGTCTCATTTGAGATCAGCTCTTTTGTGACATTCTGTAACCCAACACATTGGGCAAATCTTTAAAACACTGAAGTCTCAGTTTCTTCTATAAAATTAATATCAGATTATCAGTGGATACCACAGGCTTGAAGTTGAAAAGATATAAGAACTGTTTATGAAAAGTCCATTAACATGCTTTAATTTATGAGAAATAAATTATGAAATAAATACATATGTGCATACAAGCAGATCAGATGCAAACAACACAACTTAATCTACACACAGATTAAGGGATAATATTTTCTCTCTTTTGCTCTTATTCTGGTGTTTTTCCCCTTCTCTCTCACCCTCTGTCATTTTGAAAATACATATACATATACATATGTATATGTATCTGTGTGTGTTTTTATACCACCCACTCAGAAGTGAATAAAGGAAATTGGGCTACAATACTGTGTTAAGATTGCTTAAAATGCTTAAAAATAACTGCACCTACATCACCACCCCTTGTCCCTTCTTTCCTTTTAATGGTTAGAGGTATTCCAACAGAAGTTTAATTGAACTCAAAAAATAAGCCTAGTTTAGTGAAAATTTTCCTTATACTTGGTGCTAGGAATTCAAGATTTGCTTTCCTTCTTTGAGTATCACACAATCTAACAAAAGTGATAATACTAGTAATTGTCATTTTTATAGCATTAAAAGTTTCCTAAACACATTGGATACATGATCTCACAATAATCTTGTGATGTAGGTATGATGTGTATCATTATACTCATTTTAAAAAAAAAGATACTGAAACTCAGAGAGGTTCAGTGATTTGACATCCTCCCATATCTATTGAAGCAAGCAGAGGTAGTTTTTTAATTCAATCTTCCTCACTCCAAGTCCAGAAACCTAGCCACAATACTATGCTTCCTCTTTAGATAAAAGACACATGGACAGAATATGATAAAAGTAAATTATAGTGTGATAGGCATTTTTGAAAAAGAAAAAAGGGAAGGAGATTTTGCCAGCCATCAGTTGTATTGCTATTGTATAAGGGGAAAAATTCCCTTGCAAATAGAAGGCGGTTGTTTGTAAATAGAACTCTATTTAACATGCATGAACTATGCTCATGTCTAACTTGTTATGAATCATAAAGCACATTCCTAGAAATGATATATAGTATTGCTTATTGATCATTTCATTAATACATTAATCAACAAATATTATTGAACCTTCCTAGTGTACAAAAACATTGTACTGGGGGAGGGGAGAATATAATATTTTTTAAATCATGTAATACTTTTAATTTCAAAATGCACTTTCCACATAATAATCCTATGGGGTTAGCCTATATACCCATATTGTAAATAGGAAAAGTAAGGTACATATAGGTGAAGCAATTCACATATCCAAAGTAAATAGTACCTTCAGAACTTGAAATTGTTTCCTGATGTCAAGTTGAATTTTTTTTTCCTTGTACTTAAGTCCATTGCACTACACTGAAGAAAGAGAGGAGGAAGGAAGGAAGGAAGGAAGGAAGGAAGGAAGGAAGGAAGGAAGGAAGGAAGGAAGGAAGGAAGGAAGGAAGGAGAAAGAAAGAAAGAAAGAAAGGAAGGAAGGAAGGAAGGAAGAAAGAAAGAAAGAAAGAAAGAAAGAAAGAAAGAAAGAAAGAAAGAAAGAAAGAAAGAAAGAAAGATGGAAGGAAGGAAGGAAAGAAAGAAATATGGAAAGAAAGGAGGGAACAAAGGAAAAGAAGGGGGGGTAAAAGGAAAAGAAGGGGGGGTAAAAGGAAAAAATGAGAGAAAGTAAAAGGGAAGGGAGTGAGGAAGGAGGAAAGGAAGGAAGAATACCCCACCTCCAGAGAAAAGAGAAATATGAATAACTGGATTGTCATATTCTGCCCCCAACTTTTATTACTAGCCAAAGGTTACCTAGTCTCACTTAGCTTATGGGGAAGTTCTCCCTAATTAGCTTCCTATGACCATGTTGGTCTGGCAATGCTTTGAGGCCTTGCAACAACTTTAGTTCTTCCCAGAGCAAACTTCCAGATTTTATAACCAAATGTTACTCCTTCTTTGTTCTCTTTCCCTCTATCGGATTGTCTGCTCTGACTCTGGACTTAAGGGTGTACAATAATTTCTGCTGACTGATGTTGGCATGTCCTAGTTCCTGGAGTCCTGAGGCCCCAAAATTCTTTCCTACTCCACCTCTTCATGCTTTCTCTTAGGTTTCAGGTCATCTTTCGCCAAACTAGCAGATTCCTCTTCTGCATTTATCTAAGATATCTGGAAATTCAATCTTCCCCCTGACCTGTTTCACTTTGATCAATCAGGTGTGACTGAAAACTATTCAGTGGACAGTTGATTAGACTAGTTCTGCCCTTCATTGAAGCCAGTTTCTTTATCTATTGTTCTAAGTTAAAGCCTACACGAAATCTCCAAGAATACACATGACCCTTAGGGATAGAAGTCATGTTTCTGTAAAGTTTGTCTTTGTCATACAAATTCCCTCTGGTAAATGCATAATAAGAATTTAATTCTTAGTCTTTGTTGAGTTGGATAGAAATTGAATTATAAGTAGGTTTCTAAACAAAAATCACTTCATTTTGGGAAACCCCTGTATTCCCGGCTCTCAGATAGCTCCAGATGAGAGGTGTCTGAAAAATTCTGAATTGAACAAAGAACCAAACCACTTTCACCTTTGGCTACTCACTCTCCATGTTCTCTGACAAGTTGTATAGATATCATGGCACCATGACTTAATGATCATACAAAGGTAAGGACCAATTTTATCCCCCAAAGCACCAAAGACAATGCATTAAAAATACATCTTCAATTAAAGGTTTTTTTGATAAATAATAATCAAGAAATATTTATTGAACTGAACTTAATTTCATATCTTGTGCAAAATCCAACCAGTGCTAGGAAGATGAAGGAGGAAAAGGATGTAAAAGATGATGAGGGGGAGGTAGAAATGATTTTCAAATCATCCCCTACTTTCAGTCCCATTTGTCTTCTGGGATTCTTATTAGTTCCTCAGAAAAAGAGGCCAATCAGTGCTGACTGAGGCTTTACTATTGATTTCAATCTCACATTTTCATAAATCATAAGTGACATATATACACAGGTACACATGTATATATATATATATATATATAAATGTATGTATCTTACACACTCACATACATGTGTGCATATGATTTTGATGGAAAGTATGTATATAAATTATGTAGTTGAAGAGAATTGTTTTTGAAAAACTAAAGGGTTCACTTGGCCCCACCCATCCATCTTTCCTGATCATTTGGAAATGGCCCTCCCCCCAACCCTACCTGTATCCCTGGTCCCCTATTTTTTTTCTTTTCTAATTGCAGCAAGATATATTTTAACCCAAATACTTCAATAATACATTTAGTTCCCAACACCCCCACACACACCCATATACATCCACAAGATACCTATTTTGGTGTCTCTTTGTGTGTTTGTCTGTGTGTGTGTTAAAGTACTATAGCATAAAACAAGATATAACTGCTTTGTCCTTATTAGAAAAAAAAACAAAAAGGAATTATGTGATATCCAGGATATGAGAGATTCTCAGAGAGATGTCCCTACCCTTAATGAGAAATCACAAAGACTGCCATAGCTTGCTTGGATGCCTGGACTTATCAGCAGGTCTCAGAGTTTAGGCCTCCACGATATTGAGTGAAGATTATAAGCCAGATGGGCCACAAATTCTGTCAAGCCTTCTTGGCAGCTGCTCTCATTACGAAGGCCAGCCAGCCTTTTCCAAAAATAAGAATGTGAAGCAAATTGGGCTTATAGACCCTTATAATGCAATTGCACGCAGAGATAGGGACCTGAGCGGGCAGGCAGAAATATTATTGATGGCTGGTGAAAACAGGGAATAAGATGTTATTAAGGCAACTCAGAGATAGATATCGATAGCTAATATAAAGCCTTTATTGGTTTACAGGCTCTAGGAAAAAAGGGTTCACAGCTTCGACCCTTTACTTTGCTTTTAATTTCACTAGAGGTGCAAAGTTTATGAATAAAACATATCTTCACTCATGATTCTGATATTAGTCACTGCTTTCTCTGTCCCTTGTTCACTCAAAGCAAGCAACATACACTAACGACGTGAACTTTAAAAGCTTTACTTTAGTGAGGTAGTGAGTGTGTGTCTATGTATGTGTATATGCCTGAGAGAAAGTGAGAAGAACCCTTTCCTAGAAACAGGGAAGCTCAAAAGAAAACAAGAAATCACATTAAAAAGAATAGGCAGTGCTAGAGCTAAAATTATGACAATTTTGAATAGCCTGAGTATCAAAAGAGAAAGCAACTTGCATAAAATAATAACAGAAATTGGAAGGAACAGGGTGAAGGGGAGAAACAGGGGGAATTATCCAAGGTCTTGGTGAGTCATATTAATGCTTAAAGAAATATGGCTCTGGAATTATATTGACTTGAGAACAGGGTATCAGATGGAAGAATTAATTATTAGTTTCTTCAGACTTTGCATTTTCCAAGTGGGACTGATCTTCAGGTTCCATCTGCCAAACATCCCAGTGAAGGCAACAGTATTGCTCTGTCTCTTCCTTCTTAGTAGAAAATAATAGCTCAAATGCATGCCAAATTGACTAAACTAATCAACCACCCATTTGACAGGCTATTATGCAATCACTACACTTTCTTCCAAAGTGTTTATGAAATCAAGGGCAAAGCGAACCAGTTTATATTACAATTAGTTCAGAAATAGAACTCAATTCCCACTAACACACACACACACACACACACACACACACACACACACACACCTAACAACCACCCAGATAGAAAACCCCAGAACAGTTTAGTTTTACTGGGCTTTGTTCTTAAATGGAATCATTGATCTGGGCTCTAAGTGATGGAGGCATTTTCACTTGACCCGTAGAATTTGTGAGTCAAGAAGGGATTTTGCAATATGCAAATCTGATTTTCATTTTATATAATAGCTTAATACACATTGATGTTCGACTCTAATGGGTACTCTTTGGTCATCTTATTCCCATATTTCAAGTTTAGATTGATTAGATGTGTTTGATTTTAGAGACACCAAACATATGATCATAATACATTTTGATGTTTGCTATTGGTTGCTGAAATATGAGAAAGAGAATCAAGATTTTCTTTTAATTTCATAGTATCAGAGAAAATCTCAAACATCTCAATAAGTGACACTATGGAGCCCCAATAAATTGCAGGACGCTTTTTTCTATACCTTGAAGCTTAAAGTAATATAGTTTCCATATAATCTTCCCTTTTGAGGATAATCCCTATAAATTCAGCAAGTTTATAGTGGTCAGGTTCCTGTTTTTTTTTTCTATTTTTCCTAATGTACCATCTCAGAACTTAAAATTTGATGATGATTTGGGTTTCATTCATCTCTGCCCCTCTCCCTTTCTCTATCCATAATGCAACCTCTAAGAGTGACTCATACTATTCCCAAGCTATTTAAAGTATGTAAGTCTTGGGCTGCCATCTAGATTTTCAACTCCTTGAGATAAAGAACTTTCTCATATTCCTGCATGACTTTCTACTATGCTCAGAACTCAGTACATGACTTGATTCATTTATATTTGTCAACTAAGTTCCCTGACATATATTCCCCTACTAGAGGACATTTTCTGACTTGCCTCAACTGAAATGAAATCTACTGGGCTCACTACATGAAAATAAACCATGAGAAGCCATTACCATATCCTGACACCTCTTCTCACACTCATAAGTAGAGATATTCATCTCTTTTGAAGACAAATACAATAAGAAAACAAAACAAAACAAAAAATCCTCTGTTCACTCAGGCAGCTGCAATTTATAAGACTAACTCCAAGAGAAATTTGGTGGTGCTTAATGTGAGATTCAAGGAGAATATATCAAATTAGAGACCAAAGTCACATGGAAGAGGGAATAGGAGTTAATTGGTAAAATTTTTTATGAAGGTTTCATATCATCATTTCAGAAACATCATCAGAGAATCCTTTATCCTGATGATTGATATTAGTATTCCCTAAAGAATCCTGATGACGTTTAAGTTTTCTGTATTTTGTGCTAAGTCTAGAGGATTATTCAAAAATATTTTTTTTTATTTTCCTTCCTTTGTTTTCCTGACCAATGATTTCACCTCTCTTTACTATCAATCCTCCAGTAACCTAAAGACTGAAAAGTAGCACATAGGAACTGGTAAAGAGAAGTCCCCATCAGGCAACATGGTGAAGCAGTTCTCAAAAATAAGTGGATCCATTCATTGACTATTCTTGCTTATTTGGGGTCATCAACAAGTTGACATGCATTCCAGAATATTAGCACACTGTCCTATTAAATTTTGGGACCTTTGGTGGATGGAAAGGAGGGTTAATCATTTAGAGCTCTTTATTAAAATACTAGGGTAAAAGGCAAGGATTTAGAAATGTGCACTGAAAACATGAATGAATAAATGAATGAATATTCCCTGAGTCAGATTCTTAATTAGTAAACTTCAATTTGAAGATGAGAGAGACATCCAGAAATGGACTAGGAATTCAGTTGTTCTGCATACTAACATTATCTACATTCCAAAATCAAGTGAAATGGGATAATTGGGATGCAAAGCAATTGGTTTTGAAGATATAGTACATCTGAGGTGGATATAGACATATTACTTTATGGTGATTTCCTTTACCTGTAACACCATCATGATGCAAACTCAGACTTGCTAGTTTTAGGCTAAATATAGCACACATTTCTACAGCAAAGAAGTCAAACACATGACCTGAAGACCAAAAGGCCACTGAAAAACTCCCAAGTAGAGCCTGAAGTAGCTAATATGTATTTGGTTAATATATACCTAAATAAATGAAACTTTAATAGAACATAAATAATGTTAACTTGTGCTTTTGTAAGTCAATATGCAGCCCTTGGGGATGCCAATGTGTGGTTTAATGACCCCATTTCTTTTTTTTTAAACAAATGCTTTATTAACTTCTGTTTTACATCATTCATTTCCGCCAGATTTTGAGTTACAATAATTTTCCCCCCGTTATTCCCCTACCCAAACTCCCAGAATAGCAGTTCCACAAGATATCGCTTCCTCCAATCTGCTCTCTCCCATATATTCTCCCATACCACCTTCGACTATTGCATTAGAGGAAGGTAAATCTTTGTGTCCCAATGCCTGCACAACGTATCTCCCAATTACAAGCAAAAGAGTATTAATAATAGTATTTATATATATTTTAAACATTTAATGTTAAGATCTCGAATTTCAGATCCATTTCCTTCCTCCCTTATCACCCATTCCCTCTGGGGAGATAAGTAATTCAGTATATGTTGTACATGTCTAGCTATGCAAAACATTATCATAGTAGATATATTGTACAAGGCTGCTTATAATTCCCTCCCACTCATCCCACCCCCCACCTGGTCCATTCCCTACATGATCCTGTCCCTCTTCTATAGTGGGTACTTCCAACCTCCCCTCACCCCAAGGATGCCCTCCCTTCCATCATCCCTCCTCTCAACCCCCTTCCCCCTATTCTGCTGCAGGTCGAGATATCCCATTTAGCATGTATGTCATTCTCTCCCTGAACCAAATTCAATGAGAATGTGGTTTTGCCTTTTTTGCCTCCTATTCTCCCCTTCCCTTGCAACCACTTCCCCTTACTTCTTCTACATGAGATAGTTTACCCTACCCTGTCTCTCCCCATCTCCTCTTGCCACTTTCCTCTCTCACCTCATAATTTCATCCCTTGAGTATTCTCCCTTCCCAACAAATTCAACCTATGCCTTCTATCCACATATAACTGTAACCATATACACACACATTCACATATGTATTCATATGACCACACACTCTTCTTCCATTATTTTCATAGTGAGTAAGATATCATCAGTCACAGTCACTGCTTTTCCATGTAGGAATGTAAATAGTTCAACTTTGATAAGTTCCTTTTGATTTCTTTTCCCTGATTACCTTCTCAGGCATCTCTTGCTCGTTGTGTCTGGATGTCAAATTTTCTATTCAATTCTGTTTTTTTTTTCCTCAAGAATGCTTGAAAGTCTTCTATTCCACTGAATGACCATATGTTCCCCTGAAACAAAATACTCAGTTTTGCTGGGTAGGTGACCCTTGGCTTCATTCCCATTTCTTTTGCCCTCTGGAATATCATATTTCATGCCCTTCGACCCTCAGTGTAGAAGCTGCCAGGTCCTGTGCTATTCTGATTGTTTCCACAATATTGAAAGTGTTTCTTCCTGGCTGCTTGTAGTATTTTCTCCTTGATCTGGGGATTCTGGAACCTGGCTATAATATTCCTGGGAGTTTTCTTTTTGGGATCTTTTTCAGGAGGCCATCAGTGGATTCTTTCAACCTCTATTTTGCCCTCTGGATCTAAAATATCAGGGCAGTTTTCCTTGAGAATTTCTTGAAGGGTGATTTCTAGGTTCTTTCTTTGATCATGGCTTTCAGGTAGTCCAATAATTTTTAAATTGTCTCTCCTGGATCTATTTTCCAGGTCAGTGGTTTTTCCCATGAGATATTTCACATTGCCTTCTAATCTTTCATTTGTTTGGATCTGCTTAACAGCATCTTGATTTCTCATAAAGTCATTAGCTTCCATTTGCTCCAGTCTAACTCTGAAGGAATGAATCTCCTCAGTGAACTTTTGAGATTCTTTTTCCATCTGGCAAATTCGACTTTTTAAGGCATTCTTCTCCTCATTGCCCTTTTGGGCCTCCTTTGCCATTTGAGTTAGTCTATTTTTTAAGGTTTTGTTTTCCTCAGTCAGGCTGTTGACCCTCCTTTCATACTTTTCCTGCATCCTTCTCATTTTTCTTTCCAATTTTTCCTCTACTTCTCTTATTTGATTTGTAAAGTCCTTCTTAAGGTCCTCTATGGCCTGCAACCCGCTCATGTTTTCCCCTGGGGCTTTTGGAGCAGGACTTCTGACCTCACAGTCCTTTTCCCGCTCTATGGCCCCAAAATAGGAGTCTAGGGTTGCATTTTTCTGTTTCCTTTGCCTTGGCATGTTGCCACTTAATTACTTGACTTCTGGGCTTGTTGCCACACTATGGCTTTAAGGCCAGATAGAGGAATTTTCGTCGCGAACATGTGGGAGGCAACTTCCATTTCTGGCAAGCTATAAATCCACCCATGACTTCCACCCTAGATCACAATCCAGATCCAGAGAGGTTAAAGCAAGAGCGATTACCCCCCAAGACTGATCGCTGGATCTCCCTACAATTAATTCTCAGGCCAGGAGCTGGAGCTGCCTCTGAAAACTACAAAATGGCTTGTCTCCTCAGCGGCTTCTAGCCCCCAGGGGAGGGAGCTGACGCATTCCCCAAATACTGGTCCCAAAGTCCATAGGACACTAACCTCTTACTTTGTCCTAGGCATGTCTATGTTGATAATTCTGGAGTGACCACGGCTGCTGGTGTTCTGGGGTCTCTCCAGCTGGCTGCTGGCCCTGCCACCCTGGGGCTAAAACCTCGGCTCACGGGGACCTGGGCTCCGCTCGACTTCCCGCGTGCTGCGTGCTGCTGGCTCCCAGACCACTGTGCTGGTCCTTCCTGCAGGGCTGCTGGGCTGTCCTCAGTGGGAGGTTAGCTTCTCTGTGTCGTTCTGTGGGTGCTGTGGCTCCAGAAGCTGTTCAGAGTCCCCTTTTACATAGTTTGGGGGGAATCTGGGGGCAGAGTGGCTTGGATGAGCTGTTTCTACTCTGCCATCTTGGCTCTGCCCCCCCCCCCCATTTCTTTTTTATTTTGATACCTCTGCTCTAGAGATACTCTAATATCCAAACTTGGCAGTAATGGAAAGAAAGCCACAATAGAACTCTGGGAATCAGAACAAGCCCTTGCATGATCATAGTAATAACTAATATGTATATGGTACTTTGAGGTTTCTCAAAGTGTTTTTACAACTATTATCTCATTTTATCCTAAAAAAAAAACCTGGATGAAAGTGCTATTATTATTTTTATTTTACAGAAGAGGAAGTAATTTGCCAAGAATCACACAGCTCATCAGTATCTGAGGCTGAATTTGAACTTGAGGCTTCTGGATTCCAATAAATATTCAAAGCTCCTACATTCTGATAACTGAACCAATTAGCTGCCTTGAGAGGCATAAAAATTACTTTAATGGCAGGGGATCCATGGCAGGTAAAATACTACTCTGCTAGTGCAAAAAAATAAAACAACAACACGATATGGGAAAGACCATATGAACAACCTCCCAATCCTTAATGAGTCTTATTCAGTGTCATTTTCCATCTCTGGCATTTACATTCAATTTTATATGAAATAAGGTAATCTAAGTTCCAGATAATTCACCCAGTATTCCTATACATTCTCCAGAATTCCAGAAACAACATGTGGAATTACAGCTTCCATCTATTTTAAATAATAAGAAAGAGTATTAAGTTCATGATATCCTATTCTGTAAGCAAAGCAAAGAGTTCTGATAGTATCTAATAGTCTGGCAATTCTACTTTCCAAAGTCCAAATGTGAAAAAACTGTGGAAGATATATTTGTCCCTTCACCAACCAATACTGTCCTTTTAAATTTATTAATTCATTCATTTTTAGTTTTCAATATCACTTTTATAAGATTTTGAGTTCTAAATATTCCCCTTCCCTCCCTTTCCTCTGCCCTCCCCAAGACAGCTTGTATACATGGACAATCATATTAAACATATTTCCACATTAGTCATTTTGTAAAAGAAAACTCAGAACAAAAGCAGAAAACCATGAGAAAGGAAAAAAACAACAACAAAAAAGAGTACATATTATGTTTTAATCTACATCCAGACTCCATAGGTATTTCTCTGGAAGTGGATAGCATTTTCCATCATGAGTTTTTTGCAATTTTTTTAGATCATTGCATTGCTGGGAAGAATTAAGTCTATCAAAGTTGATCATAAAATAATGTTATGTTACTTTGTACAATCTTCTCCTGGTTCTGTGTACTTCAAGTAAAAAAAAGTTCATGCAAGTCTTTCCTGCTTTTTCTGAACTCCACCTGCTCATCATTTCTTATGGAATAATAGTGTTCATTACATTTATATACCACAACTTGCACACTCATTTCCCAATTAATGGGCATCACCTCAGTTTCCAATTGTTTTGATAATGATGATACTGAGATTTAAGATGATGAGATTCCTCAACTACCTCATGCACATTTGTCTCTGATACCCCAGAGAGGTAGTTCCTTGCAGATTTATATTAAAGGGCTATCTTAAGTATTATTCTCTTGGTGAGCTCAAAATATGCAAATAACTAGGTATGAAACTGAAAACCATTCTGTTGAGGTGTCATATAGGTGAGCCTCATTTTAAATAAACTTAAAAATTGAAAATGTAGACTGGAAGACAAAATAATGAAAGCTATAGTTATTTGCATTATGGAATGCATTCCCAGATGGTTTAAATAACTAGCTTCTTGAATTAATTCAAAATAATATACTGTTTAAAAGTCTATTGGCATATAAAATTTCATAATACATATACTGAGTATAATGCAGTAACTTTTAGCCTTATGCTTCCATAGTTTTCTCGTACTATGCTTTAGCTACTTTGCAACCTACATTAGTCAATGGCCACAGAGGCCCCTAGTAACATCAGGATCATAAATATGATTAAACTTCAATCCTGGAAAAAAAGTCAGTAGAGGGTCCCTTAAAAGTACTCTAGTCCCTTAAAAGTACTAGAAACAAGGGGGCGGAGCCAAGATGGCAGAGTAGAAACAGCATTTCCAATGTGCTCTGCCCCACACAAATTTCAAACAATGTGAAAGGGGACTCCAAACAACTTCTGGAGCCACAGCACCCACAGAACGGCACAGAGAAGCTAACCTCTGCTGAGGACAGCCCAGCAGCCCTGCAGGGAGCGGCCAGCGCAGTGCTCTGAGAGCAGGCAGCACAGCGCACTGGGAACCAACAGCGCAATGGAGAGCTGAGCCCAGGTCCATGGTTTTAGCCCCAAGGCGGTTGGGCCTTCAGCCAGGTGGAGGGACCCCAGAACACCAGCAATGGTGGCGATTCCAGAATTATCAACACAGATATGCATAGGACAGAGTGAGAGGTTAGTGCCCTATGGACTTTGGGACCAGTATTTGGGGAACACATTGGCTTCCTCCCCTGGGGGCGAAAAGCTGCTGAAGAAACCAGCACAGAAGCCATTCTGCAGCATCAGTGGCGTCTCTAGCTCCTGGTCTGTGAACTGTAGGGAGATCCAGCAATCAGTCTAGGGGTTAATCGCTCTTGCTTTAAACTACCTGTATCTGGATTGTGGTCTGGGGGGGAAGTTTGGGGTGGGTATCCAACTTGCCACAGTGTGTGGAGGCTTTACAGAGGACACACAACTGGCGGAAGTTGTGAAGACCCCACATTTGGGTGGAAGCTCTCCTGTCTGGTGGTAGAGTCCTGCTGTGGCAACAAGCCCAAAAATCAAGTGGCAACTTTCCTAGGCAAATGAAACAAAATAAACAGAAAAGTTCAACATTGGACTCCTATTTTAGGGGCAAAGAGGTTCAAAGCATGGAGGAGGACTGTGAGATCAGAACTCCTGCACCAAAAGCCCCAAATGAAAATACAAGCTGGCTACAGGCCATAGAGGACCTTAAAAAGCAGATAAGAGAAGTGGGGGAAAATTTGGGAAGAGAAATGAAAAAAGATGCAAGAAAAGTATGAAATGACAGTCAACAGCCTGACTGAGGAAAATAACACCTTAAAAAATAGACTAACTCAAATGACAGAAGAGGATCAGAGGGGCAATGATGAGAAGAATGCCTTGAGAAGTCGAGTTTGCCAGATGGAAAGAGAGTCTCAAGAGTTCACTGAGGAGATTCATTCCTTCAGAGTTAGACTGGAGCAAATGGAAGCTAGTGACTTTATGAGAAATCAAAATGCTGTTAAGCAGATCCAAACAAATGAAAGAATAGAAGCCAATGTCAAATATCTCATGGGAAAAACCATTGATCTGGAAAGTGGATCAAGGAGAGATAATTTGGGAATTATTGGACTACCTGAAAGCCATGATCAAAGAAAGATCCTAAAAATCATCCTTAGGGAAATTCTCAAGGGAAATTGCCCTGATGTTTTAGACCCAGAGGGGGAAATAGAGGTTGAAAGAATCCATCGATCACCTACTGAAGGAGATCCCAAAAGGAAAACACCTAGGAATGTGATAGCCAGGCTTCAGAACTCCCAGATCAAGGAGAAGATACTGCAAGCAGCCAGGAAAAAAACAATTTCAGTATTGTGGAAACACAATCAGAATGGCCCAGGACCTGGCAGCTTCTACACTGAGGGATCCAAGAGCATGGAATATGATGTTCTGGAGGGCAAGGGAGCTGGGATTGAAGCCAAGGGTCACCTACCCAGCAAGGCTGAGTAACTTGTTTTAGGGGAAAATGTGGCCATTCAGTGCAATAGAGGACTTTCCAGCATTCTTGAAGAAAAAACTAGAGATGAACAGAAGATTTCACATTCAGATGCAAGAGGCAAGAGATGCTTGAGAAGGTAATCAAGGAAAAGAAATCAAAACGAACTTATCAAAGTTGGACTATTTACATTCCTACATGGAAAAACAATAACTGTGTTTGATGAAACCTTTCTCATTATGAAAATAATTGAAGAAGAGTACATGGCATATGTTCACAGGTATACATGGATAGAGGGCACAGGTTAAATTTGATGGGAAGGGATGATTCTTTTTTTTTTTGGAGGGCAATTGGGTTGGGTGACTTGCCCGGGGTCAGCGGCTGGGCTTTTGTTTGTGTGTTGGGTGTCTGGGGCCAGATCCGAGCTCGGGTCCTTCTGGCTCCGGGGCCAGTGCTCTGCTTGCTGTGCCACCTAGCCGCCCCAAGGAAGGGATGGTTCTTAAGGGGTGAAGTCAAGAGGTGAGAGAGGGAAGTGGCAAGAGGAGATGGAGAGAGACAGGGTAGGGTGGACTATCTCATGTAGAGGAGGCAAGGGGAAGTAGTTGCAGGGGAGGGGAAGAACAGGAAGGCAAAAAGGCAAAAGCATATTCTCGTTGAAGTTGGTTCGGGGAGAGAATCACATACATACTAAATGGAATATCTTACCCTCACTCACTCTCCTGAGTGGGGGAAGGGGGGATGGGAGGAGGGATGATGGAGGGGAGGGCATTCTGGGGGGAGGGGAGGTTGGAAGTACCCACTATCGAAGAGGGACAGGATCAAGGTAGGCAGTGGACCAGGTGGGAGTTGAGATGGGTGGGAGGGAAATGTGGGCAGTCTTTTTCAATATATCTACTATGGTAATGTTTTGAATGGCTATACATGTACAACACATACTGAATGGCTTATCTTCTCAGGGGGAGTGAGTGATGGGGGAGGAAGGGAATGGATCTGAAGATCAAAGTTTTAAAATTAAATGTTTCATAAGATGTCCAGGCAGTGGGGCTCAGAGATTCACCTTGCCCTAATGGCAAAGGTGAAGGGGGTATGGGAGAGGATATGGGAGAGAGCAGATTGGATGAGGGGATATCTAGTGGGACTGCTGTTCTGGGGTGGTGGGTGGGGAAAAATGGGGGGAAAATGTAACTCATAATCTGGTGGAGATGAATGATGTAAACCAGAAGTTAATAAAGCATTTGTTTAATTAAAAAAAGTACTAGAAACAATAACAACTTTTCTGACCTCTCCCCCAAACCCCTGTAACACCATGCATGAGCAGCTTTCTGGAAGAATGCTACTGTGAACAGCTTTTAAGGTTCTGGTTACACAGTATAGTGAATACTTTATTTATTCCATAACAAAGCAAAGCAAAACATTCACATAAAATCAAGGTGCAACATTCACAATATTACAACTTATCACAGAAAAATCACAATATAGTATTCACAACAGCTTATCATTAAAATGGCCACATAGTTTACACCACAGTGGCCACAAAGTTTTGAACAAAGAATAATCATCTCAAAATACAATAGTCAAAGTCTTCCACTCATGGGGCACACTAAGTTAACTCAATCAGTCACTTATTCAGAAATCAATTACTAAGTACAATCATTAGAAAATACACAGACCCTCCACCCCTAGGTCACTAGTAAACTACAATTTCATCACTACTCAGTACCCATGGAGAGTTCTTTTCATCTTGAGTTGAGGCAGACAACTACTATCTGAATCCACCAAAAAGTCACCTGGATTCAAAGGCAGACAGCTCCCAGTTCCTTGTCCAGATCTTCATGTAAATCCTGCTCTACATTTAAGTTCACAGGGTCCAGTCCATCTCAAATCCTTCACAATTTCTGTTCCCGGGAATTCAAGGCTCAACCAAGCCACCAACAAGGTCTTAGGATTCTGGTCATGCTTTCTCAGTTTTCTGCAGCTCTTTCAAAAATTCAGAATCACTTTATCCAGCCTGGGAAGGGGTAGAGAATGGGAGGGAAGGGGGATGGGGGAAAAGAAGGGAGGAGAGAAGGAGGGGTGACTTCTGGGATCCTGGCCTCCTCTTCAGCCTCCTGGGCTCCTCTTCAGAAGAAGCTCTGCCACCACAAGTTCTTAGGAAATTCTGACTCAGTTCTCAATTCTCATTTCTCTTCTGTAGCTGCTATGCCTCCAGATGCTGGTCCCAGACTGTCCCTTCCTGGGACATATATATCAGCTTATGTAGCTTCCTGTTTAAGGCAATCCTTTCCTGTTATGTCAGTAACAGGAAACAGGAGTTCATACCTTCTCTTTTCCCAACAGAGGCTTGATCAATTACTAAGTGCTAAGTACCTGCTACCATTGCTTAACTTGAAACAAGGTGCTAAGTACCTGCTTACTTGTCAATACAAAAAGGGGTCTTCAAATTGAAATTACATTATAATTATAACCCCTCCAAATACCTTTAAATAATGCCCCCCAAATCCCCCAAAAGCAATTTATGGAATGACAGTACCCACAAATGGTTGGGGTGAAATAATTTTCCAGCCAAACCATCCAGATTTAGAAGGTCACCAGGAAAGGTATGTCACACCTGCGTGAGAGTGGAGCCCAGTCCAGCACAGACCATGCCAGCTGAGACCAAGCCTCCAGCAAACTAGGAGCAGACCTTGGGAACCATTTAATCAGCTGTGGCAGTAGCTGTTTCTGGAACTCTTAGCCCACAGATGGTAAGGAGATAAAATAACTGATAAGAATGATATTATAGTGGTTAATTTTCTGGAACTGGGGATGGGACTCTGTTACTTTACTAATATTCAGATTTTCATCACAGTCTTTGGTGGCAATCCCAGGACAAGGAGAACACTAGCATACCAGAGTTTGTGCAGCGATGGTACAGGGACCCTCACCACGGTTTCAGAAAAGAGTGCTTGTGGTGACTCACAGATCAGACCATAGACCAAGAGAATAGTAAAAACCTCTTATTAGATCATACCACCTTGGAAGAACTAGAAACTTACAGATTCCTAGAAATATCTCTGAAAATAGATACACAAAACCCCTGAAACTTGGGTCTGTGCACCTTCACATTGGAAGTAGTGCTCAACTTTAACAAAGAATGAAAGTCAAGAAGTAGACTGGAAAAAGGAACAAACAACAGAAAAATAATATGGCCAGAAAAAGTTACTATGGTGACAAGGAAGATGAAATCACACACTCAGAAGAAGAAAACAAAGTCGAAGCACCCACATCCATAGCCTCCAAGAAAAATATGAATTGGTCTCAGGCCATAGAAGAGCAGAAAAAGGATTTTGAAAATCAGATAAGAGAGGTAGAAGAAAAACTTGGAAGAGAAATGAGAGAGATGCAAGAAAATCATGAAAAAAAAGAATCAACAGCATGGTAAAGGTGACATAAAAAATACTGAAGAAAATAACAATTTAAAAAAACAGAATACTACCAGTGGTAAGAGTGGTATAAGAAGGCAATGAGGAGAAGCATGCACTGAATAACAGAATTGGCCAAATGGAAAAAGAGGTACAAAAATGCACTGAACAAAACAAAACAAAACAAAAAACCTTTAAAAAGCTGTTTGGTTGGTTGTGTGGTTGGTTGGTTGTTGTCCTTCATTCTCAAAGAGGACCAAAATGGCATCACTATGCTAGAGTAAAAGTTTCAGTGTGTCCAATTGTAGCTAATCAGAGCAGTACAAATTTGGAATGTTGTTCCACAAGTCAGGCACAAATAGTTCATGTGAACATTTGAGGTAGATTCTCTAACTTTGTGCATCTTGCATTTCTTTTGAACTATTTTGATTCTGCTTCACTCATAGAGCATGGCACCTTCTTTTATGAGGGCATGCCATGCTGAGTCATCCTGTGCCAGTGTCTCCCATATCACAAATCAATTCCAAAGTTTTTAAGAGAGACCTTGAAAATATCTTTGTTTCACTTCTTCTAACTACCATGTGAATGGTTGTCTCAAGTGAGTTCTCTACATAATAGTCTTTTTTGCAAGCATACCTTTTGCATTTGAACAATGGGGCCAGCCCATTGGAGTTATACTCTGAAGTTGAGTTTGAATGCTTGGCAGTTTAGTTCAAGAAAGGAACTCAGTGTCTGGTATCTTATACTGCCAGGTGATCTTCAGAATCTTCCTAAGACAATTCAAATGTAAGTGATTCAGTTTCCTGGCAAGGTGCTAGTACTCTGTCCAGGTTAGAATTGGTCAAATGGAAAAAGAGGTACAAAAAGTCAGGGAAAAAATAATTTCTTAAAAATTAGAACTGAGAAAATGAAAATTAATTACTTTCTAAGAAATTAAGAAATAATTAAAAACAAAGGAATAAAAAATAGTAGACAAAATGAAATATCTCATTAGAAAAACAAGTGACCTGGGAAATGGATATAGTACAGATAATTTAAAACTTGTTGGATGACCTGAAAGCCATAATAAAAAAAAAGAGCTTAGACATCACCTTTCAAGAAATTACCAAGGAAAACTGGCCTGATATTCTAAAACTAGCTATTAAATAAAAATGGAAAGAATCACCTCCTGAACAAGATTGCAAAATGAAAGTTCCCAGGAATATTATAGCCAAATTCTATATCCCCCAGATCAAGGAGAAAATATTGCAAGTAGTCAAAAGAAAGCAATTTACGTATCATGGAACTATAGTCAGGATGACATAAGATTTAACAGATTCTACATCAAAGGATCAGAGGACTTGGAATATGCTATTTCAGAGAACACAGAAGCTATGATTACAACCAAGAATCACTTACCCTACAAAACTGAGTATAATCCTTCTGGGGAAAAATCAACATTCAAAGAAATATAGGACTTTCAAGCATTCATAATGAAAACACCAGAACTATATAGAAAATTTGACTTTCAAATACAAGACCTAAGAGAAGCATAAAAAATTTAACAGAAAGGGAAATCATAAGGGAATTAATAAGGTCAAACTGTTTACACTCCTACTAGGGCAAATGATACTTTTATTGCTCATAAGAACTTTCTCATTCTTATTAGGGCAGTTAGGAGTATACATAGAGGGCTGAGAGGTGAGTTGAATATGAAGGGATGATATCTAAAAAAATTAAGGGGTGAGAAAGAGGATTACACTGGGAGAAAAGGAAAAGGAGAGATAGAATGGAGCAAATTATCTTACATAAAAGAGGGAAGAAAAAGTTTTTACAATGGAGGGAAAGATGATGCAGATAGGAGGGAGGGTGTGAAGCTTACTCTCATCAGATTTGGCTAAAAGTGAGACTAAAATACACACTCAATTGGGTATAAAAATCTTTCTTATCCTACAGTAGGAAAGTAGGAGGGGAAGAGGACAAGAGAAGGGGAGCATGATAGTAGGGAGGGCAGATTGGGGGAGGTGGCAATCAGAAACCAAACACATTTGGGGAGGGACAGGATGAAAGGAGAGAGAAAATAGAATGAACAGGGTGGGGAATCAGATGGAAGGAAATATATTTAACAATCATAACTGAAAACAATCTGAAGCAAGTTTCTCCAATAAACACTTTATATCTCAAATGAGAACTGAGTCAAATTTATAAAAATAAAAGCCATTCCCCAATTGATAAATGATCAAAAGATATGAACAATAATCAGAGGAAGCAATCAAAGCTATCTATAGTCATATAAAAAATAGTTTAACTCACTATTGATTGGAGAAATGCAAATTATAACACTTCTGAAGAATTACCTCATACATAAGATTGTCTAACAGGACAGAAAAAGAAAATGACAACTTGTCGAGGGGATGTAGGAAAAATGAGACATCCATGCATTGTTGGTGGAGTGGTGAATGGATTCAACCATTCTGTAGAGAAATGTGGAACTACGCCCAGAATGCCATAAAATCATGCACACTCTTTGACCTAGAAATATTACTACTAGGTCTATATACCAAAAGAGATTTTTAAAAAAGAAAAGGGACCTATATGTATAAAAGTATTTATAGCAGTTCTTTTTTGGCTGAAAATATTTGGAAATTGATATTATGCCCATGACGTGGGGAATGACTGAACAAATTATAGTAGGTGAATGTGATGGAATCTTGTTGTGTTATAAGAAATGATGAGCAGGATGCTCACATAAAAACTTGCAAATACTCACATAAACTGATGCAAAGTGAAATGCATTGTGTACAAAGTAACAGCAATATCATAAGATCATTAATTGTAAATGATTTAACTATTCTCAGCAATATAGTTATCCAAGATAACTCTGGAAGATTTATGATGAAAAATGCCATCCATCCCCAGGGGAAGAACTGATGCTGTCTGGATACAGATTGATGCATGCTTTTTAAAAAAACTTTAGTTTTCTTGAGTTTTTTTGGGGGGGATGGAGGGTCTATGCTTTTTTTTACAACATGACTAATATGGAATTATGTTTTTCATGGCTATGCATGTATAAGCTGTATCAAATCGCTTGCCTTCTCAACCAGAGATTTAGGGAGGGAGGAAAGGAGATAATTTGGAACTCAAAGTTTTAAAAACAAGCATTTAAAAATTGTTTGGTTTTTTAGGGGAGAGGGGAAGGCAAGGCAATGGGGTTAATTGACTTGCCCAAGGACACACAGTTAAGTGTCAAGTATCTGAGGTCACATTTGAACTCAGGTTCTCCAGAGTCCAGGGCTTATGCTTTATTTATTGTGCCACCTAGCTGCCCCAGTTTTTTTTTACATGTAATTGGGAGAAAAATAAAATGCTAAAGAAATTTAAAGAAGTAAATAAGTAATATTAACACTAATTAACTTTTAATGGCATTTCATGATTACAAAGCATTTTCACATAAAGGAGCTGGGAAGCTCTTCCTTAATCCACACGGAGTCTCTGAGTTGGGCACTAGATTTGTGGTCAGGAAGACCTTGGGTCATATCCTACATCAGAGATGAGCTATTTCTGCGACTCTGGGCAAGTCTCTTTGTGCTAGAGTTTTACTGTGGAAAGTGAGGGGATAAGACTCCTTCCAAGGTTTCTTCCAACAGCAGTATATGATCGTATGAGATATGATCCTCTGATCCTATTATTTGTATCTCACAGATGAGAAAATTGGTATTCATGTTAAGGGCCAAGACCTAGTCACCTGGCTAGAGAGTTCCAGAGGCATAATTTGAACTCACATCTGCTGCTTCTAGTATTAAGGTGTTTTGCATCATGTCTTTTCATCTAAATAGTGGGATTTTCCCCCTGCTGATATAAATTCTGAAGGCATTACTTTTTGCATCTGTGTTATACCTGTAGGAGGTTGTCTGTCCTACCACAATGACTTCATGCAAGCTGCAGAGCCCTCAATGCAACCAGACAGGAAGATTCGTTTTCAAAATTTCTATAGAGTGTTGCAGTCTACAGGGGACTGAGGAGGGATCACTTGTTTATTTATTTCAATTACCTAAAATAACATCTGTCCTCTGGTAGTCTTGCACCCCAGCTGGTCTAAAGCTTTGTGGGACGTGGTGTTGAAGGCCGTTAATGCCAGGAGCACTTGAGTTTCCAGGAGATGTAACCAAATGTCTCACTCTGCCAGTGGCTTTTGGCTCAGCTGCTCCTTGCTAGTTCTTCAATTTGTCTTTTCATTTCAGATTTCAGCCGCCCTTTTTTCCGTTAAACTGAGTAATATATGACTCTGAATGATGTGTGTAATGGGAAACTGATGTTATGTGTGTACTTTATTGACACAATTGACAAAAAAAATGCTTAGCCTACATCTCTAAGTAGTGTAATTTATTGTTCACTATCCCCCACTCACCCACATATAAAGTAAATGAGAGAAAGGGAACAAAGAATTGCAATATTACTCTTTCCCCAAACACTTACAAACAAAAAGAAAATCATTAAACTTGAAGAAAGCAGTTTCATCTCTTTGAGCTCCTAGTCTGGAGAACTGGGTCCTGTTTCTATGCAGCTAGCTATTTATTAGATTTTTGGAGGCCATGTTCTTACAACAGCACCCTGGAGATTCTGCTATCTTCATCAAGGCAGCCAAGGAAGGAGATACTACCCTATAGGACAGACATTTTTTTCCCTCTCCACATAAGGAAAAGAGGATGAAGCTTTCAATGATCCTGCTCAACACAAAATGCTCCTCCTAACCCTATTGTGATATATGGACAATAATGATAATCTGGTCAGAGGAATCTTTCAAAAATATGTGCTAGAACAAATTGTCATGCATGTATTATGGACTGTGGCTGAAGTCCATCAACTAGCTAATACTCATCAACAATCAGCTAATTGGCACACTGTGCCAATGAAGAAACTTCTGCTCTCAGATTAATGGCTTGTTTATTTAACTATTTGCTTTGGGGTTTGTTTGTACAAAAAAGAGTGAAAATGAAAACAAACAAATGACAATAATTAACCTTGGGAATCAAAGGGGTAAATACTAGCAGATTAAATCATTTTGCTAACTCAATAAACACTGTTTTGATATGCTAACTGCCCTGATGAAGACAGTGCCTATCAACTAAATGAACAAAGCTTTAGATTCACTTAGTTGAGAGAACTGTCAATGTACTAATATGTTGACTATTGAGAGATCTGAGTTGGTTGTCTGTTTATAGCCTGTGCTGATGCTAGAATGTGTGTATATTCGTGTTTTGAAGGAGAGAATGAAGGTAGACATATCCATAGACAGATCCTTTGGATAATACTATTAGACAGACTATTTCCCGATAGAACAAGGAATCATATTCTTAAACAGTTTGCTCCATACAAAAGCTTTTTGGAGGGCAATTGGGGTCCAAGGTCACACAGTTAGGTTCTGTGTTGTGTCTGAGGCCAAATTTGAACTCAGGTCTTCCTGACTCCAAGGCTGGTGCTCTATTCATTACGCCACCTAGCTGTCCCTATTCTAATCAATCTTAAAGGCTGATTTCAAATAGTACCTAGAGCTTTCTCCAAACATGCCAACACAAAATAAGTCTAGAACTTTACATCTGATATCATTAGTTATCTTTGTGTAATAGATGTACCAATGATGAATTCTAAGAATAGGTATAATATAATCCACCATGTTAAATTCTGAGAATACCAAGACAAAGATGGCAAATGATCTCGGCAAACATGTAATTATATGCAAGACAAGGTGACAGAGGGGAGAACACTAACAATTAGACAGATCAGAGAAAGTAAAAGGTAGTACTGAAGAAAGCAATATACCCTAAGAGGAAGAGTTGAAGAGGGCATTCATTCTAATCAGAGAAGAAAGTCTTGCAACAATATGGAGGTGGAATGTTGAATTTTGGGAATGTTAATGATGCTGATTAGTTTGAAAGAGGTATGAAATAAATAAGGGAAAGTAAGTGAAAACATTATGAAATAAATAACCTGTTTTATTATAAAAGACTTTACTAAACAGAATAAAACAAGATTTTTTTCTGGATAGGAACTGAACAAGGAAAAAGCATCTCGAGAGATTTCAGTGCTCAAACAATGAGATTGTTATAGATAGTCAGATCAAAATGAAAGACTAGACATCTTAGAAAAGAATAACAAAATGTTAGAAGTGGAAGACATAATAGAGATCATCTAGTTCCATGCCTTTAGCTTAAACTTGAGGAAATTGAGGGCAGAGAAGAATAAGTAACTTGACTAAAGTCACTTTGCCACAAGAAACAGAGCCAGGAACCAGAACTCATCTCCTGACTCTTTCCCTAACATTACCATTCTCCCCAGATGACCATAGTTGAATTGAAGCAGCATGAAAATGGTAGTCAAGTCTAACTTGCAGAGGGATATTTTAATGCTGCTTCTATATAAGGGATAGTTCTGTCAAGTAGGAAAGTCAAAATTATTTGACTTCTTTAATTATTCTATTAATTCTGACCAAGAAAGCAGGGGTGGGGATCACTGTGACCAGGAGAGTGGTTGGGGTGTGATAAGGGTGATTCTGGTTAATTCTTCCTCTCACTGTTTACAACTCAATTTATTTCAGTTGAATAGGCACCTACCACATATGTTCCAGGCACTTTTTCTGTGGACACAAAGGAAAACATAAAGTAGTCCCTGTCCTCCAGTGTCATACATTCTATTTGGATGTATTTTAGTTCCTTGTTCGTAAACTGGGGGCAATGATATTCTACCTGCATGAAAGCAGTGAGATGCTTCCCTGGACTTATTACTTAGAGTCATTCTGTCTTGACTTCTTTCTCTCACTATTTTGCACAAGCTGCAGTGATAGAAGTTGCCCCGTTATTTTTCTCCATAGGCTCTGCTTGCTTCAGACCTTCATGGTTTGAATGTCTTTGGCTTTCCCAAAGGTAAGTTATTAAAGACCAATATAAAAATTCAACTACCCGGGTAATTCAAGCAATGCAAACCCTGCTGTTGTTTAAATTGCTTATCTGAGTGAATTCAAAATATGTTTCCAGAACTGAATTATTGAGATATTTACCTCATATTCCACTTTGCTTTCAGTTTATGTAGGCTTGGTGTCATTCTCTTCTCAGTAATGGTCTCAGGCACACTCTGAGTGAAAACAAGATAGAGGGGGAAAAATGCCTCGTTTTCACTTCTCACATCCAACAATAGCAGTCACCCCTTCCCGGGCTGAAGTTGCTTCAGCTGAACACTGACAATTATGCCTTTAATGTCAGCACTTGTCACTGTGGAAATCACTGTGGAAATGTTGACTGCTATTTTTCTCAAGTGCCACAAACAACGGATTTGCTTATGTTCAGTAATCAGATTGACTACAAGGAAATATATGGTGGCATGAGATTTAAAAAAAAAGACTGTTGTCAAGTATGGGGACAATGGAAGTTTAAAATTCTAGATCCTATTATTAACACAATTAAGTGCTTTTATATTTACTTATGTGTGTACCTCTTCTGTTTTCCAAGTAATTTGCAAGTTCATTGAGAGTGGAATGTTTTGATTGTGTGTTTTCACTTTTTGTCCTGTTAACTTAGCACAGTGATTGTATATCTTAGCCCATTATTAAATATTTATTAGATTATTCCATTGCAGTACCTAGTTAATAGGCAGTGTGGTATAATGAACAGAATTCTAGATCTGGAGTATACAAGCCTATCTCTGAGACTGATTATGTGATCCTACACATCTCTATGTCTTGACTTCTTCATCTATAAAATGGAGATAATAAATATAGCACTAAGATATGATAATAATGACTTACCTTTTATCAGATTTGTGTGAGAGTATATTGTGAAGTTTTGAAAATTTTAAATCACTATAGAAATAGTGATTATTAGTAGTAGTAGCAAAAGAAAGGCACTGAAAGAATTTTGAAACTACTTCCCCCCAGAAGCCTTAGGAAGTTTGGACATTTGCCTGTGTGTAAAATGTTTAGTCTTAGACTTCTCTTCCACCATTTCTATATAGTATTTTGAGCTACATAAATAATGGGATTCCCAAATATACAACAGATTCACTTGCCTCCTGCCTGAAGTCTTGCCATTGTTACTTCAAATGTGGATTAACTTTCAGCAAGCCACAGAAACTTTCCTAAATGCCGACAATGGCATCTGTTGCTTTTGCCTCTAAAAGGATTTTAAAACAATTTCTGACACAATGGAATTTTGGGTGAAGTATACTCCCCAATGTAACATGATACCTAAAATTCTGTTGTTAGTCTTTTTTTACAGGCGAAACAAACAGAATCCAATGACTCAAACTGTTGGTAAGTTTAGCATTGTTTGTTTTCCTGTAAACTTGAATGTCTTACACAGGCTTGTGCTGATGCCTTTTGTATTCATAGGAGGCTCTGCATAGGCTTCTGATCATAGAGCCACCATTAATAAGTTCTTGCCCCTATTGGTCTTAAAGAGCTATTTTATATTTTATTAAAATTTAAATGTAGATGTTTTCAAGTCTCCTTAATTTAAAATGTCTTTCCTTCAACTATTTTTCTCCTCTATGTCTCTTTGCCTTCATACGCACAGCAGAACAAATAAAAAAAAAACTTTTAAAGTATATGTGGACATGCATATACCTATGTAAATATATGTAGGTGTTATATGTGTGCATATTTACAAACATGAATATATATGCATACACCTAAGAAGTTGTCTCACGTACAATAGGGTTTACAGAGCAGGGCCTTATTTGAGTAGAGTTGGTGAATCATTATCTAGAGGCCTGGGAACTTAAATGGGATAACATTATAACTTAATTTCAATACTTTTTGTAATATGCTATATTTTATTTGTTTTAAAAAACATTATTCTGAAAAGTAGTTCACAGGATCCACAAGATTGAAAAAGGGGTTAATGATACAGAATGGTTAAAAATCGCTTCTACAGATTAACAAAATGGCATATTCACTATTTTTCTTTAATAAAAACTCAGGAAGTAGTCCAAGTTTTTTTGGAGGTGGTGTAGGGAAACACAATAATATTCAGTTACATGTCAGTGGTTTTCATATGAATTAAAATCAAAGGGGGAAAAGAGTGATATTGGAATAGAAAATAGAGGAGAGGAATTCAAAATGAGTTTAATCCTTTTGATAATCTACAGGAGGAAAGGATGATTTTATATCTATCTATCTACATAGATATATGGACAGATGATAGATAGATGACAGATAGATATCAAAGTAAAAGTGCAATCAACAATAGTGATTAAAATATAAATGGGGCAGAGCTTATAAGGATATTTTTGTCTATTGATGTTTAGTTATTTTCAGTTATATCTTATTCTTTTCAATCCCTTCTGGCATATTCTTGGCAAAGATAATTGTGTGGTTTGCTATTTTTCTTCTCCAGCTTATTTGTTAGATGAGAAAACTGTGGCAGACAGAGATTAAGTGACTTGCCCAGGGTCACACAACTAGTAAGTTTTTGAGGCCAGATTTCAACTCACATCTTCCTGATTCAAAGCCTGGTACTCTATCCGATGTATCACCTAGCTTCTCTTCCTAAGAATATGCCACAGAAAAACTCACAGACTAAATTAGTGAGTAAATGAAAACTATTCTTCATAATGAAATGGAAAATACTAAAAGACCAAAGAATATAGATAGATAAATCTAGGGAAAAATAATAATGTGCTAATTATAGCTATATCCCTAGACAAGAGACATGGAAGAACTTCAACCATTTCCAGAATGGTTGAATGCTTAATAAAAGAATTAAAGAAAGATATAAAAAAAACTAAATAAGGACTTTTTTGAAAAGTAAATTTGTGATTTAGAGCAGAAGTTTGGAAATTTTAATGAGGTAAGCACTCAGAATGAAAGAGAATAGCAGACAAGGCACGAAAAAATTCAGTAATGCAACCAGTAATATTTCATAAAAATAAAAAGACAAAAGAGTCAAAGAACTTCTGACTGTCATTACATCCAAAATCAAAAGCAAACCAAACAAAACTACATTCATTTTGAAGGAAGAACATTGAGACAGTAGCTGAGAATTATTGGTTGCCCTGAATAAAACACCATGAAGCAAATAATCCTAATACTACTCTACAACAAATCATACTCCCACAAAAAATAATCAGCCAGAATTACTAGAAAAAGAGAAAAACAAATAATAGAATGCACTGGGCTCCATTAGAGAGGAACCCTCAGAACAACTCACAATACAATTTACTTGCTAAAAAATAAAACTTCAATATTAAACACCTATATTGGTGTCAGCCAGGAAAATGTCCTTCACAACTACAAAGACAACACTATTACCTTTGCCAGACTTTTGTTGTTGTTCACTTGTCTCAGGTATATTTGATTCTCTGTGACCCTATTTGAGGTTTTCTAGGCAAAGGTACTAGAGTGGTCTGTCACTTCCTTCTCAAGCTTCTTTTACAGATGAGGGACTGAAGCAAACAGAATTCAGCGACTTGCCTAGGATCACATAGCCAGTAAGTTTCTGAGACTAGATTTGAACTCAGGAAGATAACTCTTCCTGACTTCAGGCCTGGTACTCTATCCACTGTGCTATCTAGTTGCCAGGCTATTCATCAACAATGATGAATGAGTGGACTAACTGGAAAACAATATTCTTATAAGAAGAATAAATTGGTTTCTGTTCCAAGTTACATTCTGGAAAAATCAGCAGAACCAACAATGTAAAAGGATAGATTTTTTAAATAGGATGAATTTTAATAATTTATCCTGAAGAAACTAGACTTGAGCAGGGTGTTTGATATGCAAATTAATGAAGTTAAAGAACTTAAGAAAGATAATCATGCCCCCATGGTATGAAAAACAAAACAAAACAAGAAAATCAAAGTTTAAATGCACCAAGGAGGGAAGATTAGCATGTTTCTTTGTTTGTTTTGTTTATAGAAATGCCATCTTGTCTATTGGTGATTGGCAGGACAAAGAGAAAATATTTGTTGCATTAGTCCATGAAAGGGGCATCATGATGTATATTAGAGGCAAGAAGTGGGGAGGAGGAAGAAATTAATTGAATTATATGTTATTACACTCATTAACTTGTCAAACTACTACATATTGAAAATGGTTGTGGAATGATGGGGACTGTTGATCAGAGGAGTGGAATAATTTATTTGTTATTCAGGTAGTGAGTAGTAGAGCCTATATTCAAGCATGGATCATCTTTTCCCAGATTCCATGATCATAACATTATGCTGTGTTGTTTTAATGTATTATTATTTCTAGGAAAAGAATGATGCAAAATAAAAATACTGAAAAATGGAGATAGTGGGTAGAAGAATACACAGTTACACTCAATCTAGATTAAGTTATTTAAAAGATGAAGAATAAAAAAATTAAAATGGATCCTGGAGATTTATTGATAATGAGAAATAGGCATAGCCAAGATGGTAAAGGCAGGGACTCAGCTGAGCTCTACATCAAACCCCTCCAAATACCTTTAAAAATTACTGTAAAGAAATTATAGAGAAGCAGAACACACAAAAAGACAGAATGAAACAAATTTCCAGCACAAGTCAACTTGGAAGATCAGAAGGAAAGGTCAGTTGTATCAGGGTGAGAGAGGAGTATAGTGTTGCCTGCACCAGTGCAGACAGCACCTCAGTAAACCTGGAGCAGGCCCCTGGTGACTGAATCAGTGGCAGCAATGACAGTTTTCAGACCTCTCAGCACACAGATTACCAAGATAATTTGGAAGATCAGCAGGAAGGGTCTGTTAGATCTGGATGAGAGTGGAGCACAGTCCAGCACAGGCTGCATGAGTCTCAGGAAACCAGGAACAGGCCTTGGGAGTCACAGAATAAGCAGCAGCAATAGCAGAGGCAGTAGTTGCTTTTGGAGCTCTCAGACCACAAGTAGCAAGGGGGTCAAACAATTGATCAGAAGGAGATTACAGGGTTTTGTTTTGTTTTTACTAGCACTGAGGCAGGACTCTATTGCTTTACACATACTCAAACCCAGGTCCCAGTGCTGGATGTCAGTCACAGGACAAGAAGGATGAACTCTAGCATAGCAAAACTTCCTACAGCAGGAAGGGGGAACTCTCCTCACAGTTCCAGGGCAGAAAAGAGTGTTTGTGGTTACTCACAGACCAGAGCACAGGACGGGAGAAGAGTAAACACTTCTCCTTACATAATACATGTTGGAAGAAGTGAAAACGTAGAAGTCCCTAGAAGTATCTTTGAAAACAGCTGCGCAAAACCCTTAAAGCTTAGGACAGTGTGACTTCCACCCTGGAAGCAGACTTCCACCCTGCTTTAACAAAGAATTAAAAGTTAAATAATAGGCTGGGAAAATGAGCAAACAATGGCAAAAAATTCTGACTATAGAAAGTTATTGTGTCAAAAAGGAAGATCGAAATACATACTCAGAAGACAACAAAATCGAAGTTCCTACATCCAAAGCCTCTGAGAAAAATATTAATTTGTTTCAGGACATGGACTAGCTCAAAAAGTATTTTGAATATCAAGTAAGTAAGGTGGAGGAAGAAATGGGAAGAGAAATGAGAGCAATACAAGGAAATCACAAAAAACAAGTCAACAGCATGGCAAAAGAGACAAAAAATACTGAAGAAAATAACACTTTAAAAAACAGACCAGGTCAAATCATAAAAGAAGTACAGAAAGCCAATGAAAGAAGTATGCCTTGAAAAGCAGTAGTGGCCAAATGGAAAAGGATGCCCAAAATCTCACACAAGACAATAATTCCTTCAAAATTAGAATGGAGCAAATGGAAACTAATGATATTATGAGTAATAAAAAACAATAAAAAAGCAAATGAATGGAAAAATGGAAGACAATGTGAAATATTGCACTGGACAAACAACTGACCTGGAAAATAGATCCAGGAGAGTTAATTTTAAAGTATTACACTACTGGAAAGCCACAATTAAACAAAAAATGAGCATAGATATCATCTTTCAAGAAATCATCAGGGAAAACCACTCCAAAATTCTAAAACCAGAGGGTAAAATAGAAACTGATAGAATCCACCAATTACGTCCTAAAAGAGATCCCAAAATGGAAAGCTGTCAAGAATGTATTGGCCAAATTCCAAACATCCAAAGTCAAGGATATTTCAGGCAGTCAGAAACACTTTTAGTATCATTGAGGCACAGTCAGGATAACAAAAGACTTAGCAGCTTCTACATTAAAGGATTGGAGGACTTGGAATATGATTTTCTTTAGGACAAAGGAGATAGGACCACAATAAAGAATCACCTACCCAGCAAAACTTAGTATAATCCTTCTGGGGGAAAATTGACATTCAATGAGATAGAGGACTTTAAAACTTTCTTATTGAAAAGAGCAAAGCTAAATAGAAAATTTGAGTTTCAAATACAAGACTGAAAAGCAACATAAAAAGGTAAACAGGAAATGGAAAACATAAGGGAAAAAGATATTTGCAACTCATAAGACTTTTTTATTGCTAGGGTAGTTAGGAGTATATATAGACAGAGGATACTGGTGAGTTGAACATGAAGAAATGATATATAAAAAATAAAATAAAATAAAGTGGTGAGAGAGGAATATCCTGGGAGAAAGAGAATTGGAGAGCTAGAATGGAATAAATTATCTCACATAAAAGAAGTATAAAAAAGCTTTTATAGTGGAGGGGAAGAGGAGACAAGAGAGGGGGAGTGAGTGAACCTTACTCTCTTCAGAACTGGCTAAAAGTGGGAACAATATACACACTCAGTTGGGTCTAGAAATCTCTTACCTTACAGGAAAGTAAGAGGAAAGGGGGAGGGTGATTGAAAGGAGGGCAAATTGGGGGGAAGGAGTAATTAGAAGCAAAAAACTTTTGAGGAGTGACAGACAGGGTCAAAGGAGAGAGAATAGAATAAATGGAGGGTATGTATAGAATGGAGAGATATATAGTTAGCAACAGTAACTTGGGAAAAAAGTTGAGGCAAGTTTCTCTAATCAAAACCTCGTTTCCCAAACACATAGAGAACTGCGTCAAATTTTCAGGAATAACAGACATTCCCCAATTGATAAATGATGAAAAGATATGAATGATTTTCAGATGAAGTAATCAATGCTATTTATAGCCATATGAATTATGTTTTAACTCAAAATTATTGATTGGAGAAATGAAAATTAAAGCAATTCTGAGGTACTACCTCATATGTATTAGATTAGCTAACAACATAAAAAGGTAAATGGCAAATTTTGAAGGGGATGTGGGAACAATGAGACATTAATTTACTATTTGGGATTGTGATATGATTCAACCACCGTGTAGAACAATTTGGAAATTTGCCTGAAGGACTATAAAGCCTTGCATGCCCTCTGACCTAGCAATGCCACTACTAGGTCTGTATCCCAAAATATATTTAACAAAAAAAAATTAAAAAATGAAAAGGACGTATATGGACAAAAACATTTATAGTAGCTTATTTCTGGGGAAAAAGAATTAAAAATTGAGTTGGTGTCCATCAATTAGGGAATGAATGAATAAGTTGTGGAATGTGATTATGATGAAATAGTATTGTACTATAAGAAATGGTGGGCAAGATGCTCTCTGAAAAACCTCGATGGGTTGTTGCAAAGTGAAATGTATTGTATATAAAATAGCAGTAATATCACAAATTGGTCAGCTGTGAATGACTTAATTATTCTTGGCAATACAATGAAACAGGAAAATTCTGAAGGACTTATGAAGAAAAATGTGATCCATCCCAAGAGAAAGAACTGATGGTTTCTGAATACAAATTGAGGCATACTTTAAAAAAAATATTTATTTGAATTTTTGTCTTTGTTTTCTTTCACAAAATGACTATTATGGATATGTTTTGAGTGACAACAAAAGCATAACCTATATTGAACTATTTTCCTTCTCAATGAGGATGGAGTCAAGAGGGAAGGAGAAAAAAATTGGAACTCAAAGTTTTAAAATCAAATGTTTTTTTTTTTACATGTAACTGGAGAAAAATGAAAAGAAAAAAGAAAACAAGAGGTAAAGTGAATAAATATGTTTTATAATATAGTACACATGAAAGTTAATTTTAAAAGAGGTGGGAGAAATTTGAAGCCTAGTCCTATTTGGGATAGTGGAATGATGGGGGAAAAAGTTGGAGAAATTTGTAGCCTACTCTTCTTTGATGATAACAATTTCACCAAGAGGATGGTGTGTGTTTCAAGTGTGTTTCAAGAGGGAATAAAACAACATAACAAAGATATATACAAGTAATATAATAAACTCTAATGAAGGTTTAAAAAGGCAACATTTCAAACCTGGGATATTTATGTATTGGATTCAATCATAAATGAGAGAGAGAGTGGCAGAATGGTTTAAAAGTATGACCCCAACATTTACCATACATATGAAATATAGCTTTAAAATGAGGGAATGTAATTTTTAATGTTTCAAGTCATCAAGAAATAAAAGCAAGGCTTATAATAATGATTTGAGGTAAAAGAACAGTAAATATAAATATTTTCTATAAGTCAAGGAAGCCAATGACATAAATAAAAGCTCAATAGATGCCAAAATATTTCAAAGAAGCCTTCTTTGGCTACAAATAGCTAGGAATAAAATAGATACTTGTTGATTGCTTAATGACTAAATACATAGTTCTACATATATATTAAGGAATTTCCTGAGGCTCAGGGAAGTTATATTTCCTTCCCATGGACAAGTAACAAGACAAGTGTCTCAGAAGGACCTTGAAAGTGAGTTCAGTGCTTTCTATCTCAAAGTCAAGAACATTATCTACTCTATAATGTTTAAAATGTTATGTAATGTTATAAATGTTATTACCATCAAATGTTTAAAATGAAATAACTCCTAAGAACCAATTTGGTTATATGATTTTCTTTCCACTGGATATACTGTCTCTATGATCATACAGTAGAAATACCATAGTTCAAGTTCTGATTGTGACAAATACTGACTCCATTGTGAAATCACTTTATTTCCCAACTCTAGATGAATAAAATACTAGGTCCAGTATATATCTCTATTTAATACATATATTTTTAAAAAAATTATGACCTTAATATTTCCCCAGGTGAACATTTCAAAATACACATATTCAACAGAATAAAAAAAAAAACTTTGTGTGAAGCCAAGAATCTACACTTTATATCTTTTCCTTTAAAAATAAAAGAAAATAGTAGATTTCACACATTTCCAATTTAACTACAATACCTGGCTCACTAGTTTTAATTGAATTCATTGCCTTGGTATGACATAAGTTTCTCTTCTAAGTTTTTTATTCTCCTTTCAATTTTCTTCTTCTAGAACATTTATTTCAATTTTTGTCTCTTTCTTCCTTTCTTCCACATTTTTATGTAATACTTCAGGAAAATCCATAGTTTCCTTTTTAGTTCTTTGCTTCTGTTGTTATGTAGTTGATCTCTCCTTATTTAAAGGATACATTGCTTTTTAACAGCTGGTTGATTCCATTTTTCAGTGCAATAATGTATCTACAACCTGGGCTTTAGGGCAACATTCAGAGAAATGTATGTGCATGCATATGTGAGTGTGTGTGTGTCTGTGTCTGTGTCTGTGTGTGTTCATGCAGGTAAAGATAATTTGTTAAAATACTCAAAAATAAAAGAAATTGGAATTTTAGTCCAATAATCAAATACTCAAATCATGTCATCTTAAATCACACAGAAGTTGGATCAAAAAATGTGCAAAAAAAAAATGTGCTCATGCTCATGCTCATTGGTTGGACAAATTATTTAATCAGTTACATCAGCAATCAGAGCAAAAAGATGTATCATGGAGGAAGGGGTTTTATTACATGAGAGATGGTATTCATACAAGCAACTTATGTCACTCAACCATTCGATGACATGTATTTCATAAATGAACTCTCATAAGTTTTAAGATTAGGAACCTGATATGACCTTTACTCACAAAGATTTGTAGAATTATCCCTCCTTCCCACCCATGGATTGTCTGATGAACAGGAAATTGTGTGTCATCAGTGAAGCATTTCCCAAACTCCCTACATTTAAGGGATTTTCTTTTCTAAGATGAATGCCCTCTAATAAACCCCAGATTTCAAAACCTGATTTAGGCATTATCTCTGCTCTTAGATTGTAGGGCTTGTCTTCAGCATAAACACTCCAATGTACTTTAATACTTGAATTTTGTCTATAATGTTGGTTTCAATCTGTGTTTATACAATATATGTCTGTGTGTATATATGTAAGTATATATACATATGTATGTGTACATATATGTTTGTATGAGAGAGAGAGAGAGAGAGAGAGAGAGAGAGAGAGAGAAAGAGAGAGAGAGAGAGAGAGAGAGAGAGAGAGAGAGAGAGAGAGAGAGACTGTGTGTAATCTCTTCCTTGTGACACCTGTGATGAACACTATAGTTACTCTAGGTCCAACCATCAAGACTTTCCTTGATCTCCATTCACAGTCTTTACCACAAAATCTAGTACTTATTGGTTCTCCAAACTTCTTAAAATGAGTCCTTCAAAATTATTCTCTAAAATATTTTGTCTCTTTATCATTGCTTTTCCAACTAAATTGTAAGGTCTTTGAGATTGGTGACCGTGTTTCTTTTTATCCTTCACATTTCTGAGTCATATGCTACATAAGCTTATGATCAATCATGAAGAAACACTGGTGTTGGATGGATTATTGGATGAGATAGGATAGAGATTCATCTTTGTTTTCAAGAGAAAGCTTATTTAAGGCAGAGAGTGGTGTGGAGTGCTTCTTAGAATGGGGCAAGTTCTATAGAGTAGGAATGGACCTGATTTAATAGCAGAATGGTATAATAGAAAAAAAAAACTGGACTTGGAATTTTGAAAGATCATGTTCAAATCCTACCTCTTAGAGATTCTATTTTTTAAAATGTATAAGGGACCTGAGAGGAATAATATATATAGTACATAATTCCTAGGGTTATAATGATGATCAAATAGCATTCAGTTTATGAAGTCCTTTGCAAATCTTAAATGCTATATGTTATTAGAAAACATTTAATGCTAGAAAGCAAAAACTCCTCAGTGAGTAATAATACACATTTCTATGTTATAGTCACTTGTGGGGTCATGGGAGCAGGCAGTTTGGACCAAGTATGGAGAAGATTAAATTTGATATGCTCACAACAGAAGGTCTAAGTCTTCATAAATGGCATTTGCACCTTTAAGAAAGCCCTGTGTCTGCTGATCAATATTCATAGCAGAAGAGTCTTTCTGAAACTGTTGGATAATTTTTACGGCTGTTGTAATTATAACATTTACTCATTTTTGGTGTAATTACTGATGCTCACTGTAACTCAGCTTGAATATTTCACAACCATTTGAATATTAATTCAAATTCATTTTCTTCTGGTAATTTCTTGAAATGCATCAGTTGTTTCCTTTCCAAAAGATGGTGAAAAAAAGAGACACACCTCTTCCCTGAAGCCTACCATGATCTTTGAAGCCCATTTTAACCTCTAAAGTTAAATAACACATTTTTTCAATAATTGATTGAACGCTGAATCACATGCAAGCAGGCATATATCCTTATTCTTTTACATTAGTCTCAAGAGT
This sequence comes from Gymnobelideus leadbeateri, assembly GCA_011680675.1. NCBI lineage: Eukaryota > Metazoa > Chordata > Mammalia > Diprotodontia > Petauridae > Gymnobelideus > Gymnobelideus leadbeateri. The sequence goes on from WOXC01004180.1 coordinate 419,681, forward strand.
CTGACATATTATCAAACAGAAACTTGAGTAATGAACGTCTATGTATTCTTCTTTTTTTCATTTTTTTTTTTTGCGGGGGAGGTAGGGCAATTGGGGTTAAGGTGACTTGCCTAAGGTCACACAGCTAGTTTTTGTGTTAAGTGTCTGAGGTCAGATTTGAAATCAGGTCCTTCTGACTCCAGGGCAGGTGCTCTATTCCCTGGGCCATCTAATTGCCCCTCTATGTGTTCTTTAAGGGCCAAGTTCCACTTAACAAGACCTCTCTTTTTTTAGGCAAATATAGATAATTACAACAAAATTAATGAACTTATGTAAAAATCAAACAAACAATTAGGTGATTACCATTTGCCAAGTACTTTGTTATATGTTATGGATACAAATCTGAAAATAAAAGAGTTTCTGACCTCTAGAGATTTACATTCTAATACAAGAATAAAACACATAAAGTAGAGTGGTAACCAGGAAGGATTGGTTTTGTTTTGTTTTGTCTGTTGTTGTTGTTGTTGTTGTTATTGTTGTTCTGGCAAGGTATAGAGATGATTAATAGGAAAAAAGAACATTCAAATGTTTAATATTCTTTTCTTGGCACCAGAGGTATCAAACACTGACTTTGGTTCCAAATGTAGCCTGATCTAGTTTAAAATGTAATTGGATAATATTAACAAAATAAATAAATATACATAGATCGGGTTCCCATGTAGTTTTCTAAGTCAATACACAACCGAAGAGATCCTTTTATACTGTTATGTGGCCCTCATTACTATTCCAGTTTGACATCATTTCTTTGCACTTAATTATATTTTTGTCAAAGATGGAATGCCACAGTATTCCCTTATTAGAAATTTGAAGTTCATCTAAAAACCCTCTTTAATAGTTTCTCTCTAATAGTTTTGGAGTCACCATTTCCAGGAATATTTACCTTACATAAAGGTACTGTGTAAATGGACCACATTATTCCAATATTTACTCAAAGACAAGTGAAGATCTAGGTTGGGATTTCTTTTTTGTTTGTTTTTTTTTTTCCATTAAACAAATGCTTTATTAACTTCCAGGTTACACCATTCATTTCCACCAGATTTTGAGTTACAATTTTCCCCGATTTTTCCCTACCCACCACCTCAGAATAGCAGTCCCACTAGATATCCCCTCATCCAATCTGCTCTCTCCCACACCTTTCCCATACCCCCTTCGACTTTGCCATTAGGGCAAGGTGAATCTCTGAGCCCCAATGCCTGGAAATCTTATGAAACATTTAATTTTAATACTTTGATTTTCAGATCCCTTCCCTTCCTCCCTTGTCACACACTCCCTCTGAGAAGATAAGCAATTCAGTAAGTGTTGTACATGTATACCTATGCAAAACACCACCATAGTAGATATAGTGTAAAAGACTGCTTTTATTTCCCTTCCACCCATCTCACTTCCCACCTGGTCCATTCCCTACTTTGATCCTGTCCCTCTTTGAAAGTGGGTACTTCCAACCTCCCCTCCCTCTAAAATGCCCTCCCCTCCATCATCCCCCCTCTCATCCCCCTTTTCCCTACTCTCCTGCAGGGAGAGATATCCCATTTAGTATATATGTGATTCTCTCCTTGAGCCAACTTCAATGAGATTATGGTTTTGCCTGTTTGCCTTCCTATTCTTCCCCTATCCTGCAACTACTTCCCCTTGACTCTTCTAAATGAGATAGTTTACCCTACCCTGTCTCTCCCCATCTTCTCTTGCCACTTTCTTCTCTCACCTCTTAACTTCACCCCTTAAGTATCATCCCTTCCCATCAAATTCAACCTGTGCCCTCTATCCATGTATACCTGTAAACATATGCCCATATACCCTTCTTCAATTATTTTCATAATGAGAAAGGTTTCATCAGATACAGTTATTGTTTTTCCATGTAAGAATGTAAATAGTTTGGCTTTGATAAGTGCCTTTTGATTTCTTTTCCCTGATTATCTTCTCAAGCATCTCTTGCTTCTTGTGTCTGAATGTCAAATTTTCTATTCAACTCTGGTTTTTTCATCAAGAATACTTGAAAGTCCTCTATTCCACTGAATGACCATATTTCCCCTGAAACAAGATACTCAGTTTTGCTGGGTAGGTGACCCTTGGCTTCAATCCCAGCTCTTTTGCCCTCTGGAATATCATATTCCATGCCCTTCGATCCCTCAGTGTAGAAGCTGCCAGGTCCTGGGCTATTCTGATTGTGTTTCCACAATATTGAAATTGTTTCTTACTGACTGCTTGTAGTATTTTCTCCTTGATCTGGGAGTTGTGGAACCTGGATATAATATTCCTAGGACTTTTCTTTTTGGGATCTTTTTCAGGAGGTGATCTGTGGATTCTTTCAACCTCTATTTCCCCCTCTGGGTCTAAAACATCAGGGCAATTTTCCTTGAGGATTTCTTGAAGGATGATTTCTAGATTCTTTCTTTGGTCATGGCTTTCAGGTAGTCCAATAATTTTTAAATTATCTCTCCTGGATCTATTTTCCTGGTCAGTGGTTTTTCCCACAAGATATTTCACATTGCATTCTATTCTTTCATTTGTTTGGATCTGCTTAACAGAATCTTGATTTCTCATAAAGTCACTAGCTTCCATTTGCTCCAGTCTAACTCTGAAGGAATGAATCTCCTCAGTGAGCTTTTGAGATTCTTTTTCCATCTGGCAAATTTGGATTTTTAAGGCATTCTTCTCCTCATTGCCTTTCTGAGACTCTTTTGTCATTTAAGTTAGTCTATTTTTAAGGTGTTATTTTCCTCAGTCAGGCTGTTGACTGTCATTTCATACTTTTCTTGCATTTTTGCCATTTCTTTTCCCAATTTTTTCTCCATTTCTCTTATCTGCTTCTTAAGGTCCTCTATGGCCTGTAGCCAGCTTGTATTTTCATTTGGGGCTTTTGGTGCAGGAGTTCTGACCTCACAGTCCTCCTCCATGCTTTGATCCTTTTTGCCCCTAAAATAGGAGTCCAATGTTGAATTTTTCTGTTTATTTTGTTTCTTTTGCCTAGGCATGTTGCCACTTAATTACTTGATTTTGGGGCTTGTTGCCACAGCAGGACTCTGCCACCAGACAGGAGAGCTTCCGCCCAAATGTGGGGTCTTCACAACTTCTGCAGGTTGGGTGGCCTCTTTACAGCCTCCACCCACTCTAGCAAATTGGATACCCACCCCAAACCTCCCCCCCAGACCACAATCCAGATCCAGGCAGTTTAAAGCAAAAGCGATTAACCCCCAGACTGATTGCTGGATCTCCCTACAGTTCGCAGACCAGGAGCTAGAGACACCACTGATGCTGCAGAATGGCTTCTGTGCTGGTTTCTTCAGCAGCTTTTCGCCCCCAGGGGAGGAAGCCACATGTTCCCCAAATACTGGTCCCAAAGTCCATAGGGCACTAATCTCTCACTTTGTCCTAGGCATATCTGTGCTGATAATTCTGGAATTGCCACAATTGCTGGTGTTCTGGGGTCCCTCCAGCCGCCTGCTGGCCCAGCCGCACTAGGGCTAAAATCTCGGCTCAAACGGGCCTGGGCTCAGTTCCCAGAGAGCTGCACTGTTGGTTCCCAGTGCTGTGCTGCCTGCTCTCAGAGTGCTGTGCTCACCACTCCCTGCAGGGTTGCCGGGGCTCTCCTCAGCAGGAGGTTAGCTTCTCCGTGTAGTTCCGTGGGTGCTGCGGCTCCAGAAGTTGTTCAGTGTCCCCCCCTACATTGTTTGGAAGCTGTGTGGGGCAGAGCACCCTGGAAGTGCTGTTTCTATTCTGCCATCTTGGCTCCTCCCCACCCTGGGATTTCTTATATGCAGAATAAATGTTTCATGGTCACACATGTCTATATCCTTTTTGTATAGTTGGAAGATATTCTGATTTCTGATTGGTTTGTTCTTATACCAATTATAGCCTCTATAAAATGGTGAGAAGCATTAAAGCATTTCTATTATTTACCAGAGAACAGTATCTTGAATTTTATAGAGCTTGTGTCTTGGACAACTAGGCCAAGATTAATATTTTGAGGCCCTGACCTTAAAAGACATCCCCTTACCAAATGACAAAGTTCTAGATTCTGTGATTTCATCTGTCCCACAGTATTTATAATCATACTGCCAGTTCACATATCCTTTTACCTTCCTTTACATTTCTTAAACATCCTTGCAGACACATAAAAGAATATTACATAAGCAACATTCATCCACAGGTATTCCAGTCCCAAATTCTGTCTATGATATAGTTACGAAAGAAGATTCATTGAACAGGAAGATCATGGCTGTCCTCCAAAATATGAAACTCAAAAGACTACAGATATGTTCCAATCATCCCTAATTTCCTATAACAATCCATTATAAATCTTTAATATATGAATTATTTTCAGCTATTCCAGAATCCACTTATATTTTCAGTCTGTGTCACCTTTGGTGGAAACAATTTCTTTAAGCTTACTACTTGCTGGACAAAATGGTCCTTGCTTTTATGTATAAAAAAAATCCCCCATTGAACTTTGTGTACTTTTATAAAAGTAACAGGTCTTTCCTCATCTTTCTCATATACCTCTCTCTACCATCCCATTTTCCATTGTGAAATATATTCCTGTGTTATATGCTGATTTCCCATACCCTGAATTTTGTCCTCCATTTTCAGTATAGTTCCTGTTGCTTTATTGTGCCTTCCTAAAACTTCCTTATGTTTGTCATTTCAAGCTTACAAGTCAATCCACAATTCAAGGTGAATTCATAATACTCATAGCAGACTATTATAGTATTTTCCGTATCGCTCTCTATCATATCCTCATTTAGGGGAGGAGGGAGGAGGCAACATTGTACATTGAACTGTCCACAATGATGCACTGCTCCTTTTCTAGAGAGGTTACAATGTAGGGAGAAATAAGAATAGTTTCTGGTAATATATTACCTGTCACATAATGATTTTCAAGCACTTTGTTAACAAAGAAAGATTATTACCCTCCATTTAATGGGGATTGAAACAGAGAAGTTAAATTAATTGTCCAAAGTTCTACAGAAAGTTTCAGAGCTAAGAATATTATTCATGTCTTTGTCCCCATGTTCTTTAATTTTAACTATTATCCAACATATCTTTTCAAGCTGTTTTCTGAGCGACATATTGTCTATAACACAAATAGGAGGAGTAACTCATACTCAGTAGCTATATTTACCTGATTTAATCAATTCCCTATCCTTGTAAACTTGGCAATACAGTAGCAGAAATGAGCTGCCTCATTATATTCAACTATGTTCATCTTTTTTTTTCCTTCTTTATTGTGTTACAGCATCCTACCTGGCACAAACTAGAGATCTGGCAATTTTTCATTTGATTCAAGGAATCTATTGATGCCTATATTGAAGCATTTACATTACTTTATTTTTGTTATGAATGGTTTGGGTTGGCTATTGACATTGACCAGACAAATTAGATTGTCAAAACACACATTTTACTTCACTGGCATATGAAATGGAATAGGAATAATAATAGCTGTTTTTATAAGGTACTTTAAGTTTTGCAGAATAACTTACATGTATTATATTTGATCCTTAAAATAGACCTGTGAGGTGGCTGGAAATTATTATTTGCCCCATTTCATATAGAATGAAACAGAGGTTTAGGAAGATAAATGTCTTGGCCAAGGTCAGGCTTCCAGTAAATGACAGAGCTGGCATTTGAAAATGAGTCTTCTGACTTTCTACTTCATTCTCTTGACATGAAAACAGCATAGAAGAGTTGAGCTTTTCCTTTGTTTCCTTTTGGCAGTTCACAAAACCTTTCCACTTCCTTATTTCTTCAATTCAAAATCACTAAAACCTCATTTCCTTGTTTGTTAAGGGAAATGATACATGAGCCTGCTCTTTATTTCATGATTACAGGGTATTTATGTGCTATATATTAATGCTTATGTTAAATCCATAATTATTAAAAAGAAGTTAGAGATGTTGTAAGGAGATACTTAACCATCAAGGTCAGTGTTGTGGAGAATAACCAAAAGCCTTCTTCAGTGATTCTATCAGGGGAAGAATAGTATTTTGTATAGACAACCTAGTGGAAATAAAAGAATATTATGACTTTATTTCCATTATACATATTCTTACTGAATCTTTTTATAAAAGTCATACTGAGATCACTTCATTCAATCATTCATTCATTTTTTCATCCATCCATCCAACCATTCATTCTTTCATTCATTCATTCATGAATCCCATAAAATACCAGCTATCTTGATCTCATTTAGTTTAAGCTATTTATTTTTATAGAGGAAGAAACTGATACCCAGAGAGTTGAATTGACTTCACTAAGATCACAGAACCAATAAGGAGCAGACATAGGATGGGAACTGTTCTGACTCTAATTCATTTAATCCTGTGGTTGCCTGACAAAATGAGAGTAGAGATCTACTAAAAACCAGAACTGACCAGGCTTTGATTAAAATTTTCATTGCTATCTGAAAAATCAGAACATTGACTTTATAGTCTCTCAGGTGACCACTTGTGACTCTTGGGCAAATGGTCAATGAGTCCAATGATCAATCTCTTGTTGATGATTTCTTTTTTTTCCTAGACTCAGAAAACATTTATTGCTATGATAAAGTGCTAGTAATACATCAACCACTCTTGCTCTTCTATAGAATTCTTTATCCGTCTTATTATAAGATGCTTTTCAAGGATCACCTTCTATCTATAAAAAGCCTTCTCTGATCACATACACACACACACACACACACACACACACACACACACACACACATTGACTTCTCCTATAAAATGTAAGCCCTCTGAAAGCAAGGGCAATTTCACTTTTGTTGTTGTCATTATTGAAGTTTTTGTTGTGTCCACATCCCTAGTAGAAAGTCTAGTAGAAAGTAGATGCTTATCAAATGTTTTCTTGGTTAAGAAGTTTCTCTATGCCATTTATTCTTTTGCTTTCCAGAAACCTGGAAACATTTCTTCTTAATTACTGTTTTTGAACATTCTGAATTTTAGATAATCAAAAATAATACTAGAATTATGAGGTTAGCTCTATCTGCAATATTCTCCTGATTTACAAATTCATAAATCCCATAAAAAATTAAATGAGTTTGTTACACTATTACTTTTTTTAACTCCCTCCAGATTGACCCTTTGCAAACATCATTTTCTGTTCTAGAGGTCAACATTTTGTGCCTGAGTTCTTCCAGGGATAGAAATCAAAAATACTATCCTATAGCCTATATATGCAAGTGCATTCTCTCTACACTTTCAAAAATCATAATACTATTTACTCTTCTATTTTTTTTCCAATATAGCTCAAAAAGGGAAGGAAAAGGGAAGAAAAATGTCATCCTTAGCTTTCTTCAAAAAGCCCAAAGGTCACTGTGAGCTTTTGCATTGCTGATAATATTCTTATAGGAAAATTTCACACTTTTGCATTTGTCTTCATTATTGCTTGAACTTCCTTTTCCTTTATTTATTTTTTTAATCTGAGTTGATAGATGAGGTGTCTGTGTTTCCATCTTTGTCTCTTTAAACAACTATCCTTTTTTCATTGAAAAGTTTTCTTTGTATCTTCAATATTTCATTCTTTAGGGTATTCAATAGCTCCTGGCTGAATTCTCCTTAGAAGTTTAGGTTGTAAGGGGCTTATTATCCTTTTGCTGAGTCCTTTGAATTCTGTTGTCTTAAAGTCTATGGTAAATATCACACTATCTCTAGGTTTTCTTTCATTCTCTACCATACATCATAAAAAGAAATGTTGACTTCTTTTCAAGATTCTCAACATTTATAATTCCAGTATACAATTCCTCTTCAGTTAGCATAGATCCACAATGGGAATTTCTCCCTATCTTTAATTACTCAGATTTTTGGTGATTTATTAATGGTGCATTTTTAAGTGACATATCTATAAGGAGACAATTTGGGATCGGGAGTTTGTCCCCTAAATAATAACACTTTGCTTACTTCTCATTTTTTAAATTTCAAAGGACTCCATGACTTGACTACTTTTCTAGCCTCCCTACACTTTTCTTCCCTCCATATATGCTACAATCCAATAATGAAGGCCATTTTGCTCTTTCACACTTTTTTCTAACCCCATTCCTTTTCACTGGCTATACTCTTTCCCTGGGATGCCCAACCCTCTAACTTTGATCTCTTGACTTCTTCAGACTCTTTCAAGATTCATTTCAAAGCCAAATTTCTGCAGATCTTTCCTAGTTCCTCTTCTTTAACCACTCCCTCATCCCTTTGAGAATGCCTTCCATTTATCTTGTATATACATATTTATTTGCATGTTGTGTCTTCCCCACTAAAATATAAGCTCCTTGAGGGCAGGAACCATGATTTTACTTACTGCTTAGTGCAGTGGTAAGCTCATAGTAAGAACTTAATGAATTCTCTCTCTCTCTCTCTCTCTCTCTCTCTCTCTCTCTCTCTCTCTCTCACTGAATTTTGGAAAGCTGGACTATTAGAATCAATGCATTTACTTCCTAGTTATTAACACTGACCAAATAAATTTCTCAAAGCTTCTTATTCCTCATGTATAAAATAGTAATAATAATATCTGCCATGTCCAACTTACAGGATGTTATAAGAAAATAATGAGATTATGGCTATATGTTATAATTTTTTTTGTTTGTTTTTGGAGGGCAATTGGGGTTAAGTAACTTGCCCAAGGTTACACGGCTAGGTTTTTGTTTGTGGTGTTAAGTGTCTGAGGCCGGATCTGAACTCAGGTCCTTCTGACTCCAGGGCGGACACTCTACTCACTGCGCCACCTAGCGGCCCCTATGTTATAAATTTTAAAGAACTATGTAAATAAAAGTTTATCAACTCCACACAGCACAATAAAAATGGTATGCTCTATTTAATGTATTTCAAATTAACTGTATTGTAAGTCTTACTTGATCACAATACTAGCATGTTAATATATGTTTAATTTTATTGAACTCTTCTAACATTCACAACTTTTAAAACATAAAAGGACTATCTTTCATGATATATATTACCCTCTAATTGTCCTTAGTGATGAGTGGCTGTCTCTATCGAGAAAGTCTATATCCTATTGAAAGTATGTCATCTAAAGGATATGGTGCTTCCTTATGAGACAAGGCTTCTTCTAACAAGACAGGGTGTCCCTTGAGGCAGGGTTTTATTAATTAGACAGTATTCCCTAATGACATGGGGTTTCCTCTAATGACATAGAATATCCCTAATTGAGACAAGGTGGCCTTTAATGAGACAGGGTGTAGCTAATGAGAGTATTCCTAATGAGAGGGTGTCTTTTGATGAGATTGGGTGTTCCCTAATGAGACAGGGTATTCTCTAATGAGACATGATTCCTGCTAATGAGACAATTTTATTTTGCCCTGTTTCACTAGGCACGGCCTCAATTTGGGCATGCCAGCTCTGTGCCCTGAAGGAGCAGGACACCCGCTATGAGAGAGGCCACCATTTCTGCTGTCTTTACCACTAAAGTCTTCATCTCCATTTCATGGGAGGAGTGGCACTGATGTGCCTGCAGTATCATGGGTGGACAGGAAATCAATAACAATCACAGATTGAATTTGTCTACTCACTAAAACTTGAACTAGTATCTTCAGTTGAACTTAAACCCAAGGGATATCACAGAAGAAAAAAAAAGAGAATACAGAAAAGGAAGTGATTATGCATTTGAAAGCTACACAAAACAACTTTTTTTTTCCTACAGCAACTTTTTACCTCACTTTTTTCTATCATCACATTTTAAATAATCCACTCTCATGCCTCAACCCTTGTGCTAGAAGAGACTTACATCTTTCTGGTTTCTGGCTTTGACAAATAGATAATAGGTAGCTTTGGAATACTGACTACCATCAGTAGTGGGGGAAGAGAGGAGCACTGAAGGGGCTGTTGCAAATTCCACTCCAGTTCCAAATCTGTAATTAATTATATGATCTTCAGTAAGCAACTTAGCATTTATGGACTCCGTTATCTAACTTGTGGAGATAGTGTGGTGAAAAAAATGATACATCTGAAACATTAGAAGAAGGGATCAAATCCCAGATCAGCCACTTGGCAACATTTTAATTTTATAAAAGTAATTTAGACTTTATGATCCTCAGTTTCCTTAACTGTAATTTTTTAGGATTGGCCTGGATGGGAGCACCACTCACTACTCTAAATTTATTATCCTGTGAAATGCAGATAATAACTATCTTGTTTTTATTTAACAAGTTTATTTAATAATGAAAAGGCATAATGGATGTAAAAATGCAAAATATACAGTGTGTTACTTTAAAAAGGTATTGTTGGGGCAGCTAGGTGGCACAGTGAGTAGAGCACCGGCCCTGGAGTCAGAAGGACCTGAGTTCGGATCCAGCCTCAGACACTTAACCCACACAAACAAAAACCTAGCCGTGTAACCTTGGGCAAGTTACTTAACCCCAATTGCTTTAAAAAAAAAAAAAAGGTATTGTTGTCATTTGACCCATCATAAAGAATAGCTTGAGATAAAGTTAAAAAAAAAAAGATGTCCTCACTTGGATCTATCTCATACTAATATCTTGGACCATCAAACAGAACAATAAAGGATCTCAAGCTTATGCAACATGATTATTTATTAAATGATCTCAGCATATTTAACTTGGATGGGGGAAAAAGACTAGGAGGGTAAAATGAGAGTAGTAATCAAGTATTTGAGAGACTACATATGAAACTGACACTTGTTTTGTTTGGCTCCAGTGGCAGAATGAGTAGAAATGGATAGAAATAAAAATAGGATAATTTAGTTTTGATGTAAAGATTATTCTTAATAATCAAATTTATTTACATGTAGAATGAGCTGACTTAGGAGGTAGTTGGTTCCTGTTCTTTGGGGGGTATTCTGACTCTTGCTGGATGAGTAATTATTGAGCATATTGTAGAGGGAATTAGTTTGTTCAGATATGGATTAGACTGATTGATATTGAAATTGCTTATAATTGAAGTCTTTGATGCTGTCATTTTGTGATTCCCAGCCCAAATCTAAAGGTACATGATAGTTCATTTTTCAATCAACATGCTCTGTCTCTCTCTCTGTCTGTCCCTCTATATGTCTGTCTATCTCTTTTTCTGCCTCCCTTCCTTTTTCTCCTTCTCCCTCCCTCCCTGTCTCTCTTCCACTCAGTGTTGAAATATGCTTCTAAAAGAGAACCCTAACCCTAACCCTAACAACTTAGAATGGTGGATGGGTCCATGGAATCTTAGATTCACATAATCATGGTGATGCATGGGGTCCCAGGAGTCCATCCACTCCATCTCTGTGATGTAGGTATCTCTTCTACTGTGCCCCTGTCATATAGTCAGAGAGTTCTTGCTTTAATGTCTCTACTGATGGTGAATTGTTCCTTACTGCAATCAAAGTCAATGTCAATCAATAAACATTTGTTAAGTGCTTAACATATGATAGGCACCATGGTAAACACTGGAGATTTTTAAAAAAAGAGTAAAAGAGTCCCTGCCCTCCATGGATCCACAATCTAAAGAGACAAAGTATCCATAGTATATATGAAGATCCTTAGTCCCTAGACTAGAATCCTGACTGCAACTATCTCAACTGTGCTACCTGGGATAAGTCATAATCCTATGTGCCACAGTTCCCTTACTCTATAAAATCAGGAAATTGAACTAAATAAGCTACCAGCTATAAATGCACTTAATTTACTAAGTTTAGGGTATACTGGTGTGGCAGAGAACCTGACAGAGAAGGGGGAACTTGGAAGTCAGGACTTAATGCCACTAAATAGGCATTAAAATATGTTTTTTCACAATAGCACTTTAGGATCTCAAATTTTATTGTACTGTAGTGATTATTAAAATTAGTTGGTAGCAGTTAAAAGTAGAAAAGATCAGTGGAGACTAGGTAAGGGAGAATGAGAAATAACCAAATTTAATAGCATAGCACTTGACAAATCCAAAAGAAGAAATTACTGGAAGAATTCTTTTTTTTGATAAAAATTACTAGAAAAACTGGGAATGTTTTATTCGTGGAAACAAATTGCAAGGAATAGTATAGTAAATTCAAAATGGCCATGGGATCTCAATAGTAAAGTTCATACAAAAATATACAAATGGATAAATAAATGAAAATAAATGAAGAAACAGAAATAAATAAATAGGTGGGTATCGAAAAAGGGTAGATAGACAAGAAAAAGGGAGAGAAGGAGGGAGGGAGAGAGAGAAAGAAAGGGATGGTGGAAGAGAGAGAGAATGAAAACCTGATCAGGTGTCTTTCATAGCTCTGGGTAGCAGGTTCATAGATTCATCCTAAACCACATAAGGAATAAAAACACAGTTATGAAACAGATAAATTCAATTAAATGAAATTAATTATTATTAATTATTATTTAAAAGAAAAGCCTTTCAGCTTTAGCACAAGCAAAATTAATGTAATTAGTATGATAAAGAAAGTTGTCAGTTATGGAAAAAAAGTCTTTGATTCAAATATATGATAATATGGTAGTGTCCTTGATATATAGATTTTTGATAAAAATCTATAAAAAGAAAAGCCTTTCCCCACTAGAGAAGTGGTAAAATGATAAGTTGTAAAATAATTTTCAAAGAAAAAATTTCAAACTTTTATCAGCCATATGAAAGAATGATCCAGATTTCTCTGGTAAATGAAATACAGATCAAAACAATGATAAAATTTTACTTTATACTCAACAAATTGGTTACAGATAAACAAAAGGTGGAATTAATCAATGTTTGAAGGATTGAAGAAAGAAGGATATACTGTTGGGACAGCTATGAATTGGTCTAAATATAACTAAAATTTATGAAATATACATTTTATTTATTTATTTAAAATTTAAATTTAAAATTTTAAATATTTATAAAATAAACTAAAATTTGGAATAATGCTAAGAAAATAATCAAAAGTTTCATAACCTTTGACCCAGAGACCCCATCTCTATGCATATTTCCCAAGGAGGCTACTGATAAAAAGAATAGCCCCGGGGCTGCTAGGTGGCGCAGTGAGTAGAGCGTCAGCCCTGGAGTCAGAAGGACCTGAGTTCAGATCCGGCCTCAGACACTTAACACACACACACACACACACACACACAAATAAAACCTAGCTGTGTGACCTTGAGCAAGTTACTTAACCCCAAATTGCCCTCCAAAAAGCAAAAAAAAAAGAAGAATAACCCCATATGCATTACAATATTTATAGCAACACTCAGGAAAATCAAAAAATTAGAAATAGAATAGATGCTATTTATTGGGGATTGATTAAAACAGTTTTGGCACATGAATTTAATTGAACATTACTGTATTATAAGAAATAATGAATATGATAAGTGGATAGAAGAATGCAAAGACATATGAAACAATGAAGGGCTATGTAAGCAACATAGCATAACTATGACAACGTAAATAGAAACAACTCAACAACTGAATTTGGATACTATGAAATGCTAATGACCAACCTGGAACCAAAGAAGAGATAGAAGCATGAGGGAAGGAAACAATCATTTAAGCTTCCATTATGAGCCAGGAACAGCAAACATTATCTTATTGATCTTTCCAAACACCTCTGAGAAGTTGGTATTATTTTTCCCATTTTACAGTTGAGAAAACTAAAGCAAAATGAGAATAAGTGACTTGCCCAGGGTCACACAGCTAGTGAATGTCAGAGGCCAGATTTGGACTCAAATCTTACTGTAACAAGGCCTCGTGTTCCAGCCACTGTACCACCTGGTCACTTCCCCCACTATTCCTTGCTGAGATCATAAACCATGAATGTGAAACACTCCACATAATGTATTAATCAGGCTTGCTGAACTGGTTTTTTCCCCATCTCTCTCTGACTCTATTTGTCTCTGTCTTTGTGTCTCTGTGTGTCTGTCTCTCTCTCTTTCTCTCTGCCTCTCTCTCTCTCTCTTTCCTTCTCTTTTCTTTGTTATAAGGAATAACTCTCTAGAAGTGGGAAAGACAGATTGAGAATTGTTGGCAAGAAAAATTAATAGACCAATATGACTTTTATTTTTAAAATACATGTTTCCAAAGATACTACTGTTTTAATTGATATTAGAAAATTCAAAGTGCTCATGATTGTAGTTTATTTGTTTGTTTTTATTTCAAATCCATTTCAATGTAATTTGAGCCAAGAGCTCTAGGAATTAGTTTCTTCTCAATGCAAACACAATTATATCTCCCTCATCTTCATATGTCTTGTTCATATTTGTGGTTTTATCTCTGGCTTCTAACCTCTGCCATTGAGATGGTTTCTTGGTTTACTTACCCCTAGAAAACCTTCCCCACCAGTACTCAGTGACCACAGATGCTTCTTACTATTACAGAACCAAAACATAATTAGAAAGATAAATCTGTTCAGTGGGGGTTGGAGAGAGGTAGTGTTGGGTTAAGTCCCTAAAGCAAATGTACCTTTATGTGAGGACAGGAAGGTGTGGAGTGGGAATTATCTTCTGGTTTGGATTACTTGATATATTGTTATGATCTTTTAGTACTAAAAATCAAGTAGGTGATAGTTGAGTCACACATTTTATATGGGTATAATCGTGTATGTATATAAAATCATTGTTTGAAATAAATTTTCTTCACTCTTTACAAGCAATTTATATTGAGGACTCAATGAAACACAAAGTCTTGCTATGTGAATTTTAATCTTAAACTTTTGTGCAGAAATTTTGTCACATATATTGTGTAAAGATAGGAAACTTGCTACTGAATAATCACATTTTATGCATAAAATAATATTCACAGCATGCTGCTGGGCAAAGATCACTGAACTGGGAGACAGCACTTGAGTTCTAGTTCAGGCTCTAACAAACTGTGTGACCTTGGGCAAGTAACTTCATCTCTGTGGGTCTCAGACTCCTCACCTGGAAAATGAGGGGCTTAGACTCAGTGATCTTTAAGGTCCATTCCAGGTCTAAAATTCAATGATTCTAAGTAATATGTACTTGTTGAAAAACTCTAAATACAAATCCATGAATAATAAAGTGATTTTGATTCTCTCCCATCCTTAGGGAAGATAGGAAATTTTCCGAAATGTATACATAGTTGGATTGCATTTTTTTAAATTTATATAAAGGGAACACAGGGGGAATGGAATCACATCCACTGATCCTCAGAAGCCATATACACCCACACTACCACATAGACACATAGAATCTCTCTCTCTCTCTCTCTCTCTCTCTCACACACACACACACACACACACACACACACACACACACACACACCCCTTACAGCACAGGATTATTTCTTCAATTTCCAAATTATACCGTAAAGTCCTCTCATCTGCTCCCTGCCTCCACCTACCCCACCCCACTCCCATTCCCATTCCTCAGATAGAGAAGCTTCCAACCCTATATAATTCACAACTCTAAATCAGCCTGACCAAATGAAACCACCTGATGACAGCAGAAGCCTGTTTTGTTTTGCTATTCCGACCTCTACTTTCAAAATTACAAATCTTCTTGGCTCACAGTAAGCATCACAGTGGTCCAGGACTCCAGAAAATTATAAAACTGCCAACATATTTTTCCTCCATATTTTTTATGGTTATATAATGATGATGATGATGATGATGATGATGATGATGTGATATGATAATGATTATGATGATGCATAGGCACATACATAAGAGCATAGATTTAGAGCTAGAAAGGATGTTAGAGGACAGCTAGTCCAACCACCTCATTTTACAGATAAACAAATTGAACCTCATAGGGGCTAAGGCCTTGCCCAAGGTCATATGTATAATAAGTGATTGAGGATATGAAGCCATGTTCCCTGACTCTAAAACTAGTGTTTTGTCCACAATACCACACACTACTCTGAATGCCATCCTATGAAGTAAGAGTACAGAGGGGAAACCGAGGTTCAGAGAACTGAAGAAACTTGCTTAGGGACAAGGTAATAAGTATGATAGGACAGATTTACATTCATATTTCCTGAAGGGAGGCTGTGTTCTTATTCTTATTGTTGTGGAATTCAGTCATGTCCGACTCTTCATGACCCCATGGACTATAACACTCCAGGCTCTTCTATCCTCCATCATCTCTCGAAGTCTGTCCTAGTTCATGTATATTGTTTCCATGACATTTTCTATCCATCTCATTCTCTGGTGTCTCATTTTCCATTTGCCTTCAATCTTTCCCAACATCAGGATCTTTTCTAATGAATGCTATCTTCTCATTATGTAGCCAATGTATTTAATCTTCTGCTTCAGTATTTGACCTTTCAGTGAATAGACTGAATTAATTTCTTTAAGTATTGACAGATTTGATCTCATTGCTGTCCTAAAGACTCTCAAAAGCCTTCTCCAGTACCACATTTCAAGAGCATCCATTCTGCAGTGCTAAGCTTTCCTCATACTCCTACTCTCACAATTGTACGTTGCTACTAGAAAAACCATAACTTTGACTACACAGACCTTTGTTGGGAAAGTGACATCTTTGCTTTTTAGTATGCTGTCCAAATTTGCCATAACCTTACTTTCAAAGAGCAAGCATCTTTTAATTTCATGGTTGCAGCCACCATTTGCAGTGATCTTTGAGCTCAAGAATATAATATCTGACAGTTTCCATTTCTTCTCTCTCCATTTGCTAGGAAGTGATGGAACCAGTTTCCAAGATCTTAGTTTTATTTTTTTTTTGTTTATGTTAAGTTTCAAGCCAGATTTTCATACTCTCCTCCTCCAATCTCATTAAGAAGCTTCTTAAGTCTTCACTTTTTGCCATCAGAGTGATATCGTCTGCATTTGTAAGATCGTTGATATTTCTCCTGGCAGCCTTTAATTCTATTTTTTTTATTTATCAAGCTTAGCATTTTGCATGATGTACTTTCCATATAAGTTAAATAAATAAGGTGACAACATACAGCCTTGTTGTGTACACCTTTCCCAATCTTAAACCAATCAGTTCTGTTTGGTTCTGACTGTTGCTTCTTGGCCTGCATACAGGGTGATGAGATGTGTTGTGAGTAGAATGAAGAGTAGGAATTTAGGAGATAGTGAGGAGGGAGAAGGGTTAAGACTTGGTGACTGACTGAATATAGAACATGAGTGAGAGTGAAGAATTAATGATGGTTCCTCAAACTCATAACCTTTTCAACTTCCTTAGACAGTAGAGCTGACTATAGCATAATGTGACAGAGTGCTGGAGTTGGAGCCAGGAACACTTGGCTTCCAATCTCACAACTAAGTCATGGTTTTTGTTTTTTCTCATGTAGTTTTTGTCTCATGTAGTTTTCATTTATGATTTCTTGAAAAATAGCTCTGAAAAATCAGGTTTTGATAAAGCCCATTGGGATTCAAATGGAGCTATTTGACTAAGCCTTTAAATTCAAACCACTCTGGCTCTCACTGATTGGTCAATAATAGGTCCCAGTCCAAGTTTTAGTTGCTCATTGTTTGGATTTTGTTACCTCATAGTGAGTGCAAATAGCAATTGTTTCTGTTCTGGCTAGAAATTCTGAGGTTCTTCCCCTCCTAGACTGATTCTTTTGTGAAGGCAAACTAGGCAATCTTTTTTCTCAATTGTTACCTAGCTTTTAATTAATGAATGGGTGCTACCTCAGACAAACTGAGACCAAGGAAAGACTTTAACTTAAAATGGCCAAAGTCTTACACTGAATCCTGGGTCACTGCTAGTAGTCGTGGCCTATGTTTTTGCCACTGGACTTCATTGACTCTGGACGAGAGAATGAGGCTAGTGACTTTGCATAGCTCTACCTCACTTAAATCCAATTCACTTGCAAGTCAAGTCATCACCTTTCTGGTCCTCTTCAAGAATGAAGGATGAACAACAGCAACATTTCCTAGCTTTATGACTATGGACAACTAAGTTAACTTCAGTTGGTCTCAGTTTCTTCATTTGTAAAAGAAATATATGTAACCCTTAGCCTGAGACCATTATTGTAAAATCAAATTTTAAAAAAGCATATTATTTAGTTGTTTCAGTCATATCCAACTTTTTATGACCCCATTTGGGGTTTTCTTGGCAAAGATATCAGAGTGGTTTATCATTTCCTTCTCCAACTCATTTTACAGATGAGAAAACTGAGGCGCACAGGATTAAGTTGTTTGCCTAGGGTAACACATCTAGTAAGTTTCCAAGGTCATATTTGAACTCAAGTTTTCCAGAACACAGGCCCAGCACTCTATTTACTGCCCCACCTAGCTGCCCCCAAATAATATATACAAAGTACTTTATAGATATTAGAACAACATATAAATGTGAGTTATTATTTTTATTAGTAGTAGGATCTGTCAGAGCTTATGATCTTTGGGTCAGTAACATGATGAGATATCTAAAAATTACATTAGTGGAAGTTGTAAGTAAATAATAAAAGGAAAGATATTAAAGTTATATACAGGGTACAAAATGTTATTTTAGATAAGAGGAGAGAGAAAGAACAAATTAAACTTCACAAATGTCCTCTGTTTATACTTTATCATTAAAAGATTAATGATAATAACTAGACCTTCATCACCTTATTGTGGGTTGTTGCTACCTTCTCTCACCACTCTGATCTCTTTTCCTCAATACATCCAAAGTTCTGGTATCAGGTTGATTATTTTTTAGAATTTGCTATACTGTGACATAAAATCCTTCTAATATTCCAACTGCCTATAGAGGAAATAATAAAACTACTCATATGTAGATAGAGCTTTTTCAGTTTATAGAGAACTTTCCGTACAGGAAAATAATCAACAACAGAAACAAACTATGAGAAAATGTATGTTTATCCCAATCACATCAGTGCACTTTCTCGACTAAACTATTCTCTTTGTCCCATGAATGTGCCAAATAAACATTTATGTTTCTCTTCCTTCATTCCAGACTGCCTCAGCTTCAGCATATCTATTATTTTCATTCTTTCTTTTAAAAAAAAAAGGATTTTATTTTTCACCAGTTACATGTAAAAAAATGTTTAACATTCATTTTTAAGACTTTGAGTTTCAAATTCTCTTCCTTTCTCCCACACACCCTGCCCCCCAGCCCCAGTGAGAAGGCAAGCACTTCAATACAAGTTACATATATGTAGTCATGCTAAACATTCCCATAACTGTCATGCTGTGAAAGAAAATGAACCAAAAAAACAAGCTCAAGAAAAATAAAGTAATATAAAAGTATAAAATAAATATGTATGTAAATATATAAAATAAAGGAGAAGTATTTATAAATTATGTCTCAATCTGCATTCAGACACTATAAGTTCTTTCTTTGGGGATGGATTTTTCATCATAAGACCTTGAGAGTTGTTTCGGATCATTGTATTGTTGAGAATAGCTAAGTCATTCGCATCTGATAAACTCGCAGTATTGCTGTTACTTTATATATAGTACACTTCACTTTGCATCAGGTCATGCACATCTTTCTAAGTTTTTCTGAGAGCATCTTGCTCATCATTTCTTATAGAACAATAGTATTCCATTAAATTAGCATTCCACAATTTGTTCACTCATTCCCCAATTGATGGATGTCTCTTCAACTTCCAATTCTTTGACACAAAAAATAGCTGCTATAAATGTTTTTGTGCTTATAGATCCTTTTCCTATTTGTTTTTTTTTTATTTTGGGGGGATATAGACCTAATGGTAGCATTGATAGCTCAAAGGGTATGCCATGGTTTTATAACCATTTGGGCATAGTTCCATAGTGCTATACAATGGTTGAATCAGGTTACAACTCCATCAGCAATGCATTAATGCCTCATTTTTCCATATCCCTTCTACCATTTGTCATTTTCCTTTTCTGTTCTATTAGCTAGGCTAATAGGTATGTGGTAGTACCTCAGAATTGTTTTAATTTACATTTCTCCAATCAATAGCGAACTAGAAAAAAAATTTTTCATATGGCCACAGATAGCTTTGATTACTTTGTCTAAAAAACTATTCATAGCTTTTGGCCATTTTTAAATGGGGGGATGGCTCTCATATTTTTCAAATTTGACCCATTTCATTATACGTTTGAGAAATGAGGACATTATCAGAGAAAATTCCTTTAATTTTTTTTCACAATTACTATTGCTAACTGTATTTCCCTCCATCCTATTACACCCACCTCTGTTTATTCTATTCTCTCTCTCTCCTTTCACTCTGGGCCTCCTCAAAAGTGTTTTGTTTCTGACTACCTTCTCCCCCAATCTGCTCTCCCTTCTATCATCCCTGCCCCACTTCACTTATACATTTCCCTTCTTACTTTCCTGTAGGGTAAAAAAGATTTCTAGACCCAGTTGCATGTGTTATGTTATTCCCTCTATGAGCCAATTCTGATGAGAGTAAATTTCACTCACTTCCCCTCACCTTCCCCCTGTAAAAAAATTTTCTTGCCTCTTTTACCCTAGCTCTCCCTTTCCCTTTTTCCAGGTACATTCCTCTCTCATTCTTTAATTTTATTTCTAGAGATCATCCCTTCATGTTCAACTCACACCTCAGCCCTCTGTCCATCTAGACTCCTTCTAACTATCCTAATAATGAGAGATGTCTTATGAGTTACAAAAATCATCTTCTGCTACAGAAATGTAAACAGTTTAACCTCATTAAGGTCCTTATGATTCCCTTTTCTATTTAGCATTTTTATGCTTCTCTTGAGTATTATATTTGAAAGTCAAATTTTCTTTTCTTTTTTTAATTAACTATTTCCTTTTTAATTTTTAAAACATTTGTTTTTAAAACTTTGAGTTTTATATTTTTCCCTTCCTCCCTCCTCACCCACCCCCACTGGAAAGACAAGCAATTCGATATAGTTTGTACTTGTGCAGTTACCCAAATCATTTCCATAGTTGTCATACTGTGAAAGACAAACTATATTTCCTACCATCCTATCCTACCCCCCCCCACTTATTCTATTTTCTCCTTTGACCCTATCCCCTTTCAAAAATGTTTGCTTCTCCCTCCCCCCAAAGATTCTATCCTAGTCCTGCTTCTCTTCTCTTATATTACATTATTTAGCATAGTGATCTCATCTGCTCCCATAAATTCACTTACCTCTTTGCAGATGATTCTCAGATATTTTCATGCAACATAACGTTTCTCTTTCCTTCCAGTCTTGCATCTCCAGTGGTACACCTCTATAATGTCCAATAGACATCTTAAACGCAATACATCCAAAGCTGAACTCTTTACCTTTCTCCAAAAACCCTTTAAAAAGAGGAAATATTGGGGCGGCTAGGTGGCATAGTGAGTAGAGCGCTGGCCCTGGAGTCAGAAGGACCTGAGTTCGGATCTGGCCTCAGACACTTAACACACACAAAAACAAACAGAAAAAAAAAAAACCTAGCCGTGTGACCTTGGGCAAGTTACTTAACCCCAACTCCCCTCCAAAAAAAAAAAAAAGAGGAAATATCATCTTTCTAATCACCCAGCCCTGCAACCTAGGCATCATCTTCAACCCCTAACCCTCTCTTAGTCTCCATATTAAATAAATGTTTCTTCATTTTATTTTCTTAATTTTTGAACTTAAGTACAGAATTTATTTTTCTTGAGCTTAACTGTAGGAATTAGATTTGTCACTACTAAATTTTATAGATTTGGCCTAATGTTCCAGTCCATCAAGATCTTACAAAACTATAATTCTTTTATCTATGAATAAATGGAGTAATTCCACTTAAATTCAAGACTAATCTGTACATTACATGAGAATGCTTTTTTGTTTTCATCTACCTAACACATTCAAGAAGGAAAAAGACAAATCCTTATGACATATCATAATTCCATAGACATCTCCCTTCAGAGTCAATATTATTTTGTTGTGGTTATTTCATAGGAATCTATCTAAATACATTGCCTTCTGGTCATCATTTGAGAATCTTTTGGATTTGTTGTTGAATTCATACCCAAGGTCACACTGATAAGGAGCAGATAAAAACCAGACTATGGTGGTTCTTGGATGACACACATACAAGTATAATCACCAGACCCATCCTTGAAGCCTTTCCAGCATGTTATGATCTACTAGAATTTGAAGCCCACTGACATTCTATTCAAGAGCCCAGGGTCACTTCCTCACCATGATGAAATACTATTTGGTGAAATACCACTCAAGAAAGATGGCAGAGGAGAAGCACAAACTCTCATTCCGATCATTTCCAAGACATGTAAAAATTAACTATAAACAAACTCTAGAGCTACAGAACCCATAAAGTGACACAGAGAAATAAATCTCCTGCTGAAGGAAGCCCAGCAGGCTGGCAGGAAGGGTCTATCAGACCAAGTGGGATCTGAGCACAGTCAGGCCCAAACCACCTGGTTCTAGCCCCAGGACAGCCCCAATCAGCGGCCACGTGAGCAGACTTCAGGAGACTAAATCATCAGTAGCTGTGGCAATTTACACACTTCTCAAACCTTAAACACCAAAAACAAAGTAAAAGCTTAGTGCTGAACACTATTGGAAGAGGAGAGTACTGAAGAGTGTGGTCCAGTCCCTGCCCCCAGGGTGAGAAGTGGCCCAAGACACAGCAGCTGTGCAGCTGCTGCTGTGTGGCTACTTCCAGAGCTCCTGGCCTGCAGATAGCAGGGGAACCAAGCATTCATTGAGAGGGTAATTGCTCTTGCTTTAACCTGCTTGGATCTGGTTCACAGTCTTGAGTGGTGGTCCTGGGGTGTGTGACCAGTGAGCCAAAGCTGGTGGGGGCTGTAGAGAGGATGCCCAACTAACAGATCTAGTAGCTTTGAAAACCCCAGCAATTTAGGACATAGTTCTCTCCATTCTGGAAGCAAAGTTCTACCATGGCAAAGAGCTCAAAAGTTAAGCAATTGGCTGGCAATATAAGCAAGTAATGGAAGCACAAACAGACCATAGAATTCATTTTGGGGGACAAAAGAGATCAAGGTATGTAGTGGGAGGAAGACAGCAAAGTCAGAACTCCTACATCAAAAGCCTCCAAGAAAAAATATGAATTGTAACAGGCCATGGACGAGCTCAAGAAGGATTTTGAAAATCAAGTGAGAGAAGTATAGGAAAAATTGCAACAGCCTCTTTTTTTTTTTTTTTGGAGGGCAATTGGGGTTAAGTAACTTGCCCAAGGTCACACGGCTAGGTTTTTGTTTGTGTGTGCATTAAGTGTCTGAGGCCGGATCCGAACTCAGATCTTTCTGACTCCAGGGCCAACGCTCCACTCACTGCGCCACATAGCCACCCCTGCAACAGCCTCCTAAGGAGACCCAAAAACACACTGAGGAAAATAACACTTTGAAAAATAGACTAACTCAAATGGCAAAAGAGGCTCAAAAAGCCAGTGAGAAGAAGAATGCCTTAAAAAGCCAAATTTGCAAGTTTTACATATACATTCATATTAAACATATTTTCAAATTAGTCATATTTTAAAGAAGAATTAGATTCAATGGGAGGAAGCACAAGAAAAAAATGAGAGAGAGAGAGAGAGAGAGAGAGAGAGAGAGAGAGAGAGAGAGAGAGAACAAATAGCAAATATTATGCTTTGATCTGCATTTAGACTCCACAGTTCTTTTCTTGGATGTGGATAGCACTTTTCATCATGTGTCTTTGGTAGTTGTCTTAAATCCTTGCATTGCTGAGAATAGTCAAGTCTATAAAAGAAAGTCATCCCACAATGTTGCTATTACTGTGTTCCATCAAATTCACATACCAAAATTTGTTTGGCCATATAGGGAGGTAAATAGTTCAACTTCGATAAGTTCCTTATGATTTCTTTTCCCTGTTAACCTTCTCAAGTTTCTCTTGCTTCTTGTATCTGAATGTCAAATTTTCTATTCAACTCTGGTTTTTACATCAAGAATGCTTGAAAGCCCTCTACTCCACTTAAAGACCATATTTTCCCCTGAAACATGATACTTATTTTGCCAAGGTGATTCTTGGTTTTAATCCCAGCTCCTTTAACCTCTGGAAAATCATATTCCAAACCCTTTGATACCTCAGTGTAGAAGCTGCCAGATCTTGTGTTATCCTGATTGTGTTTCTTCCTGGCTGCTTGTAATATTTTCTCCTTGATCTAGGAATTCTGGAACCTAGCTATAATATTCCTAGGAGTTTTCTTTTTGGTATGTTTTTCAAGAGATGATCAGTAGATTCTTTCAACCTCTATTTTGCCCTCTGGTTCTAAAACATCAGGGCAATTTTCCTTGAGAATTTCTTGAAGGAGGATTTCTAGATTCTTTTTTTGATCATGGCTTTCAGGTAGTCCAATAATTTTAAAATTATCTCTCCTGGATCTATTTTCCAGGTCAGTGTTTTTCCCAATGAGATATTTCACAATGCCTTCTATTATTTCATTTGTTTGGATCTGTTTAATAGTTTCTTGATTTCTCATAATGTCACTAGTTTCCATTTGCTCCAGTCTAATTCTGAAGGAATGGTTCTCTTGATTGAACTTTTTTTTTTTTTTGCTTTTTGGAGGGCAATTGGGGTTAAGTAACTTGCCCAAGGTCACACAGCTAGGTTTTTTGTTTGTTTGTTTGTGTGTGTGTGCGTTAAGTGTCTGAGGCCAGATCTGAACTCAGGTCCTTCTGACTCCAGGGCCGACACTCTACTCACTACGCCACCCAGCCGCCCCTCTTCAGTGAACTTTTGATAGTCTTTTTCCATCTGGCAAATTCAGATTTTTAAGTCATTCTTCTTCTCATTGCCTTTTTGAGCCTCTTTTGCCATTTGAGTTAGTCTGGTTTTTTTTTGTTGTTGTTGTTTTTGTTTTTTAAGAAATACATTTTATGAGGAAATTACAGGAGTTGTCCACCAAGAGAAAAGCAGTAAAAGGGTTCCCCCTACCCCCCTTTCAACTTTTCATACCAATTGGATGTCAAAGGGGAGGAAGAATTTCTGTGCTCCTAATTCTATGGAAACTGCATGGGGAAGACATGGAGAACCATTCGATTCCTTCTTGTTTGTCTTTGATAGCGACCCAGAAGCGCTCTTCCAAGGAGAGCTCACTGATCAAATCGGTGATGGCATTAGTGAAAGCTTCTTGAGGGCTGTAATCCGGAGTGGTCTGTACACGAATGATGACTTTGTGTTCCAGTGGGTGGGGGAAATATTAAGAAATATTAAGCCATAAATGTCAAAGAGAAGGTGAGAGGTCAGTGGACTTTGTGAGCAGGGGGTCTTGAAGCTGAGCCACAGTGGCCCTTGCCACATGGCTGCTTCAGAGATCTTGTCCTATAGATTGAAGGGGGACCAAGTGACTAGTCTGAGGGGTAATCACTCTTGCTTTAACCTACTTATATCTGGATCACTGTCTAGGGTTGAGGTCCTAGCATGAGTGATCAGGTGCCAAAGCTTCTGGAGACTTCAGAGAGGGCAGCCAACTAATAGCTCCAGCAGCTGGGAAAACCTCAGCAATTTGGGACAAAGCTCTCCTATCTGGAAACAGAGTTCTATTGTGGCAAAAAGCTCAAAAGTCAACTAATCGAGTGGCAATATGAGCAAGCAAAGGAAGCAAAGTAAATGTAGTGACCCAACTCTAGATTCCTTTCTTGGGGACCAAAAGGATCAAAGTGTGGAATAGGAGAAAGAAAACAAAGTCAGAGCTCCTGTACTAAAAGCTTCCAAGAAAAATATGAGGGGTGGAGTCAAGATGGTAGAGTAGAAACAGCACTTCTGCAGAGCTCCAACACACACCACTTCAAAATTATGTAAAAAGGGAACTCTGAATGACCTCTGGAGCTCCAGAACCCACAGAATGACACAGAGAAGCTAACCTCCCACTGAGGACAGCCCATCAGCCCAGCAGGGAGTGGTCAGCAAAGAACTCTGGGAGCTGAGCCCAAGTCCACATGAGTCACAGTTTTAGCCTGAGGGCCGCCAGACCAGCAGCCTGCTGGAGGGACCCCAGAACACCAGCAGCTATGGTATTTCCAGAATTATCAACACATAGAGGACAAGGATAAAGTGAGAGGTTTGTGCCCTATGGAATTTGGGACTGGTTAGGAGAATGAGTCAGCTTTTTCCCCTGTGTACAAGAAGTCATTGAGGAGCTGGTGCAGCTTGCCCCACATTGCCATGTTACAGTTTCAGCTCTTGGCCTGTGAACTGTAGGGGGATCCAGGAATCAGTCTGGGGGGTAATCACTCTTGCTTTACCCTTCTTGGATCTGGATTGCAGTATGGCATGGAGGTCTTGGGGTGTGTGACCAGCTTGTCAGAGTGTATGGAAGCTCCACAGAGGCCACCCAACTAATACCTCCAGAAGTTGAGAAAACCCCAACGTTTGGGACAGAAGTTCGCCTGGCTGGTGGCAAAGTCCTACTGTAGCAACAAGCCCAAAAGTCAAGTAATTGAGTGGCAACATGTCTAGGCAAAAAAAAAAAACAAAATAAACAGAAAAATGCAACGTTAGACTCCTATTTGGGGGGCAAAGAGGATAAAATCATGGAACAGGAGGAGACTGTGAGGTCAGAAATCCTGCACCAAAAGCCCCAAATGAAAATATGAGCTCATTACAGGCCATAGAGGACCTTAAGAAGCAGATAAGAGAAGTGGGGGGAAAACTGGTAAGAGAAATGAGAAAGATGAAAGAAAAGTATGAAATGAGACTCAATAGCCTGACTGAGGAAAATAACACCTTAAAAAATAGATTAACTCAAATGGCAAAAGAGGCTCAAAAAGGCAATGAGGAAAAGAATGCCTTAAAAAGCCAAATTTGCCAGATGGAAAAAGAATCTCAAAAGCTCACTGAGGAGAATCATTCCTTCAGAATTAGACTGGAGCAAATGGAAGCTAGTGACTTTATGAGAAATCAACATGCTGTTAAGCAGATCCAAACAAATGAAAGAATAGAAGGCAATGTGAAATATCTCATAGGAAAAAACACTGACCTGGAATATAGATCCAGGAGAGATCATTTTAAAATTATTAGACTACCTGAAAATCATTCTCAAAGAAAGAACCTAGAAATCATCCTTCAAGAAATTCTCAAGGAAAATGGCCCTGATGTTTTAGAACCAGAGGGCAAAATAGAGGTTGAAAGAATTCAGCAATCACCTCCTGAAAAAGATCCCCCAAATAAAACTCCTAGGAATATTTTAGCCAGGTTCCAGAATTCCCAGATCAAGGAGAAAATACTCCAAGCTGCCAGGAAGAAACAATTTCAATATTGTGGAAACACAATCAGAATAGCCCAGGACCTGGCAGCTTCTACACTGAGGGATTGAAGGGCATGGAATATGATATTCCAGAGGTCAAAAGAGCTGGGATTAAAACCAAGAATCACCTACCCAGAAAAACTGAGTATCATGTTTCAGGGGGAAAATTGGTCATTCAGTGGAATAGAGTACTTTCAAGCATTCTTAAGGAAAAAACCAGAGTTGAAGAAAATTTGACATTCAGACACAAGAAGCAAGAAGTGCTTGAGAAGGTAAACAGGGAAAAGAAATCACTATGAACTTATCAAAGTGGAACTATTTACATTCCTACAGAGAAAAACAATAACTGCAACTGATGAAACTATTCTCAGTATGAAAATAGTGGAAGAAGGGTATATGGGCATATGAATACATATGTGAATGTGTGTATATATGTTTTCAGGTATACATAGACAGAGGGCACAGGTTGAATTAATTAGGAAGGAATGATACTTAAAAGGTGAGGTTAAGAGGTAAGAGAGTAATGTGGTGAGGGGGAATGGGGAGAGACAATTGGGTGAACTGTTTCTTGTAGAGGAGGCAGGGGAAGGTGGTTGCAGGGGAGGGGAAGAACAGGGAGGCAAAAAGGCAAAACCTTATTCTCATTGAATCTGGACCAGGGAGAGAATGATATGCATACTAAATAGGGTGTCCCACCCTATAGGAGCATGGGCAGGGGAGGGGATGGTGGAAGGTGGTGGAGGGGAGGGTGGGGTGGGTGAGGGGGGAGGGAAGTTGGAAGCACCCACTTTTGAAAAGGGACAGGATCAAGGTGGGGAGTGGACCAGGTGGGAGGTGGGATTCAAGGGAGGGAAATATAGTCAGTCTTTTATAATATATCTATTATAGTAGTGTTTTACATAGCTACACGTGTACAGCATATACTGAATTGCTTATCTTCTTTTTAAAATCAAATTTTTAAAATATATATATATAAATACTATTATTAATACTATTTTGCATATAATTGGGAGATAAGATATGCAGGCAAGGGGGCTTGGGGATTCACCTTGATCTACTGGAAAAGTCGAAGGGGGTATGGGAGAAGAGATGGGAGAGAGCATGGTTGAGGGGATATCCTGTATGACTGTTATTCTGGGGTGGTGGGTAGGGGAAAAATGGGGGAAAATTGTAACGCAAAATCTGACAGAAATGAATGATGTAAACCAGAAGTTAATAATGTATTTGGGGGAAAAATATGAACTACTTTCAGGCCATAGAGGAGCTTAAGAAGGATTTTAAAAACTAAGAGATGTGGAGGAAAAATTGAGAAGAGAAATGAGAATGATGCAAGAAAATAATAATGAAAAAAAGAGTCAAAATCCTGACTAAAGAAAATAACTCCTTAAAAGATAGACTAACTCAAATGGCAAAAGAGGCTCAAAAAGCCAATGAGGAGAAGAATGACTTAAAAATCTAAATTTGCCTGATGGGAAAAAGAATCTCCAAAGAGCACTGAAGAGAATCATTCCTTCAGAATTAGTCTGGAGCAAATGGAAACTCGTGAATTTATGAGAAATCAAGATACTATTAAACAGATCCAAACAAATGAAAAATAGAAGGCAACATGTAAAATCTCATTGGAAAAACCACTGACCTGGAAAATAGATCCAGGAGAAATAATTTAAAATTAATTGGACTACCTGAAAGCTATGATCAAAAAAAGAACCTAGAAATTATCCTTCAAGAATTTCTCGAGGAAAATTGCCTTGATGTTTTAGAACCAGAGGGAAAAATAGGGGTTGAAAGAAACCACCCATCACCTCTCAAAAACAATTCCAAAAAGAAAACTCCTAGGAATATTATAGCCAGGTTCCAGAGTTCCCAGATCAAGGAGAAAAATACTACAAGCCATCAAGAAGAAACGATTTGTCTATTGTAGAGACACAATCAGGATAAGACAGGTTCTGGCAGCTTCTCCACTGAGAGATCTAAGGGCTTGGGATATAATATTCCAGAGGTCAAATAAGCTGGGATTAAAACCAAGAATCACGTATCCAGCAAAACTGAGTATCATGTTTCAGGGGGAAATGTGGTTATTCAATGAAATAGAGGGCTTTCAAGTATTCTTGATGTAAAAACCAGAGTTGAATAGAAAATTTGACATTCAGATAAAAGAAGCAAGAGAAGCATGAAAAGGTAAAAAGGGAAAAGAAATCATAAGGAACTTATTAAAGTCAAACTATTTACATTCCTATATGGAAAAACTGTAATTGTAGCTTACAAAACTTTTCTCAGTATGAGAATAGTTGAAGGGCATATAAATGTATGTATGTATGTATATATGTATATGTGTGTATACATACATATATAGGAGGGTATATGGGCATACATATGTGTATGTGTGCATATATGTGTACAGGTATACATAGACAAAGGCATAGGACCAATTAAATAGTAAGGGATAATACTTAAATGTTGAAATTGAGAAGTGATAGCTGAATACAATGAGAGGAGATGGGGAGAGACAGAATGGAGTAAATTATCTCATATTGAAGATGTAAGGGAAGACTGATACAGTGGAGGGGAAGAACAGGAAGGCAAAAGGGAACGGGCCAACCTTACTCTCATTTAATTTGGCTTAGTGAGGGAATGACATACACACTAAATAGGGTATCTCACCCTACAGGAGAGTATGGAAAAGAGGATGAGATGGGGGATGATGCTGGTGATGTCAGGTTGGTGGGGAAGGAAAGTTAGAAGCACCCACTTTTGAAAGGGTACAGGATCAAAATAGAGAATAGAACAAATGGGAGGCGGGATAGGATGGAGGGCAATATAGTCAGTCTTTCACAATGTTTCCTTTAGCTACACGTATACAACTTATATTGAATTGCCTACCTTCCCAGTAAGGGTGAGTTACAAGGGAATCTGGAATTCAAAGTTTTAATACCAAATATTTAAAATATATATATTTTACATGCAACTGGGAAATAAGATATACAGGTGCTGGGGTATAGAGATCCATCTTGCTCTACTGGAAGAGGGAATGCGGGAGGAAATAGGGGAGAGCAGATTAGGAGAATGGGTATACAGTGGGATTGATGTTTTGGGATGGGTGGTAGGGGAAAGATGGGGAGAAAATTTGTAACTCAAAATTTTGTGGAAATGAATGACGTAAACTAAAACTAAGCATAAAATTTAATTTAAAAACAAAATAAAACAAACAAAAAGAAATGTAGAATAGGTAGGCTTCATCATAATCTGGAGAGTTTCATATAAAGTGATGCTGAGTAAAAGGAGCAGAACCAGGAGAACGTTGTACACAGTTACAGACACATTGTATCTATGATGACTAACTTTGATAGACTGAGCTCTTCTAAGCAATACAATGTTATAAAAAGATTCCAAAGGACTCATGATGGAAAGGGTTATCCACATTCAAAGAAAGAATTAGAGTCTGAATGCAGATTGAAGCAAAATATTTCCTACCTTTATCTTTTTGCTTTGTTTTTTGTTGTTGTTTTTGTTTTTCCTTCCTTGTTGCTCATTTCATTGGTTAAATTTTTTCTTTACAACATAATGTTTAATGTAAAGCTATATGTCGAACCTGTATTGGATTGTATGCTTCAGTGGGGAGAAGATGAGGGGGGAGAAAATTTAAAAGTCAAAAAGTTTTGGAACTGAATGTTGTAAACTAAAAGTAAATAAATTTTAAAAAAGAATAGAGCCTCTTGAAGAAATTAAATTTATCTATAGTCATATGAAAAAATACTCTAATTGGAAAGATACAAATCCAAATAACTCCAAGGTACCACATCACACCTATCAGATTGACAAATGTGACAGAATAGGAAAATGATAAAGGTTGGAGAAGATGTGGAAAAGTTGGAACACTAATTTATTGTTGGTGAATTTGTAAGCTGATCCTACCATTCTGGAGAGCAATTTGGAACTATGCCCAAAAGACTATAAAAATGTGCATACCCTTTGATCCAGCAATACCACTTCTACGGCCGTATCCCAAAGAGATCATACAAATGGGGAAAAGACTTAACATGTACAAAAATATTTATAGCAGCTCTTTTTTGTGGTGGGCAAGAACTGGAAATTATGGGGATGTCCATCAATTGGGAAATGACTGAACAAATTGTGGTATATGAATGCAATGGAGTACTATTGTGATATAAGAAATGATGAGCAGGAAGACTTCAGAAGAACCTGAAAAGACATAAATGAACTAATGCTGACTGAAGTGAGCAGAACCAGGAGTGTATTATACACAATGGCAGCCACAGTGTGTGATGACTGACTTTGATAAACTTAGCTCTTCACAGCAATACAAAAATCCAAAACAATTCCAAAAGACTCATGATGCAAAAGGCCATCCACATGCAGAAAAAAATAAATATGGTATCTGAAACCAGATCAAAGCAGACTTTGTTGTATTTTTGTTTTGTTTTGTTTTATGATTTTCTTTTTCATGGTTACTCCTATTGATTCTAATTCTTCTATACTACATGACTAATGTGAAAATATCTTTAATAGGAATATAAATTTAGAGCTTATATGGCATTGTATGCCTTCTTGGGGAGGGGGAGGGGAAGGAAAGGGAGAAAATTTAAAACTAATGGAAGTGAATGTTGAAAATTAAAAATAAATAAGATAACTAATAAAAAATATAGGGCCTCTTTGTTCACTATTTCACTTTTTCAGTTGAATCCAGCTTAATCCAAAAATATAGTTTGCCCTGAAAGTCTTAATTCATTTTTAAGATTTAATAACTTAATAGACTCTTAGGACTTCCCCAAACCCCTAATTTCCTTTTCTATGGGAGGCATTAACTGATGTAAAGTTTATTATTCTAGGGTCTGGGAACATGGTTTTTAAAGCACATTTTGATAATTTTATTTCAATAAAATTGATTTATTTTGCATTTCTTTATATTTCATTCCATGCAATCTAAAATGCTATTTTGAGGGGGATGGGACCAATATGGTGAACTAAAAGCAGGAACTTGCATGAGCTCCCACACCAGCCACCTCCAATGCCTATAGAATATGGCTCTAAACAAATTTAAGAGCTACAAAACCCACAAAGTGACAGAGAGAAACAAAGCTCCCCCTGAAGGGACCCTGGCAGGCTGACAGGAAGGGACTATCACATCAGGCTAGGGGCTGAGGAATCCCACATGAGCTATGGGGGTTCAGACCCAGGATAGCCCAAACCAGTGCTACATATTGGCCAGAGCAGACTTTAGGAGAGTGAATCACCAGCAGCTGTTCTGCTTTTCAGACTTCTCAACCCATAAACTCCAAAAAGAAAGTAAAAACTCAGTAGGGAACTTTGTTGAAACAGGGTGGAAAAGAGTGCAGTCTGGCACCTACTCCCGGGGTAAGAGGTGGTTGCAGCTGCATGCTATGTGGTTGGCTCTAGAGCTACTGACTTGAAGATTGTAGGGGGACCAAGTGACCATTCAGAGGGTAATCACTCTTGCTTTGACCTGCTTTGATCTGGGTCGCTGTCTTAAGTGGTGGTCCTGTGGTGAGAAATGCCAATGTGCCAGAGCTTCTTGTGGTTATAGTGAGGACATTCTCCTCAGACCTCTGATAACATTTGTGAAAACCCCAGAAATTCCGGACACAGTTTTCTCCACTCTGGAAATAGAATTCTACCATGGCAAAGAGCTCAAAAGTCAAGTCATTGCCTGGCAAGATGAGGAAGCAAAGAAAGCACAATCAGACAATAGAAAACTTTTGGGGGGACAAAAAGGATCAAAACAAGGAATCATAAGAAGACAACAAAGTCACAAATTCTGCATCAAAAGCTTCCAAGAAAAATATGAATTAATTACAAGCCATGGAGGAGCTCAAGAAGGATTTTGAAAAGCAAGTAAGAGAAATGGAGGAAAAATTGGGAAGAGAAATGAGAAGATGCAAGAAAATCAGGAAAAGAGAGTCAACAGCTTGCTAAAGGAGACCCAAAAAGTACTGAATAAAATAACACTTTAAAAATAGACTAACACAAATGGCAAAAGAGGCCCAAAAAGCCAATGAGGAGAAGAATGGCTTAAAAAACCAAATTGCCCAGATGGAAAAGGAATTTCAAAAACTCACTGAAGAGAATAATTCCTTCAAAATTAGATTGGAGCAAATGGAAGCTAATGACTTTATGAGAAATCAAGATACTATAAAAGAGATCCAAAGAAATGAAAAAAAAAAAGGAGGCAATGTTAAATATCTCATTGGAAAAACCACTGACCTGGAAAATAGATCCAGGAGAGATCATTTAAAAATGATTGGACTACATGAAAGCCAAAATCAGAAAAAGAGCCTAGAAATCATCCTTCAAGAAATCCTCAAGGAAAATTGTCCTGATATTGTAGAACCAGAGAACAAAATAGAAATTGAAAGAATTCATTGATTGCCTCTTCAAAAATATCCC
Source organism: Gymnobelideus leadbeateri (assembly GCA_011680675.1). NCBI lineage: Eukaryota > Metazoa > Chordata > Mammalia > Diprotodontia > Petauridae > Gymnobelideus > Gymnobelideus leadbeateri. Next base: position 453,117 of record WOXC01004180.1, read on the forward strand.
AAAAAGAAAACACCCAGAAATATCATAGCCACATTCCAGAGTTCCCAGGTCAAGGAGAAAATATTACAAGCTGTCAAGAAAAAACAATTTGAGTATTATGGAAAAACAATCAGGATAACACAAGATCTAGCAGCTTCTACCTTAAGGGATAGAAGGGCTTGGAATATAATAGGTCAAAGGAGCTAGGATTAAAACCAAGAATTGCCTACACCTATCATCACAACTTAGTATAATGCTTCAGGGGAAAATATGATCATTCAATGAAATAGAGTATTTTCATGCATTGCTAATGAAAAAACCAGAGATGAACAGAAAATCTGTCTTTCAAATATAAAAAGCAAGAGAAGCATGAGAAGGTAAACAGGGAAAAGAATCATAAGGAACTTATTAAAGTAGAACTATTTATATTTCTACATGGAAAAACCATAACTGTAACTCATGACACTTTTTCAGTATGATGATATTTGAAAGGAAGATATATGTGTATATGTATGTATGTATGTATACATGCATATATGTATGTATAGGAGTTGTGTATATAAATAAATATGTGAGTGTGTGTATACGTGTGTACATCTATACATAGAGGGCATGGAATCAGTTGATTCAGAAGGGATGATATCTAAAAAATAAAATTAAGAGGTGAGAGAGGAATATAATGGGAAAAGGAGAAAGGGAGAGATAGAATAGGGTAAATTATCTCATATAAAAGAGGCAAGAGAAAACTGTTACAATGGAAGGGAAAAGTAAGAAGGTGAAAAGGAATGGGTCAACCTTACTCTCGCTGAATTCAGCTTAAGGAAGGAATAACATATAAACTCAATTGGGTATCTTACCCTACCAGAAAGTAGGGGGAAGAGGATAAGAAGGGGAATGATAGAAGGGAGGGGAGATTGGGGGAGAGTGTAGTTAGAAGCAAACAGTTTTGAAAAGGGACAGGGTCAAAGTAGAAAATAGAATAAGTGGGGGTAGAAATAGGATGGAGGGAAATACAGTTTGTCTTTCACAATATAACTACTATGGAAATTTTTTGTGTAACTACACATGTGCAACCTATATTTAATTGCTTGTCTTCCCAGTAGGGCTGGGTAAGGAAGAAAGAAGGGAAAGAATCTGGAAACTAAAGTTTTAAAACAATGTTAAAAAAATTATTTTTACATGCAACTGGGAAATGAGATATACAGGTACTGGGGTATAGAAATCTACCTTGCCCTATTAGAAAGTTGGGTGGGGGACATGGGGGAGGATATAAGAGAGAACAGATTGGGAGAAGGGTATTCATTCATATCTTGGGGTGGGGGTAGGGGAAAGATAGGGAGAAAATTTGTAACTCAAATTCTTGTGGAAATGAATGTTGAAAACTAAAAATAAACAAATAAAATATTGATTGCTAGAGGAATAAAATACTGTTCTAAGAAGAGCTCTATAGTTTTCACAATAACAATTAAGAACAACTGATTAAATGTTTCTTTTTTTACTCCCATTTCTCAGATGGTAACTTGAACATAGTAAGAAATATAATGTGTGTTGTTGTTTTCCCATTTTTTCTTTGATGATTATGGTTATAATTAGCAAAGACATTATACATACATATACATGGATACATATGTAGCAGCTACTACCCTAGCATTCCCAGGGTGCTGCCAAAAAAGATTCTTAGATCTGCTTTTCTAAAGGAAAGTAACTCAAAATGGGTTAACAATCTTGCTTTAATCAATCAAACATATCATTTACCTAGTTCAGGGGAAAAAGTCAGCACCCTGAACTTCAGAGTATACAGACAGGGTAAAGCAGAAGTTACAAGACAGAGAAACTGTTCAAGCAGACAGGCCTCCAACTGTCTGACCATTACATCCATACCTAATCAGTTACCAGAGAGGGAAACATCAACATCTGGGTTTTCAAAGCTGGGGGGGGCGGGGCTGACCAGAGTCTCATTTGGTCAAATCATACAACTCTTCTCAAAGTGAGCCCCAAAACAAAGCCTCACATCAGGGTTTATATAGCCTTCTCCTGGCTCAGAGAATGTCACAACCTTCTTGATCTACTGCCCAATCACAGAGCACCAAAGTGTGGGCATTCCTGAAAACCAAGCCTCCTGCCATAGGCTCCAGGTGCACTTAAGTCTATCAAAGGGCCTAGGGGCAGGGAGGATTTTAAATTCCCATTCCCATAGCAACATATACACATCAAATCTAACTAATCTAATTAAATTTACAAGTGAACAGTCAAAGTATCCCTTCTAATGAGACTAGAAGATGTAGTAGATTGGTGATTGAACTTGGAAGCCAGAGAGAGCTAATTTCCAGTCCATATGCGGACACTTTCAAATGTTTCTCTTTTGGTAAATGCGAAGGTGCCACTTGTACTACCTAAGCTATAAGGTTCTTATAAGGGAGGCACTTTGCCAGCTTTAAAGCACCATGGAAATGTGAATTATTATTTATCAGCCTCCTTTTAGGTAAAGTACAGTCACTGATAATATAGTCATCACTAAGTACCACATTAATTCATATCTTTTCCATTTATGCATCTAACCCCCCCCCATTTAAAATGTCAAAAATGATGTTCTCCCTCCTGAATCTTCCCCAGATTTCCTTTCTGCCTCAAAATGATAACAGCTGCTGCAAACCTAGATTCTGTGAGCATTTTGTTGTCTGCATCAAGTATTAAATCAGAGAAGTAACCAATCATCTGGCATTGGGGAGGGTGGACAAAAGGATATATAGGTAACATTCACCTTTATGATACATTCAAATAGTTCACATTCTGCCCCACCCCACCCCTTTTAGTTTTCTCAATATTTCCCTTTTTAAGTGTGCAGGACTCTTTGGCTCATGAAATTCAGTTATCTGGCCTTCTTCCTCTGGATGATGTGTGTTTAATTCCCATCTTTAAACTTTTAAGGAAAGGCAATTGAAAATGAAAATTTCAACTTTTAGTATGCTACAAATTTTATTAACATTTTCATAGACACACAGGCAGACTTTATTAAAATAATCTTCTTGAACTGCTGTAGAAATTTAATGTAGATTCCAAATACCCTTACCACTAATTGATACATAACTCTACATGTGTCACACTTATTTAGAAAATGATTTGCATATCGGTTTTGTCAGTTAGAATCAGTATGAACTTAGAAAAGTGACAATTTCTCAGTGCCTTAGTTTCCTCCTTTACAAAAAGAGAGAATTGTATTAGATGGTCTTTAATAACCCTTGTAGCTCTAGATCTAGTGATTTAAAATTATACATACATACATACATATATATATATATATATGTATAGCTTTATTATGTGTATACTGTGATTATAGTCAGTCACTAAGGGTCAGAATAACTATGGTGATTATAACATGTTGCAGTCATTTCCAGGAGTCACTCATAATCTATGTCACAAAGTCTCAAACTATTCAGAAGACAGGATTAATATTTCACAGTCCCTGTGTGAAGGTATAAAGGAGAGGAAAAATGGGGCTGGAACAGGACCTAGGCTTGAACTATTCTGATAATTTTTTTTCTATTTCCTTTTGGACATAGAGGTCTGCATGAATTCAGAGCATGCCAAGTGAATAAGTATGAGGATTTGCAGTGAATCAAAATGTCTACTTGTTGGGATGCATCCTATCTCCCAAACCACTGTTGTTTGATTGATGCACCAGTTGTTCTTATCTCAAAGACAAGGAACCAGCTACACAGCTCAGTCATGACCAGACATGTTAGATTTAGTGGAGGCAAAAGCAGTAAGGACCAGCTGTGTTGGTATATTGTCTCTCTACCAATTTTTCTTCTAAATGGTCCTCTTGCTTCATCATCTCACCTCTGAGGACATTGCTTCCAGAAACTTTGTAGTTAAACGCCAGAATTCCTACTTATCATGACATCTTCAAACTTCTAATAACATATTTGCCCTCTTTTAATTATAATTTTTAAAATAAAGGTTTTAATAGTAATAGGCCTTTGTATGGTAGTCTTAAACTTGACAGATGTACTGTAGGTAATGACAAGATGTAATGCTTAAGTAAACAGTCAAAAGGCCTATAATGAATTGCAGTTTTCTTGCCAAAATGTAATGGGGGTGTGAATTAGTGCCTTTTTATTCCCTTCAAAAGAGCAAACAGAAACAGAAACCTGTGTTATGAAAGTTGTAGTTTTAAATGAAGTCATAATAAAAACTAGAAATCTAATTTGACATTAATAAATGAATTCTGAATGCCAGAATTGATTTGACTCATCATTCTGACCCAAAAGAACAATTAGGAATAAAATTATACCCTCACTGAACTCTCATAGAAGGCGAATAGAGAAAAAAAGCAAAAACCTAACTGCTCTCAGTGTTCTTCTCTAATCATTCAAATTTCAGACATTTTCAGACATCCAAGACTGAGTGTCAATTGACTGGAAAGAGCTTCCTTGTGGTCAGGGAAAAAATAATTCATATATCAATGTTATCTTAAGAGATTCCTTTGAGTGATGATATGTAACCAACTGGGACCAAAGAAGCAAACCCTATAAGGACTATGAAGCACATCTATAACTTGCCTGGAACAGCTCAGTCATGATTGCAAACTCTGTGCCCTGCGTGAAATATGCTCCCAAACTTCTGGAAAAGTAGATGTATATACCAAATGAGGGAAATTTCCAGAAGGTACAAGAATTAACACAAGAGGTAGAGGCTACAGATCCAGAAGAACTGGATTCTAAACCTGGTCCTGTTCCCTATAAGCTGTGTGAAAATGGACAATTCAACACTCCTGGTCTGAAAAGGAAGAAGAATAACATGTACATCTTCTTCTTCACAAAGAGTATGTGAATGGAAGCACTGGTCAATTGTTAAGACCTCAATGATTCATATATTTTTCTTCTCCCTTTCTACCTCCTTGGGATATTTAAGTCACTGACATTTAAATCACATTTCAGTCTGCTGAAACAGAAAGATTTTAAATGCCTTCTAGATTCCCTGTTGGATTTGAACTCAGTCCTGGATAGAAAAGGGTGATTCATGGTTTGCCAGTATCGGCTGAATAACACTTGAGGGACTTGAAAAAAATGTATCAAATAACCAGTATTTTTTAAATGCATATATGTATAATGGGATAAACTATTCCTTCTTTGAAGGAACTTAACAATCTAATGGGGGACTTTTAAGCTCCTTAAGTGTAGGGAAAGGTTTGTTGTTTGTATTCCTAGCACCCAACATGGTATCTTGGCATTCTAAAATTCCTGATGCTTAATTGAGACCTGCAGAGAAGGAAAGAAAGAAAGAAGTACAAACCATCTGGACAGCTTTGAAAGCTACTAGTTAAAATTCTTATGTGCCTTTTTTTAAGAAAGTTGAACATAATTGAGAAAACCAGTTTCATGTTTTCCATGTGTGTGTGTACACACACATATACATAAACACACATACATATATATATATACATACATATATGTAAATAATCATTTTATTTTATTTTTGTTCATTTCAGAATACAAAAAAATTAATTTATTGAAATTGTATGGAACAATAGTTCTACTGTGGTGAATTCCAGATTATCGCTGAGTCCCAATATCATTTGCCCAAACTTTTTTTCTACCATCCTCCTAACCTTCCATGTAAAGGAATATGAGGCTAAGGAATCAATGTGAGGCAAATTGCTCTCAAACTATGTCCTTTGCCACTATAAAAGTCTTCAGAAAGTTCCACTTTTATAGGTACTACTCAAGTGGATACCTTTGTTGAGGTTCTGAAGGATGGTCACTATACTCCTGATTTTCCCAGAACACAGAATTACATGATTGCCACATGACTAAAGGCAGGGAAGAAGTTGGACTACACAAGCCAAGAAAATCTGAAATTATTGAATAAAAGTTCTGAGATTGATTATGAATTTCAATTATCTTCATAAATTATGTACTCTTTGACTTTGACCTACTAAAGCTGAGTAAATTTAATTTCTAGATTCAAGATATCAAAAACATGTGACTAGCTTAGGAGAGACACTAGTATTTAGACCTGGATATAAATATATCTATACATATATCTATGCATATACTTATACATATACTTATGGATATGTCCATATGAATTATCTGCATAGAGATGATAATGATTCCCATATGAGTTGATGAACACCAAAAGGGGACAATATTGAGGGGGTAAAGAAGAATGTCCAGGATAATTCTACATGGATTAAAATCCTTCAGAGAAGACTGAGAAGAGCCTGTAATAAAGGAGGGAGAAAAATCAAGAGAGAGCAATATTCTTAAGACCCAGAGAAGAGAAAGTATATAGGAAAGGGGATCAATAGCGTGAAATGCTACAGAAAGGTCAAGAAAGAGGAGGGCTGAGAAAAGACCATTAGATCTGGCAATTAAGAGATCATTGGTAAATCTGGAGAGGTCAGTTTTAGTTGAATGATGAGATGGAAGCCAGCTTTTTGAGAATTTAGAGGAGAATGAGAAGAAAAGAAGTGGAGGTACTTCCAGGTAAGGGGGTAAGGAGATACAGTTACATAACTATTAGGAGTGGTAGGATCATGTAAGTTTTTGTTTGTTTGTTTGTCTGTGTTTTGATGAGGGAGACATGGGAATGGTAATAGGCATGAGAAAATCCAGATAGGGAAGATTGAAGAGTAAAGAGCTGTGGTGATAACAGAATCAATCATTTTGAAAAGATTGAAGTAGGTGGAATCAAGGATGCAGGAAGAAGTTGATGACCTTGGCAAGGAGAAGGGTCAATTCTTTCCCTGAGATAGGACTGAATGGTGAGATAGTAAGGGGATAGTCTCTGAAGATTCTGAGACTCTGTTTTTAGTCACAACAATCCTCTGAGGCAGACAAGGCTTCACTTCCAATCAATATTATAGAGGAGAAGAAATTGAGATGCAAAAAAATTATGGGACTTACTCAAATTTTTTTTAATTCATTCTTAGTACTTTAATTATTTACTCAAATATCCAAATAGATCTCTTTCCCATAGATTGAGAATTTTGGGCCAATGGATGCCTGCCCATCCTCAGAGACTCTTTTTCATGTGCTTAGAAATCTTGTTCAAAGATCAACACAGGAATTCTACCTAATGTGCTGGAAATCTTTCTTGCTTTTTCCTAATCACTCCAAGAGTTCCGATGGAGAACTCTGACTGTTCAACTGTTATCTTTCTCTCTGGCCACATGATTAGTCCATTTTCTCTTCGAATAAATTCTGCCCCCCTACTAGTGAAATCACCATTCATTTAGTTGCTCAAAACTGAACTTGAGTAAAGCAATGTGTGGAATGCCTGGCTCTGAGGAAGATGCTGTTAAAAAGCAGAACCCAGAATAGATAACTAGACACCTTCTCAAATTATGTGGAATGGATTGCAAATGGTTAAATATAGCTAGCATCAGTTTTTTTTTAATTCTACCATATGACATTGCTATAAAAATCATGCCACACTCTCTATGAAGGGAATGAAACTTAGTTAATGGAAAAAATGATTAGAGGTAGAAGACAGCCCGGCAGGTCTAATGATCTCAATTTTGTTCACAAAATAACTTATAAACCATTCATAGTATTCTACCAACACCTCCTTGTCTTGATTTATAATCTCTTTTTATGGGTTCAGAATGGAATCAATGGTCTGGAAGAGCACAGTAGGGTAATGTTTCCCAGAAGAGAAGATGGTATTAGAAAAAAAATATGCTGCCCTTGCAGCTTTGGACACACTTTCATATTGGTCCACAGGTTGTTTTCTTTCCCAGTCACAATCTGAAAATGTAAAACCAGAAGATCTTAATAAATGCTCCACAGTGTGACCAACTAATTTTATTAACATCAATTTCCTTTAAAATGATGGGACCTATTTTTAGAGGGTAAAGGAAGTGGCCTGAATGAGGGCACTAACTAGGTGACTTTTCAAGGCTAGTCTAAATATCTGTCCTCTCTCAGAGTGTTGGGAGTAATTTCCCTTCCTAATTCTTTGAGAGTATTTCAATTCAATTCAACAAATTTGTATTAAGTTAGACCTGGAAAGCACAGGTATTTAGCTAGATGCTAAGGATCCAAAAAACAACAATCACAAACTAAATTCTCTTTGCCAATAAATAACATCCATGACTACGTTTTTGTGTATAAATCTTAAGTAAATATTCCTTCATAATATCTTTAAAGAAAGATATTCAAGTGGAGGATTCATTCTGTAACAAAAATATTTTTATTACCCAGTTTTATAGCCTCTAACTAAAGTCCGAATTTATAGACAACGGCAAGAGAGCTTAACCTGGAGTCAGAAAAGACAGAAGTTTGACCCTGGCCACAGACACAACTAGTTGTGTGAACCTAGGCAAATTAGTTCACCTCTGCATACCACAGTTTCCTCATCTGTTAAATGTAGATGTTTATAGGACCCCATCTACCAGGGTCATTAGAACAAAATGAGATATTTACATAAAGTATTTTGCAGTTAGCTGTTATTGTTAATATGAGGAAGGAAATGTGATATATTTTTTTTGCCAAATAGTCTTTTTAATGAATTTTTCTTTCTTTCCAAGTGATGAATAGTCATCTAGAGCTATCTATTCATTTCCACTTTTGAACAATGTATTGTTGTTATTATTATTATATTATAATTATATCATGTAATTATATAATTATCATAATATTATTACATGGTGGATGTCTGGGGTTGGAGGTTTAAAATTTCTTTCCATGGGGGAAACAAAGAGCCAACTGGCCCCTAGGAATGTGTGACCTCATTATCATTGTGTCCTAATTGATTTAGCTAACTGGTCACCATATGACCATAATAAAAATTGGTGTGTGGAATGAAACAGACTACTTTCTATAGCAGACCTACCAAAATTATGACCTCAAGAAAATCTACATTTACCATCATGATGCCTAATTATCTAGTGGTTATAAACATCCACACTCTATTCAAAGAAGTAAATAGCTTTCAAAAGCCATTGTCTATCTTCCACTATTTCCATGGATAGAGGCAATAATCATCATGGTTGTATTTCTGTGTACAAAACTTAAAGCAAAAAAAGTATTCTTATTATCTTTTTTAAAAGGTTGCAACTACTATAGAAAGTTGCATTTTTTCTTCAATTTTGAGTATTAGTCTGCAAGAATCTTACACTTATTTTTATTTATTAATAATCTGCTATGTCTGGCTAGGTTTTTTTTACCCTTTAATGATAACATATATATAGGTGACACAAGAAGCATATCAACTGATATTTCAGATGGAGATATTTTAAATCATACAATTAAGACATTAAGTGCAAGGGTGAGGCTACAGCTTGAAAATTCAATGACTGTGTTCCAGAAGATGGAAAAAGGAGCAGTTAGAGCTTGGTGTGATGGAACATAAGCTGCTAAGGAATAAAGAATTTCTAGAATGGTCTAAAAATGATCTCTCTGGAACTCTGCCTTAATACTGAGGTATGTTCCTGGCATGCTGGCCTTAGTCTAATATGATTCCTGATTAACCTCCTTACTTCACAAGTCAAAGGCTCCTAGTCATTTGGGACTATGATCTTGGATTAACCTCTTGGTAATTTATTGGTCTAAAGCAGCCCCAGTTGGGGGCTCTTTTTCACAGTTTTCCTTTTTCCTCTCAAAACATTGTTGTTGTTCACATGTTTCAGTTGTGTCTGACTCTTCATAACCTCATTTGAGGTTTTCTTGGCAAAAAAAAAATGGGGCTGGTTTGCCATTTTCTTCTCTAGGTCATTTACAAATAAGGAAACTGAGGGAAACATATTAAGTAACTTGCCCAGGGTCATACAACTAATAAATATATGAGGGAGCCCAGATTATGATGAGTCTTCTTCATTTCAGGCCCATCACTCTATCTCCTGTGCCACCTAGCCACCCCCTTGAACCATTAAAAACCTGGATTTTTTTGGACTTCGAATTTTATTTTCCCCAAATAGCTTTGAGACCCTGGGTTTCTTTAAAAAAATAATAATATAACACAAGTGAGAGATTAACACCCTTGTGGGTTAGATAGCAAAACCTTCACCACTGAGTAACAAGCATAAGAATAACCAAATGTGGGGCACTTTCTCTCTCTATTGCAACTAATCCCTGACAAGCCTCAGGAATGGCTTCCAAATGAAGTCAGAATCATCTTCTATTTTAGTATCATGGGAAGAAGAATGCATGCACACCTGACCAAGCAAAGGCACAGAGATCCATAAATCATTGCCAGTGTCATCCCTGTTCTTCCAGCACATAAGCACAGTCTCTTTAACTACTAATGTGGTTTGTTGAAGCAATATTTTACCCTTAGATCATCAGCCTGGGAAACAGATTATCATTAACTACAAGAGAATGAAAAAGCTCTTTCCTTGCATGTATTTCTTCTTCTCTTATTGAATGATAAAGCCAGAAAAGGGCTTTGAGATGATCTAGTCCAATACTCTCATTTTGTATATGATAAACCTGGGACCAGAGGTAAATTCACTTAAAGTCATACAGGTAGTTAGTTACATAACATGAATTAGAACCCATTAACTCCTAATCCAGCATTCTTTCCACAAAACCAATTTGCTCTTAAATTGAAAAATATCTGTTATTTCATCAGTGTGAGCACCCATTCAGTAGATGCAGTTGTAATCTCTCTATAGAAACAGTGAGAGAGTCTGTGATTCCACTGGTATGTAGAATTCCCTAGTGAAGAAATCCCTTCACCAATGCAGAGTAGCAACTTCCCTGCAACTCATAGCCTTAGTGCCCTGGCATTGAGGGGTTAAGTGATTTTCCCAAGATCACCCAGACAATTAGTTTCTAATGTGAGCCTTGATCCCAAGTTTTCCTGACTTCAAGGTTGATTCTCTAACCACTATGCTACACTGCCTCTAAAGCTTTGCACCTTAATAAATTTTCTTCATGAATAGCCACAGTGAAGAAATACCTGAACCTACCATTCAATCTTCCAGTGATGAGACAGGCCTAGGACAACAGAAACACAGTCTCTTGTTGGGACTCTCTTTCATAGCTTTTGAGCTCAGTAAGATCTACCAGAGTCTGAAGTCCATAGGTTTTGTCTCTGAGAGTCCAGGATTGTCCTCACACCATAATGAAATATCATAGGAGAACTTTCATGGACAATGCTATTGAAATTTTTCTAAAATGTCCAAGTGTAATTTCCTGTTTTAGGCCAATCTAGCAACCATGAATAAATCTTTCTTTGCTGATTAAACATCCTACTTGACCTGAGATTTATCACTTTGAATATGAATTCTTAACATCCAGGTTTGTAAATAAATGGTGATTGAAAAAAAGAAATTTGATTGAATGATATTAGGGTATTCTTGCTTAAAAGTGCATCACTCTAACCAGTATCCTGACTGTCCCCAGAGCATCCCATGGAAACTCTTTTTTTTTAATTTTGCTAAATATATAATATACATATAGCATTTTTATTTCATCTTTTAAAAAATAATTTATTACTATTAGTTTACAACATTCAGTTCCACAAGTTTTTGAGTTCCAAATTTTCTAGCATGTCTCCACAATATAGTGGCATGCAATTCAATAGAGGTTCTACATACACATTCACATTAAATATTAGTTAAGTTGTAAAAAAGAATTATATCCAGTGAAATGAATAACAAGGAAGAAGAAATATTTAAAAAAATGAAAAAAAGAGAGAACAAATAGTTTACTTCAGTCTACATTCAGACTCCTTAATTCTTTCTCTGGATATGGTTACCTTTTTCCATTATGTGTCCTTTGGAGTTGTCTTCTGACCATGCTTTGCTGAGAGGAGCCCAGTCTATCAAATTCAGTCATCACAGATATGATGTATCTGAAATTGTATACAGTGGTCTCCTGGATCTGATCCTCTCACTCAGAATTAGTTTATATAAGTCTCTCCATGTTATTATGAAGTCTGTCTGCTCCTCATTTCTTATACCACAATAGAACACCAGATAGCATTCTAAAGCCTGTAAAGTGGGTTATATAATTTCTCGCTTGAGTCTTACAACAACCCTGAAAGGTGGTAGTAAGGAAATGATCACCCCCATTTTACAGAGAAGGAAACTTGACCTTGGTCACTACTTAATAACTAGCAGAGAAAGGACTTATATTTGTGCTCCAGATTTGGCTTCTTTACCCAATATGCTAGGAAGTCAACAAACTATTGCCACTTTTCTGCATCTTTTATAAGTGAAGATTAATTGCATTCTAATTAAAAATGCAATTTAATTCAGTTTTCAAAGGAAGCAATGTGGAGGGCAGAACCAAGATGGTGGAATAGAAGGAGGAAACTGTGTGAGCTCCTGCACCACCTCCAATACCTATAAAATATTACTCTAAACAAATTTTAGAGCAATAGAACCTACAAAGTGACAGAGAGAAGCAAATCTCCCACTGAAGGCAGCCTGGCAGGCTGACAGGAAGGGTCTATCATACCAATCGGGGAACCAAGAGCAGTCTTGTGTGAGCTGTGTGGTCCCAGGCCCCGGGGAAGAGGGGAGGTGGAGGAGAAGGATCCTGACCAGTAGCACAGACTGGCCAGAGCCAATTTCAGGAGAGTGAATCACCAGCAGCAGTAGAGGTTTCCAGACTTCTCAACCCATAAATGCCAAAGAGAAAGTAAAAGGTCAGTGGGGAACTCCGTTGGAATTGGGTAATGGAAGAGTGTGGTCCAGCCCCTGACCCCAAGGCAAGAGGTGGTGGAGGCACAGCTGAAGCTGCTCCTACATGGCTGTCTCTGGAGCTCCTGGCCTGCAGATAGTAGGGGGACCAAAAGACCATTCAGAGGGTAATCACTCTTGCTTTGACCTGCTTTGATCTGGCTCACTGTCTTGGGTGATGGTCCTGTGGCGAGAAATGCCAGTGTGCCAGAACTTCAGGTGGCTATAGAGAGGTGACACTCCTCACCCCTCTGACAACATTTGTGAAACCCAAGCAATTTGGGACACAGCTCTCTCTATTCTGGAAGCAGAGTTCTACCATGGCAAAGAGCACAAAAGTCCAGTCATTGCCTGGCAAGATGAGTAAGCAGAGGAAGCACAATCAGACCATAGAAACCATTGTTCTGGACAAAAAGGATCAAAACATGGAATCAGAAGAATTCAATATAATCAAAACTCCTGAATCAAAAGCTTCCAAAAAATATTAACTGGTTACAGGCTACTGAGGAGCTCAAGAAGAATTTTGAAAATCAAGTAAGAGAAGTGAAGGAAAAATTGGGAAGAGAAATGACAATGACACAAGAAAATCATGAATAGAGAGTCAACAGCCTGCTAAAGTAGACCCAAAAAATACTGAAGAAAGATACCTTATTAAATAGAATAACTCAAATGGCAAAAGAGGCCCAAAAGGCCAATGAGGGGTGGAGCCAAGATGGCAGAGTAGAAACAGCTCATCCAAGCCATTCTGGCCCCAGATTCCCCCCAAACTGTAAAAGGGGACTCTGAACAACTTCTGGAGCCCCAGCACCTACAGAATGACACAGAGAAGCTAACCTCCCACTGAGGACAGCCCAGCAGCCCTGCAGGAAGGACCTGTGCAGCTGAGTATCTTGTTTCAGGGGAAAATATGGTCATTCAGTGGAATAGAGGACTTTCAAGCATTCTTGAAGAAAAAACCACAGTTGAATACAAAATTGGATATTCAGACACAAGAAGCAAGGGATGCTTGAGAAGGTAATCAAGGAAAAGAAATCAAAAGGAACTTATCAAAGTTGGACTATTTACAGTCCTACATGGAAAAACAATAACTGTGTTTGATGAAACCTTTCTCATTATGAAAATAATTGAAGAAGGGTACATGGCATATGTTCACAGGTATATATGGATAGAGGGCACAGGTTGAATTTGATGGGAAGGAATGATTATTTATTTTTTTTGGAGAGCAATTGGGGTTGGCTGACTTGCCCAGGTTTACGTGGCTGGGTTTTTGTTTGTGTGTTGGGTGTCTGGGGCCAGATCCGGGCTTGGGTCCTTCTGGCTCTGGGGCTGGCTCTCTGCTCACCGCGCCACCTAGCCGACCCAAGGAAGGGATGATTCTTAAGGGGTGCAGTCAAGAGGTGAGAGAGGAAAGTGGCAAGAGGAGATGGAGAGAGACAGGGTAGGGCAAACTATCTCATGTAGAAGAGGCAAGGGGAAGTAGTTGCAGGGGAGGGGAAGAACAGGACGGCAAAAAGGCAAAAGCGTATTTTCATTGAAGTTGGCTCAAGGAGAGAATCACATACACACTAAATGGAATATCTTACCCTCACTCACTCTCCTGGGAAGGGGAAAGGGGGATGAGAGTGGGGATGATGGAGGGGAGGGCATTCTGGGGAGAGGGGAGGTTAGAAGTACCCACTATCAAAGAGGGACTGGATCAAAGTAGGGAATGGACCAGATGGGAGGTGAGACAGGTGGGAGGGAAATATAAGCAGTCTTTTACAATGTATCTACTATGGCAATGTTTTGCATAGATATACATGTACAACACATACTGAATTGCTTATCTTCTCAGAGGGAGTGGGTGACAAGGGAGAAAGGGAATGGATCTGAAAATCGAAGTTTTAAAATTAAATGTTTCATAAGATGTCCAGGCAGTGGGGCTCAGAGATTCACCTTGCCCTAATGGCAAAGTCGAAGGGGGTATGGGAGAAGATATGGGAGAGAGCAGATTGCATGAGGGAATATCTAGTGGGACTGCTATTCTGGGGAGGTGGGTAGGGAAAAAAATGGGCGGAAATGTAACTCATAATCTGGTGAAAATGAATGATGTAAACCAGAAGTTAATAAAGCATTTGTTTAATTTAAAAAAGAAAAAAGAAAAAAAAAGAAATTCTCAAAGAAAATTGTCCTGATATTGTAGAACCAGAGAACAAAATAGAAATTGAAAGAATTCACAGATTGCCTCTTCAAAATTATCCCCAAAAGAAAACTCCTCGGAATATCATAGCCAGATTCCAGAGCTCCCAGGCCAAGGAGAAAATATTACAAGCTGTTAGGAAGAAACAATTTGAGCATTGTGGAAACACAATCAGGATAACAGGATCTAGCAGCTTCTACATTAAGGGATAGAAGGTCTTGGAATATGATATTCTGGAGGCCAAAAGAGCTAGGATTAAAACCAAGAATCACCTACCCAGCAAAACTGAGTATCATGTTTAAGGGGAAAATGTGGTCATTCAATGAAATAGAAGACTTTCAAGTATGCTTGATGAAAAAACCAGGGCTGAACAGAAAAACTGACTTTCAAATACAAGAAGCAAGAGAAGCATGAGAAGGTAAGTTGGGAAAAGAAATCATAAGAAACTTATTAAAGTTGAACTATTTACATTCCGACATGGAAAAAATGATAATTGTAACTCATAACACTTTTCTCAGTATAAAGATAATTGAAAGAAATATATATGTATACATGGATATAAATGTATATATAGGAGGGCTTATGAGTGCATAAAGATATATATGTGAATATGCATATATGTGTGTACATGTATACATACACAGGGCTTAGGATCAGTTGAATAGAAAGGGATGATATCTAAAAATAAAAGTAGGAGATAAGCGAAGAATATGAGAGAAGGAGAAAGGGAGAGATAGAATAGCGTAAATTATCTCATATAAAAGAGGCAATAGAAAACTGTTACAATGGAGGGAAAGAGCAGTAATGTGAAAGGGAATAGGACAACCTGAATCTCATTGAATTTGGCCTAAGGAGGGAATAACATACACACTCAATTGGGTATTTTACCCTACAGGAAAGTAGGGGGAAGGGGATAAGAGGGGGGATGATAGAAGGTAGGGCAGATTGGGGGGAAGGGTAGTTAGAAGCACACACTTTTGAAAAGGGACAGGGTCAAAGTAGAAAATAGAATAAGTGGTGGGTGGGATAGGATGGAGGGAAATATAGTTAGTCTTTCACAATATACCTACTATGGAAATGTTTTGCTTAACTAAACATGTATAAGCTGTATTGAATTGCTTATCTTCCTGGTGGCAGTGGGTGAGGAGGGAAGAAGGAAAGAATCTCAAAATCAAAGTTTTAAAAACAAATGTTAAAAAAAATTTTACATGCAAATGGGAAATAAGATATGCAGACACTGGGGTATAGAAATCCATCTTGCCCTAGTAGAATGTAGAGGGGGGATGGGGTAGGATATAAGCAAAAGCAGATTAGGGGAAGGGGTATTTAGTAAGCTCACTATTTTAGGATGGGAGTAGGGGAAAGATGGGGAGAAAATTTGTAACTCAAAATGTTGTGGAAATGAATTTTGAAAACTAAAAATAAACAAAAAAAATCAAAGGGAGCAATGCTATTATTTTCAAGATAGAGGACAAGGTGCATTGGGAATTACAAAGATGAGCAATATATACTGTTTTCTAGTAAAATGCAATGTTGGGATCTCCTTGCTAGCTCTAAAATATTTTGTGTTTTTTTTTCAGTGAAGAAGAGTTGGGAGTGGTGGGTTTGATGGGAGATTCAGTAGTTATCTGGGATGCTCACAGTTTAATTTGTAATAAACTTGAAAAACTTGACTCCTGTTAGTCAGTCAACAAGGATATATTAAGTACTTACTATGTGCCAGGCATTGTACTAAAGTTTTGGGAATAAAAGGAAATGCCAAAACCCAGTTCTTACTCTCAAGCAACTCACATTCTAATCAGTAAGAACATGCACATAATTATACACATAAGACATGTACAAAGTAAATGGGATGCAATCTCAGAGTGTAGATCCTACCATTTGGGGTGACTGAAAAAGGTTTTGTGTAAGAAGGTGGGATTTGAATTGTCTGAAAGGAAATCAAGGCACAGGAAGAACATCCCCCGTGCACTTTTATTTGCAAGTGTTGGAGCCTCTTGTCAGGGACACATGGACAGATTTTGACAGCAGCAAAAGCCATCCTATGTTGAAAATCCCCTGAAGGAGCAAATGAAGGGAGTGAGTGGTCACTGAGGTTAAGGGGGAGCTCTTAAGCCTCTTCCAGTAAACTCTATGAGGAAACAGTGCTTTCCCCATTTGACTGGTGGAGAGGCCATAGCTAGTCAAAGGTGATTAATTAGGCAAAGTTGATTAAGGCTGCCACAGATTGTATTCTGTACTCAATTTGCCTCTGTTTGGAAGATGTTGAGAACTCTGGAATGCAGATTTTATGAATCAACCCAAATCATTACTTACCTTCACCCAATACGATACAACCCTGCACTTAAATCCTTTCCCCAGAAGTGAAGAATCTACCTGTTCAGTGCTTCCTACTCATTCTTGGAAAAAGTTAGGGAAAGGAAATTCAAGTTTTGGGGTCAACCAAGGACTGTCAGATAAAGCAGGATTCAACTTTATAAATCATACAGGTCACAGAACTGAACAAGAAAATCCTCAGAAGAATAGGTCAATGGCACTGATAATATGAAATAAGGGTTGAGGTGCACTTTGAGGAACTGTAGCCTAACCGAGCAACTCAGGCAGAGTGGTTTTCATTAAACAGTTGCCATTTATCTTATCATGGCAAGTTTATCTTACCATGAGCTGTCATTGAAAGGATAGGGAAATATTGTGACTTATTGCAGTAAGGCAGATATTGAAAAAAGACAAATGGCAACTTCTTAATGATAGTCACTGTTCTCCAGGGCTTATTCATGTCTCCAGATTCATAAGCAGCAGCTATCAATACTAACCTCTGAGGATGATCAGAAGTGAGACATTAATAGATAGAATGGTATATTGGTATTAAAAGTAGCAAGTTTCAAGAAGGCAATCTACCTTCCATTGGAATCATTTTTCTTTAAGCTGGAAAAATACAATCTAATACCCCCCCACCAAAAAAACCCCCACTGTTTAATATTCCTATCAGTTGTTTCCATGAATTTCTTCTCCTGCTAAATTTTGTTAATAGATAGAGCTTTAAAACTATCTAAAAGTCCTGATAGAACATACCAACATTTTCAATGATTAAATAGGGAACTTAATGTCAGATAGCTATGCTATAAATTAAATTTCAAAATTTGGAATTGTCACCATAACATTACTCCTTTCAGTTTGCCAAGCCGATTTTCCTGTGCTCATAGACCTAGATACACAGAACAGGGCTGATGCTATGATAGTTTGTGCACATGGAACTATTCATGGGTTTATAGGATTTATATCAGTAATCAATTGCAGAGAACATGTAGTCCAAATGCATCCTTTCACAGGTCAAGAAAATAAGGCCAAGAGTGGCTAAATGAATTTGTCTAAAGTCACACAAAAGTTGGCTTTAGAAAGTTGCCAAACCAGGATTCAAACCTAGCTCCTCCAACTACAAATCCAATTTCCTTTGAAAAGCACAATGATTTATCCCTTTTTTAATTAAAGTGCCCAGTAAATTTAAGTAAATAAGAGTTGTATCTGACCTTTTTCAATGAAATCCCCCAGTCTGCTCCAACACTCAATGTACATTCCTTTTCCTGACCTCTAATAACACTTCCCTGTTTCACACATTTTGGCCTCTGGCCATGTATTGTCTTATGATGTTTCTTTGGCGTTTCCTTGAGGCTCAAATAAAATAATGTTAGTAGAACACCATGGAAACTTTAAAGTATTATGCATGGGTCAGTATTGCTGTCAAAATTTCATCTCCCCAAAGAGATTGTAAGCTTCCTTAGGGATTGAATCTTTTTTTCAGTATTTTTTTTTCATTCAATAGCCATTTATTAAACACCTTTTCCATTCAAAGAACTAAACACTAGAGATAGTGAAGTCAGGGAAAGTAGAGTTGACTCACATCCTCAGGGAACTTACACTCTATACTTTTAGGAT
This sequence comes from Gymnobelideus leadbeateri, assembly GCA_011680675.1. Taxonomy (NCBI): domain Eukaryota; kingdom Metazoa; phylum Chordata; class Mammalia; order Diprotodontia; family Petauridae; genus Gymnobelideus; species Gymnobelideus leadbeateri. Next base: position 471,845 of record WOXC01004180.1, read on the forward strand.
TAACCTCATTACACAGGTGCTAGATATAACAAATAATTGAATTTAATTAAAACATCTCTATTGACATTAGTCCTTACTTTGCTATTAACTAGGTAAGACATTTATCATTTTTTTTATCTTTTTGAGGGGGAAAAGGCAGGGCAATTGGAGTTAATTGCCCAAGGTCACATAGCCAGTAAGTGTTAAGTGTCTGAGGCCAAATTTGAAATCAGGTCCTCCTGATTCCAGGGCCAGTGCTCTATTCATTGCGTCACCTAGCTGCCCCTATTTATTCAATACTTATTCAATATTCTATATTATTTGTTTAAAAATGTCTTGCCTATTATGTATAGAACCCTGTGCTAGGCACTCAGGGGAGATGCTAAGTTTAAATCAGTTCATCACTGTTGTCAAGGGACTTAAAGACTAGAAGAAGAATAGCATCCAAACACATTTCACTACAACCTACAATTTATACAACTGCGAAACTAATATTTTTATCATTATTTTATTAGAGAAGTATAGCAAAAAGTGCTAAGTGAGTCACTTACCTTACCTGATTCTCAGTTTCCTCATTTATAAGATGAGGGCAATGGATGACAGATCATATCAAAGGCCCCTTCCAGCTCTAAGCTTTTATGATTCCAAAATACCAACACATTATATTTAAAGTACATTTCTCAAAATCTGTCCAGTGCTTACTCCAATGAGACAGCAGTTGTTTTAGATGCCTCTTTCACTGCTCCTTTAAAAAAAAGAAAAACTGGATATGCCATGCTCATTGCCTTCCTCCCCAGCTAATTCTGACTTTTTTTTTTTTGGAATAACCTGAAAGTCATTCCCATTTAAATTGCCTTTCTCCCTTCAGTGCCTAGCTCTGAGCATTTTTCTTTATTTTCTCCATTTATCAGATGCTTAAAAACTCCATAGAATGAAGTTAACTAATTGTCCATTAGATAGCATGGATCTTTCCTCTATTTAAGGATGTCTCCTTGATGCAGCTCCTCTCATTAGACAGAGCTTTAAACTTTGCTGTGCATACGCCAATGGTATCCTTGCGTCTGCAGCAATGGGCACTTAAGCTCCAGGAAGCCCTGTTTAGACGGGGGAATTTTAATAGAGCAGTCCAGATCCAACCTCTCACTCTTGTCTAAGTACCTGCTGTTGATGATCACTTTGCTTCCTGCTGCTCTAAGTGGAGTCATTAAGAGGGAGTGCAACTTTAAGCAAGCCTGGGAGAGGGTGAACACTTCTCTGTTTGATGGAAGGTCAGTTTGTACTACAGCTTCTACATTTTTTTCTTTCCATTCCCATTCATTTTCTCATGCTGAGGGAGTAAGATGTTTTTGAGGTCATGGAGTCCATCCCCCTGCTTACAGCAAAAGCGTTGCAAGAAATACATTTCTATCCTTCATGGACACAGTTATTAGAAGAAATTTCTGAGCAAAGAAGCTTGTTGCTGGCATGTATGAATGTGGCAGGGAGGATGAGGGGAAGAGATAACTGGGTTTTCCTATTCTTAGTAGCCATCTGGGCCAAGAGGCTATAGATGAGGGAAAGGAAAACTCACTATGAATTTTCAGACAGGGGGATTTCCAACTTAGTATTCTACACAGATGTAAAGCTGACTTTGGGATATAGAGTAAGAAAGATCCTTTGAAATCATCTAATTCAACCCCTTCATTTTATAAATGAGACCTAGATAGAAGACTTGACCTGCCCAAGCTCATAGATGTGATTTTAACTCAATTAAAGTAAATTCAGTTTGCATTTATTGAATATGCTGAGAACTACGCTACATGCTTTAGTGGAACATCAAAAAAAAATATATGGTGACATCCAGAACTTAATAAGTATAAGATATTTTTCTTTATATAAGATATACATATATGAAGCAATTATATATTAATCAAGTAGAAAGGATATACCATCTATGGGATAAAAGCCTGGCATTTACAACTCTCCTGAATTAACCTTCCCAGACTTATTCACATTACTACTTATGACACACTTTGTGATCCAAGCAAACTCTCTCTCTTTCTCTCTCTCTCTCTCTCTCTCTCTCTCTCTCTCTCTCTCTCTCTCTCTCTCTCTCTCATCTTTCATGACTTGCTTGCATTTCCTCCTCATCTTCATCTATTGAAACCCTAATTTTTTCAAACCCATTTGGATATTGTCTACTCCTATTCTCAGAAGAAAAAGACACCCTCACTCAAATGTTTTGGGCCATTTTGCCTGGCGTATGTACTGACTCTGATCATATTCTAACCTATATCATCCTTATTTTGTGCATATCATATCCCTTCTATTAGGCAATGATCTCCTTGAAGAAGACAAAGAGAACATTTTTTATTTTCACACAAGAACTGTTCTTTAAATGCCTGAAAGGGCAGCAGAATCCAATTCACAGTGTTACCTGGAAAAGTTCCTAAAGTCAAAGTAGTTAATATGTATATAGAGTTGTAAGATTTGCAAAGCATTTCACATCTATTATCTCTTTTCAACCACATAATATTCCTCCAAGGTAGGTGCTATTATTACCCCCACTTTACAGATAAGGAAACTGAGACTTAGAAAAGCAAAGTGATTTATCTAGCGTTATACAACTAGTCAGCTTCTGTGGAAGAATTGAAACTCAGTTCTTCCTATCTCTAAGACCACTAGAAATGCAAAATTCTCTATAACTGAGTAATAAAAGGTAAAGTCAGTGAGTCTCCTTCCTAACAGAAGGTTCTTGAACCTTGGCACAGGATTAATAGGGAAGACTTCAGAGAGAAAGTAGATTTTGAAATAGGTTTTCAGGGAGTTTCAGATGGGGACAAAAGCAGAGGCAAATTCTAGTGAACTTACCTCTTTAGTTTCAAGAAACTTGGAGCAAATCAATACATAGGATGAAGTCTGGTTTTCATTTTTAAGTGTGAAGTCCATACACATACTATATATGTATGTATTGGTATATACATACACACACACACACATATGTGTGTGTGTGTTTGGATGTAGATGTAGATGTATATATACACACTTTTTTCCCCTAGATTTAAAGTCAGCATGGACTTCATGTCCCTACTTCATTACCCATGTAGCCCTGGTGCCCATGCATTTTATTAATCCCATTTCTATTTTAGATTTATAAAATTACACCCTCCACTTTCAATAGCCTCAGGGTGCAAGTACCAATAAAATTCCCATTGATTAAAGTATTAAAATACATGAAAAGGAACAATAGCCAGCAGCAATAATGATTAAACACATAAGCATCAAACAAAATAAAATAAAACTGTATAAAAATAACAGCCTTCTCCAATCTACTCCCTAACATGGAACAGACCAGCAGATCTGTGCAATTATTTAAGTTTAAAAGAGGAAGAAAACTGGTTCAACCCAATGGAAACAGAGGATAGATTGATCTAAGGGCTCTCTAACCTGTTTGGCTAAATACAGTGAACTAGCTGGCTTGTTTTCTTCTGATTCATCTGTGGACATACTGGTTTTAAGAAATTGCCTAAATCATTAGACATCTGCAGTTCGTTTTGCTTTGAACTCTCAGGGGCTCAGTTTCTTCTTCCATTGTCATCGTGGGAATGATGATAGCCATCCTCTCCTCCCCCAGGTTGCTATCACCTTCTAGGCAAAGGGGGAAAGAATCAATGAATGAAAAATGCTTTTGAAAAAAGACACACTATGCAAATATTATTTGTTTCAATTATGAGTTTTCACAGAAACCTGTTGGGAAGGTTTAATCCCTCCTCCTAATTTATTGCTTTACAGGGAATCCATAGACAGACTCTGGCCATACAGTAGTCTTCATATTAAACAGAGTGAACATATA
>WOXC01004181.1:0-19816 GCA_011680675.1 Gymnobelideus leadbeateri
TATATATATATATATATATATATATATATATATATATACACACACACATATATATATATATATATATATATATATAGTATGGAAAGTAGAAGAAAGTTTTGGAAATAAAAAATGATTACAGTGATTGAAGGAAGATGGTCTTCAATAACATAGCTTTTCTTTTTTACTTATTTCACAGAATTGCATCGGTAAAATGAAATAGAAGTAATCAGTTGATTGAGTACAAGAACTTAGTCCATAATGAGGACTGCCCTAGAAAACTCAAGGCATCTTTTCACTTAGAGACTTTGAAAACTCACAGCTCTGTAACATAAACCTCAAGTGGTCCTATTTGGAGTTTCCACTTTTCTCTGTAATTAATTAAGAGATGAAAGGAAATTCCAAGAATGCCGTAGTGTTTTTTTTAGGATAGATGTATAATTATGTAGCAATTTCCTTTGACTCATTTTGTGCACTACTTTTGACACTTCAAATGTGTCTTCTAAATTGGGAAATGAGATGACTTTTTCAGCTGTAATGATTTAAAAGGACAATTTTTCCAGTTACACTTTTTCTTTCTTTCCTTACTTCTTTTGTAACTTTTGTGCCCTTTCTTTCTTCCTTCCTTCCTTCCTTCCTTCTTTCCTTCCTTCCTTCCTTCCTTCCTTCCTTCCTTCCTTCCTTCCTTCCTTCCTTCCTTCCTTCCCCTTCCATCTTTCTTTCCTTCTTCTTCCTTCCTTTCCTTTCTCTTTTTTATCTCTTTCTCCCATTATTCTATAGATCTGGTACAATCACATAACTGCCAGTTGAAAGGGAGGATTTTTTGATCCACCCATTAACAAGAAAGCTGTAATTAGTGGTCACTTTGAGAAAGGTGAGTAACTTATATTGTTAAATACACTTTGGAAAAAAATTACTTTTCTATTGTGAGATTTTAGAAATGTGTTTGGTAGAATAGTTTAGAACAGTGAGTCTTTGGACATTTAAGCAACTAGGCAGTGAAGTGAAGATACTGCTGTACCTGGAGGGTTTAAATTCCCTATAAGTACCATAGTAACAATAAATAAACAAACAAATGAATGAATGAATGAATGAATGAATGAATGAATGAATGAATGAAGTGTTAACATTCACGATCTACTTGTATGAGGATGTTAGTTTACTTTTCAGATTTCAGAGTCTTAGATTTTTAAAAACTTACCTTACTTTTCAATATTCTTTTCCACAAGATTTTGAGTCCCATATTTACTCCCCATCTCCCCTACCCTCCTCCCAAAGATGGAAAGCATACTGATTACCCCTTACTCCCATATTTTCTTTCTTCTTTCCCCCCTTTTCCTCATCTTAACCCTTTTCCCCTTAATTTCTTGTTGGGAAAAAATGAATTTCTCTACCCCATTGCCTGTATCTCTTATTTTACAGTTGCATGTAGAAATAATTTTTTTTTAACGTTTGTTTTTAAAACTTTGCATTCCAGATTCTCTTGCTTCTTCCTTCCTCACCCATCCCCATTGAGAAGACAACAATTCAATATAGGTCATACCTGTGTAACTATGTAAAACACTTCCATAGTAGTCATATTATGAAAGACATTATATTTCCCTCCATCCTATCCCATCCCCTAATTATTATATTTTCCCTTTTGCCCCTTTTCCTTTTCAAAAGTCTTAGCTTCTGACTCCACTCCCTCAATCTGCCCTCCCTTCTATCCTTCCCCCTTTTATGCAATTTCCCCCTACTTTCCTGTAGGGTTATATGTCAAATTGAGTTTGTATATTATTCCCTTATTATGACAGGTCCAATGAGAGTAAAGTTGACTCTTTCACTTTCACCTCCCTTCTCTTTCCCTGCATTGTAACAGCTTACTCTTGCCTCTTTTATGTGAAATAATTTACCCTATTCTAGCTTCCACTTTCTCCTTCTCCCTATATCCCCTCTTACCTCTTAATTTTATTTTTAGATATCATTCTGTAACAACAATACAATATTCATAACACCCACAGTGACCATAAATATGCTGTTGAAGTTGTGAATCACAAAATGTAACAGGATCTCCACATAGCGTACAGAGCCAAAGCGTTTATTCAAATCCAGAAAGCCAAGTCCCCAAACCAGAAAGTCAAAGTCATTAAAGTAGCCACGAAGTTGGTACACATAGCTAATGCAGTGAACACCCACATTCTCAAGCCCTTAAAAGAAAACAGGCTCTGTGAGGGAAAGATCCTCCTCCCCTCACTCATAGTTGCTGCTCAGCCCCCATGTTGCTCACTACCAGCAAGCAGTACTCATTTCCAGCAGTTCTCAGAAGAAGTTCATGCTGGATCTCAGAAGAAGTTTGTGCCACTGCTGCCACTTGTATCTCCTCTGATGCCAGCACCTCCTCTGAAAGTTGTGCCTCCACACATGGCCTCTCACCAGCTTTTGAGTGCTTAACAGCTCTGGCTCCAATCTGGCCCCTGCTCAGCTCCAGTTTCTCCCTCCCCCATTGCCTCCTGACACTTCAGCAAGTTAATCCCACTAGGGGTTTCACAAGTTCTGGGCCTTAACGCCTGACAAAAGTATGAACCCAAAACGAATTTCTAGGTACCTGTCAGCCTGCCAAAATAAGGTCCATGAAAGACCTTCAAATCCAATTACCATTACTCATTATTTCATATACAATTCACCCTATGCCCTCTGTCTATGTATACATACACACATATATTCATACATACATACACACAGATATAAGCATACACATACATATTTACATAAACATATATACATATACATACACACATTCCATTAAAGTATTTTTTTTTTTTTTGCTTTTTGGAGGGCAATTGGGGTTAAGTAACTTGCCCAAGGTCACACAGCTAAGTTTTCTTTTGTGTGTGTGTGTGTGTGTGTGTGTGTGTGTATGGTAAGTGTCTGAGGTTGGATCCAAACTCAGATCCTTCTGACTCCAGGGTCGGTGCTCTACTCACTGTGCACTGTGCCACCTAGCCGCCACCCCTTAAACTATTCTAATATTAAAAAAAAAAGTCTCATGAGTTATAAATGTCATCTTCCTATGTAGGAATGTAAGCAGATCAATTTTAATAAGTTCCTTATGATTTCTCTTTCCTGTTTACCTTTCCATGCTTCTCTTTATTCTTGTATTTGAAAGTCAAATTTTCTGATCAGCTCTGGTCTTTTCATCAACAATCCTTGAAAGTCCTCAACTTCATTGAATGACCGGAAGCATTATTCTCAATTTTTCTTAGTAGGTTATCCTTGGTTGTAATCCTAGCTCCTTTTCCCTCTAGTATATTGTATTCTAAGTCCTTCTATTCTTTAATGTAGAAGCTGTTCGATTTTTTTCTTATCTTGACTGGGTTTCCACAATACTCAAATTGTTTCATCCTGACTGCTTGTAATAATTTTTCCTTTACCTGGAAACTCTGGAATTTGGCTAAAATATTCTTACATATTTTCTTCCTTTGGTATGATTTTAAAGAGACAACTGGTAGATTCTTTCAATTTCTATTTTGACCTCTGATTCTATAATACAAGGGCAGTTTTCCTTTACAATTTCTTCAAATAATATATCTAGAGAATACACAAAGTGACAGAGAAAAATAAATCTCCCACTGAAGGCAGCACAGCAGGAGGACAGGAAGAGTTTCATATAGAATAAGCTATTAATAATTGTTACCATGGAAGGGAATTCAAAGTTTTAAAATCCAATGCTTTAAAATATATTATTATTGTTGTTATTATTATTATTATTATTTTATTTAACATGCAACTGGGAAATATGATATACAGGCACTGGGGGATGGAAATTCATCTTGCCCTTCAGGAAATTCAGAGTGGGTTGGGGGAGAATATAGGAGAGAGCAGATTTGGGAGGGGATATATAGTGAGATCACTGTTTTGGGGTGGGAGTAGGGGAAATATAGGGAAAAATGTGTAACTCAAAATCTTGTGGAAATGAATGATGTAAATTAAAAATAAACATAAAATTTAATTCAAAAAGAGAAAGATGATATTTAGGCTCTTTTTTTGATCATAGCTATCAGATAGTCATATAATTTTAAAATCATCTCTCCTGGATATATTTGCCAGGTCAGTTGTGTATCCAATGAGATGCTTTGCATTGTCTTTTTTATTCCTTTGGATTATTTTATAATATCTTGATGTCTCATAAAGTCATTAACTTCCAATTGCTCCATTCCAATTTTGAAGAAATTATTTTCTTCAGAGAGATTTGGAAATTCCTTTTCATTTTGGCTAATTCTGCTTTTTTAAGGCTATAAAGCCTAGCACAAGCAGCATTCCAGAGGACTTCTGCTGTGAACAGCTTTAAAGGTTCTGATTACATAGTATAGAAAACTGACTATTTTTTCAGTAACAAAGCAATGTAAATCACAGAAAATACAGCATTCACAAAGTTACAAGTTAACACAGAAAATCAAAACATACCATTCACCATGCCACAACTCAACAACTTATCATTAAAATTGCCACATAGTTTTCACCAAAGGGGTCAAATAGTTTTCAACAAAGTATATTCATTTAGTCAATCACAAAACCTTTAATTCAATCATAAAATACAAAAGTCAAAATTCTCTACACCTAGGTCACAGAAAATCATAATGTTCTCAGTCAGTACACAGTATTCAAGTAAATTCTTCTTTCTTCTTTTCTCAAGGCTGGCTATCAGCTTCCATGGTTCTTCTTCCATGGTCCCATCTCCAACTATTCAAAGGCAGGCAGCTCCCTCTTCCTAGTCCAGCTCCTTGTATAGTTCTTTGTCCAGTTCCTGTTCCATATTGAAGTTGACAGTGTCCAGTCCACATCAAGTCCTTCACAGTTCCTGTTTCTAAGAAAACAAACCTTGATAGAACCACAGTAATATTCATTCAAATTGTTAGCACCACCATCAGTTCACTATCTCCCTGTGAAATGAACTCTGACCCACCAACAAGGTCTGAGAACTCAACACAAATCATCAAAGTAGAAATCAACACAGAACCACAAACAAGGTCCAAGAAGTCAGCACAAATCATCAGTAAAATTCCCAGGACCCCCAAAATCTTCCTCCAGGACTTCTATAAACATACAATCAGAAAATCCTCTTTCAGAAATTCCAATAAGGTCCCAGGGCTTTTATTAAAAGTATCACAAGCAGGGGGCGGAGCCAAGATGGCGGAGTAGAAACAGCTCGTCCAAGCCTCTCTGCCCCCAGATTCCCCACAAACTATGTAAAAAAGGACTCTGAACAACTTCTGGAGCCCCAGCACCCACAGAACGACACAGAGAAGCTAACCTCCCGCTGAGGACAGCCCAGCACCCTGCAGGAAGGACCAGCGCAGTGGTCTGGGAGCCGGCAGCACTCAGAGCGCAGGAGCCGAGCCGAGCCCAGGTCCAGGTGAGCCGAGGTTTTAGCCCCAGGGCGGCAGGGCCAGCAGCCGGCTGGAGGAACCCCAGAACACCAGGAACTGTGGAGATTCCAGAATTATCAACATAGACTTGCCTAGGACAAAGTAAGAGGTTAGTGTCCTATGGACTTTGGGACTAGTATTCGGGGAATGCGTCAGCTCCCTCCCCTGGGGGCTAGAAGCTGCTGAGGAGACACGCCATTTTGTAGTTTTCATAGGCATTTCCGGCTCCCAGCCTACAAATCGTGGGGAGATCCAGCGATCAGTCTTGGGGGGTAATCGCTCTTGCTTTAACCTCCCTGGATCTGGATTGTGATCTAGGGTGGAAGTTGTGGGTGGGTTTACAGCTTGCCAGAAACGGAAGTTGCCCCCCACACGTTCGGGACGAAAATTTCTCTATCTGGCCTTAAAGCCATAGTGTGGCAACAAGCCCAAAAGTCAAGCAATTAAGTGGCAATATGCCAAGGCAAAGGAAACAGAAAAATGCAACCCTAGACTCCTATTTTGGGGGCATAGAGCGGGAAAAGGACTGTGAGGTCAGAAGTCCTGCTCCAAAAGGCCCAGGGGAAAACATGAGCGGGTTGCAGGCCATAGAGGACCTTAAGAAGGACTTTAAAAATCAAATAAGAGAAGTGGAGGAAAATTAGAAAGAGAAATGAGAAGGATGCAGGAAAAGTATGAAATGAGGGTCAACAGCCTGACTGAGGAAAACAACACCTTAAAAAATAGACTAGCTCAAATGGCAAAGGAGGCCCAAAAGGGCAATGAGGAGAAGAATGCCTTAAAAAGTCGAATTTGCCAGATGGAAAAGAATCTCAAAAGTTCACTGAGGAGATTCATTCCTTCAGAGTTAGACTGGAGCAAATGGAAGCTAGTGACTTTATGAGAAATCAAGATGCTGTTAAGCAGATCCAAACAAACGAAAGATTAGAAGGCAATGTGAAATATCTCATGGGAAAACCACTGACCTGGAGAATAGATCCAGGAGAGACAATTTAAAAATTATTGGACTACCTGAAAGCCATGATCAAGGAAAGAACCTAGAAATCACCCTTCAAGAAATTCTCAAGGAAAACTGCCCTGATGTTTTAGATCCAGAGGGCAAAATAGAGGTTGAAAGAATCCACTGATCACCTCCTGAAAAAGATCCCAAAAAGAAAACTCCCAGGAATATTATAGCCAGGTTCCAGAATCCCCAGATCAAGGAGAAAATACTCCAAGCAGCCAGGAAGAAACAATTTCAATATTGTGGAAACACAATCAGAATAGCCCAGGACCTGGCAGCTTCTACACTGAGGGATCGAAGGGCATGGAATATGATATTCCAGAGGGCAAAAGAACTGGGAATGAACCCAAGGGTCACCTACCCAGCAAAACTGAGTATTTTGTTTCAGGGGAAATATGGTCATTCAGTGGAATAGAGGACTTTCAAGCATTCTTGAGGAAAAAACCAGAGTTGAATAGAAAATTTGACATCCAGACGCAAGAAGTAAGAGATGCCTGAGAAGGTAATCAGGGAAAAGAAATCAAAAGGAACTTATCAAAGTTGAACTATTTACGTTCCTATATGGAAAAGCAATATCTGTAACTGATGATATCTTTCTCACTATGAAAATAATGGAAGAAGGGGGTGTGGTCATACGAATACATATGTGAATGTATGTGTATATGGCTACAGTTATATATGGATAGAGGGCATAGGTTGATTTTGTTGGGAAGGGAGAGTACTCAAGGGATGAAATTATGAGGTGATAGAGGAAAGTGGCAAGAGGAGATGGGGAGAGACATGGTAGGGTAAACTATCTCATGTAGGGGAAGTGGGTGCAAAGGAGGGGGAGAATAAGGAAGGCTAAAAAGGCAAAACCACATTCACATTGAATTTGGTTCAGGAGAAAATGACATACATAGTAAATGGGATATCTCAACCTGCAGCAGGATAGGGGGAAGGGGGATGAGAGGAGGGATGATGGATGGGAGGGCATCCTTGGGGGGAGGGGAGGTTGGAAGCACCCATTATAGAAGAGGGACAGGATCATGTAGGGAATGGACCAGGTGGGGGGTGGGATGAGTGGGAGGGAATTATAAGCAGCCTTGTACAATATATCTACTATGATAATGTTCTGCATAGCTAGACATGTACAACATATACTGAATTACTTATCTCCCAAGAGGGAATGGGTGACAAGGGAGGAAGGAAATGGATCTGAAATTCGAGGTCTTAACATTAAATGTTTCAAATATATATAAATACTATTATTAATATTCTTTTGCTTATAATTGGGAGATAAGATGTGCAGGCATTGGGACACAAAGATTCATCTTCCTCTAATGGAAAAGTCGATGGGGGTATGGGAGAAGGTATGGGAGAGAGCAGATTGGAGGAAGCGATATCTTGTGGGACTGCTATTCTGGGAGGGTGGGTAGGGGAATAATGGGGGGAAAATGATTGTAACTCAAAATCTGGTGGAAATGAACGATGTAAAACAGAAGTTAATAAAGTATTTGTTTAAAAAAAAAGTATCACAAGCAAACAACCACACAGACAGAGCAGACAGAGTACCAGGATACCTCACATTTTTTCTTCCTCAATTTGCTCATTTTCTCAGTCACTTACTTGTCTTTTGAGCTCTTTGCCATGATAGAACTCTGCTTCCAGAGTAGTGTGTGATGAATCCCAAATTTCTGGGTTTTTGCACCACTGTTTTCTAAATTACTTCTAGTCACCTGACTCAGTAGTCTGAGAAGTATTCCCTCTCCATAGCACCACAAGCTCTGAACCACCAGTGGTGTTCCTCTGCACAGGACCAGCACTCAAGATTGCAACCCAGATCCAAGAAAGGCAAAGCAAATTCAGCCTCAGCAACAGCAAAGAGATTCCTTCAATTGCCCCCTGATAAACTGTTTGGTTCTCCCACAATCTGTGGACCTGGAGCTATTGAAACAGCTGCCCTGCTGCCAAAGTCACCACCACCTACACTGCCCTTGGGGCAGGGGTCATAACACACTCTTCTCTCACCCAGCTCCCTCAGCGTTTCTCCACTGACTTTCTGCTTTCTCTTTAGTAGTTTTTGGTAGAGAAGTATGGAAACTTCAGCCTATACCAGTTATTCAGTCTCCTGAGGTCTGCCCTTTTTGGTCTCTTCTGCAGGTCTATTTCAGCATCATCCGTGTGGGAATCTCCTCTCCTCCCAGGCCTGTCTGATAGACATTTTTTTGTCTTGCCAAGCTTCACTCTATCGTTTTGTGGGCTCTGTAGTTCTAAAATGTTTAGAGCTATTTTTACAGGTATTTTAGGAGGTTGGGACATGAACTCAAACAAGTTCCTGCTTTTACTCCATCTTTGCTCTGCCCCCCACCTTGTGACTTTTCACTAATTTTTACCTTTTTATGATTTCTTAAATCATGAGTTCAAATGTCAATGTTTATACTTAACATTTGTCTTTTTATAACTTCAATTTTTCCATTGTAGAATTGTTTGTAGTTTCCTGGGTAGGGTATTCTTTATTGTAAGTCCACTTCCTAGAACAACATATTCCATTCTCCATTCCTTTATAGTGGTAACTGGTAAATGTTTTGTGATCCTGAAAGACTCAACAGGATTTGAAATATTTAGTTCTGAATACTCTCACTCTGGTTTTTTTGTTTTGTTTTGTTTTTTCCTCATTGACCAGGGACTTCTAAATTTTGGCTATATTATAATTTGAAGTTTTCTTTTAGGGTCTCTTTCAGGATATGATCAATGGATTCTTTGCATTCTTTATTATCTTTCTGGTTCTAAACTATCTTAGTGGTTCTCTTTCATGATTTTTGTAAGTATTCTTAAATTATTTCTCCTGTACCTCTTTTCCATTTCAGTTGTTTTATTCTGAGATATTTCACTTTTTTTATTTTGGGGGCATTTGACTTTATTTTTCCTTATTTCTTTATGTCTCATGGCATAATTAGCTTTCAGGTATTCTATTCTGAGAATCAATGTGTTGTTATTTTCAGTAAGTCTCTGTACCTCTTTTACGAAATGGTAAATTTTCTTTACATATTTTAATACTTCTCATTTCTTTTTTTTTCCATTTTCACTGTAATTCTCTCATCTTGTTTTTAAAACCAGTCTTGTTCGTTTTAATTCTTCTAGGAATTCCAATTTGGCTTCTGTACTATTTTCAATTTTTTTATTCCTTTGTTTGCAAATGTACTCTCCAAGTATTATCTTCTGTCTTTGTGTCTCGAACTCCTCTGTCACAATAGACACTATGGCCAGGAACTCTTTTTGATTGCTTATTCTTCCAGCTTACTTCTTGCTTTGAAGTTGATGTGATTCTGGGCATATTTCTATGGGGTTTGTTTGATCTGAGTTTCTGTACTTTTTCATCTTTAGCTACTTTCTTAGCTCAAGTTGAAGACTTCAAGTTTTCAATGCTCTCAGAGTGATAGGATACAGGAGTAGGTCTGTTCACTCTTCTACTGGTATGAACTCTGCAAGTTCTTGATTCATATTTTAGTCTGCTGGTTTTCAGAAGATTATTATTAGGCTGAGTCCTATTACACCACTATAACATTTTGAAACTTCTGGTGGACTGAAATCCTGCCTCCACTTTTGCCTAGGACTCCTTCTCCTGGATCAGAGAGACAAATATATGAGTCTGGAAATTCTTCTTCATTCAATACATAGCTAGAACCAAGCTTAATAATAACTGCTCCTCTAAACCTTAGGGTTACAATATTACAAGATGACACCCATTCCTGTGTACAGCACAAGTCTAGGGTTCCTTAAGGATCTTTCTTCCCTTTTGCTTCTTGGTGTAGTGTGCTACCTTTGCCTTCTGTCCATCCTTAGATGCTGGATTGCTCCATGCAAATATTTTCAGCTTCTATGCCCAGTGTCCACAGACATCTCTGTCTCCCTCATAGGAAAAAAAAGAAAACATTGCTCACTATGACATTTTAAATTACTATTCAGTCTGGCACCTTTCCTAGGTCTTTGTGGAAGTATGCTGTAAAATGTTAGGGAAAATTGTTTGTTTTTTCTCTCAATTTGACACCATGAGATCATCTTGAACATGAAATCAGAAAGATCTGATTTCAAATCTTTCATTAGATATTTATTAGCTTCGTGACCTTGTACAAGTCCCTTAAACTTTCTGTCTCCGTTTCCTCTTCTGTGAAATGGAGATGATAATAATAACACTTATCTTACAGCATTGCTGAAGGAAAGTATTAACATATGAAAAATACTTTATGTATAACTTAAGAAATTATATAAATATGAAATATTAATGACTTTGATTTTATTAAGAATTTGATAAGATCTAATGGTAAATATTCAAGTGTTATAGTAAGACTTTTATTACTTACTCTCATAATTAATAATAATTTTTATAGAAGACTACCATTTTAATGTAAAAGCACATAATCCCCAATACTCAATAGATGAATAATTATATTTTCCAGTTTCTTTCCCAACCTTTATTTACTGTGCAGAAACAAACATCACTCTTACACTTCTAATTATATTCAACTAGAAAAAAAAAACCTGAGTAAAGATGATGCCATAGGAACACCTACATTGAAAATTGATATGAATGCTGACTATGGCATAACTAGGCCCCTATTCTTTCTTAAATATCCAATTTTCCAAATTAACTATTTGAAACGTCTGTTCTTTGTCCCAGATCGGTAGCAAGTATTAAGTAACGGGAAGAATATTAGATGTGTGTTTGCTAGATCAGTAATTGTTATATGGTATAACTGTTTCTTTCCAATTTCTCAGAAAAAAAAAAGCAGGAGGTGAGTTGCGAACAAGGTTTAAATTGTATTCTTTGAATTTAGAAAAGCCTTATTATTCAATTAAGAAGGATTAAAATACATATACATGTCACCTTTTCAAAGTTAATTTTCTATACTGAATATACAAAGTAAACTTATTATTTATATTATCGTAATGCTGCTTGTTCTTTAACTTTATTGTTGATAACAGGCACTCTTTAATATGAAAAATAGAGATAGGGAAAAGAATAGTGAATGGATCATTGATCTCATTGCTATAAGGCATCATCATGGATGAGCAAATTCCATCTGTCAAAACAAGTTGACATCTTATCTGCAAATTATAGTCATGGAATTTGTCTAAAGCACTGAAAGTTTAATGTTTCTGAGAATTATACACAATGTGTGCATCAGAAGCTCCACATGTAGGCACGTCTCCCTTGCCATGAGAATATAACTATGATGCTACTGGGGTCAAATTTAAATAAAATTCGGAACCACTAAAGCATACATAAGTGTCGCTTTGGGACATTAATTGACTTAAAAGATCAGAGCCTACTATTATTTATGTTTTCTTGTATTTTGTATATTTCATTAAGTATTTCTCAAGTGCAGTTTAAACTGGTCAGGACCATATTCTGAATTGGTGTAGGCTGCTCGTGATGCTACTTAAATTGTGCGTTTCGGAGACTCCAATTGATGTTGATGAAGATAACAATTATAATGGTGATGATGACTGACAACATGTCTAAAATCTTATGACTGGCAAAAGATTTTGCACAAATAATTTCATTTTATTCCTTCAGTAATTATGTGAGGTAAGTTATATTTTTGTGAGGTAAGTGATTATCCCTATTTAGCTTATGAAGAAATTGAGAATGAAAAGTAGTTCAATTGACATCTCTATCCAGTAAGTGGTTAAGGTAAGATTTTAACTCAGATCTTTCTGATTCCAGGTGCAGTGACTTATTTAAAGACGATGTAAAGTGCATAAAATAAATATGCAGGACTCACTTTCTTGGAGTTTGCATTATCATAGTGAAAGATGAAACAAAGAAAAGATATTTACCAAGGACAGGTATTTTAATTCGAAAAGTTATCGGAGTAGTAAATATAATCTTAAAGCAATAGATTGTCACTGCCATGCTGGTATCAATAGAAGAATTATTTTGATTATAAATTCAGAAGGGAAAATGGGGCAGACAAGGATGAGGTTAAAACATGTGTCTTGTTTTAAATCTAAGAATAGAATTTCATGGTACATATTTGACTTCTCTTTACTTATAATGTAAATATTTTTCAGGGTATACTAATTCTTGTCTTCTTTGGTTAATCCATGTTACCTACATATTGCATGCTTAAAGCATCTGATTGCCTAAATGTAAATATATCCTTCAATGATTGAGGAGAATATCTCTCTAAAAAAATCTCAGAGGAAGGGACAGGGTCAAGATGATGTAGTTTGGAAGCACTCAGTGTAGTTTTCCTAATTTCTCCTCCAAACAATTCTAAATTAATGCCTCAATTTGATTTCTGAAGCAGCATACCAAACAAAAGTTTGGATAAAACAATTTTCCAACCCAAGACAGTTTATGAAATTGGCAAGAAAGATCTATCTGGGATGGTGGTGGGCTCAAGAAGTGAATTCCAAACAGTTCAGGTTTCCTGGCTACTTGCAATGACAGCAGAAGCAGCTTAGAGAGCTCTCAGCTAATAGTGACAAAGGCATCAAAAACAATTCAGAAGAAGTGAACATTGTTCACTTGCAGTGAACATTTTTTTTTTGAATTTCACTTAAATACCCTATTGCATTATTGGTCCCAGGTCACTGTCCCAGCATGATGATTTGACATCCAAGGTTAGGAGTGGCCGGGTCTTACCTCAATCTGGCCTTCAGTGTACACCTGGTCATAGTCCAGCTACATTCCCCAAGAATGGAGTTCCAAGTCAGGAGAGTCAAAGAGTAGCAAGACTTTATTCAACTTATGCACTTACATCCTGATCAAACCTAATCTACATCTTAACTCTACCTCCTCTGTAGTTACATCTTAATCCCCATCTTAACTACATCCTACTCTATCCTAACTCCCAACCCTTTGAGCTTCCCTCCACTTATCCCCCTTCAGCCCCTCCTTCCCCTCAGGCAGAAGTTGCCACATCTCCAAGTCTGAGCTAAAGCCAAGGCAACAAGTCAGGGTCAAGGAGCTCTCAGTCTGGAACAGAGCTTATCTCACTGAACGTCTTGATTCTTCCCCACAGTGCTCAAGCAAAACATGAACCATAGCAAGGTCAACATGTAATTTACACAAAGCATGATTCACTGCATAGTCAGCCCATTCTGGGTCTCATGCCTCCAGGCGAACTGCAATATACCCATTACACTTTGTCTCAAGGGAGAAGGGGATCACTTTAGTTAGAGTGTTGCATGTGGTTTCTTACTGGAGATTGAATTCCTTGGTGTCAATTACAAGACAGAAAAAGTAACTTGCAACTGAGGCTGCATGAGAGAGAGAGACCTGATTTTCATATTAGGATCAAGCAGAATGTTAGAACTGGTGACTACAGAGATATAAGATTCCTTCCTGGGTAAACACTAGACTATAAGCCATAAGAACAGTGAGCACACCTCTACTTAGAACACACTTATTTGGAAGAACCAAAAAACCTACAACCCCCAAAAGATATCACAGAAAAGAGCAGAAAGAGAGGCCTGAAGGTTTGGACAGTGGACCTTCACTCTGTGAATTGAGCCCAAATTTAACATGAAGTAAAAAAGTCAAGAAAAAGAATGGAAAAGTGAACAAAAAACAACAAAAAAAGCATCTGAAAACAAGTTATCATGCTAAAAAGGAAAATTAAGCCACAAACAATGTGGCTGCTTTAGAGCTCCTGGCCTGCAGAGATTAGGGGGACAAAGCAACCATTCAGAGGGTAATTGTTTTTGCTTTTACCTGCTTGAATCTGGATCACTATCTTGGGTGGAGGTCCTTTGGTGTGTGACCAGGTGCTAGAGCTTGTGGGGGCTACAGAGAGGTCACCCAACTTATAGCTCCAGTAGTTGTGAAAACCAGAACAATTTGAGACAAAGCTCTCCTTTCTGGAAGCAGAGTTCTACTGTGGCAAGAAGATCAAAAGTAATGTAATTGAATGGCAACATGAGCAAACAAAGGCAGCAAAGCAAACACAGCAATCAAACCTTAGATTCCTTTTTTGGTGACAAAAAGTTTCAAAATATGGAACAGCTGGAAGACAATGAATTCAGAACTCCCACACCAAAAGCTTCCAAAAAATAAGAACTGGTTATTGAAGGGTGGAAGAGCTCAAGAAGATTTGGAAAATCAAGAATAGTGGAGGAAAAATTGGAAAGAGACATAAGAGTGATGCATGAAAATCATGAAAAGAGAGTCAACAATCTGAGTGAAGAAAATAACACCTTAAACATAGACTAACACAGATGGCAAAAAATGCCCAAAAATCTAATAAGGAGAAGAATGAAATGCCTTAAAAAACCAAATTTCCAGATGGAAAATAAATAAATTTCCAAAGCTCACTGAAGAGAATCATTCCTTCAGGAATAGATTGGAGCAAATGGAAGGTAGTGACTTTATGCAAAATCAAGATACTGTTAAAGAGATACAAACCAACGAAAAAATAGAAGATAATGTGTTGTATCTCAATGTACCAACCCCTGACCTGGAAAATAGATGGAGGAAAGATAATTTTAAAATTATTGGACTACCAGAAACGCATTATCCAAAACAGAACGTAGAAATCATCCTTTAAGAAATCCTCAAGTAAAATTGTTCTGATGTTTTACAATGGGGTCAAATTAGAGTTTGAAAGAATCCACCAATTGCTTCTTGAAAAACATCCCCCCAAAAAATTCCTAGGAATGTTATAGCCAGGTTGTGGAGTTCCCAGATGGAAAAAAAAAACAATAGGGATAACAAATGATCTATCAGCTTCTAAATTAAGGGATTGAAGATATTGGAATATGATATGCTGGAGGTCAGAGGAGCTAGGATTAAAACCAAAAATCACCTACCCAGAAAAAGTAAATATAATATTTCAGGGTAAAATGTGGTCAATCAGGGAAATAGAGGACTTTCAAGCATTCTTGATTATAAAAGAAAAGTTGAATATTTTATGTACCTTTTCATAGATTGTATACTCTACATATGGAGTAAACTTCCTCCTGAGCTCTGTCTCTTACAATTCCGATTTTTTTATAATTTTATAATTCCCATTTCTCTTTTTATACTTAATTTGTTTTTAGTTTTCAACATTCACTTCATAAGATTTTGAGTTGGACATCCAATTGACTCCAATTTTCTTTCCCTCTCAAATCGTTCCTTTTTAAAATGTTCTCCATTGCTCTTGAGATCACTATCCTTATAGCCACCAAGACCTGCAACATGTGGCATTCATCAATCCTGGTGTCCATATCTGACCAAGTCAGCACCCTATTAAAAAATTCCAGTGGCTCTCTATTTCTTCCCTCTTCCATATAGAATTTTTTGGGTACATAATGTGACTCCTTCCTACTTCTCTGATGTTTTTATACTCTATTCTGCTTTATGTGTCCAACATCTTGGCTTCATTCAAGTCTCAGCTAAAATCCTACCATCTTCAAAAGGAGTTCACCTTTTTATCACCAAATAATAAGTTATGTGTGTGTGTGTATTTCTGTGTATAACTGTTTTCATTGACTCCCTAACCAGATCATGAGCTCCTTAACTGTAGCAATTATTTTTTTCCCTTTCTCTTTATTCCTTGCAAATTGCACAGTACTTGGTGCATATTACTTGCTTAATAAATATGTATTGTTCTTTTCTTCTACTCCCAGGATCCAAGATGGCAGAGAAAGCAGTGAATTGTCCTTGCTATCACTTTTTGACCTCTAAAAACTCAGAAAATATCACCCCAAGAAAAAATCCTGGGCCAGTGGAGCCAGAAAAAAGACAGGGTGAAACAATCTTTGAGCCTGGGAGGTTTGGGGAATCAACGGGAAAGGTCCCTCTTGCTCTGGGGGAAGGGGAGAAGTATGGGATGGGAAGCAGCCCAGCAACCCAGAGCAAGTTCAACTTCAGCAAACCAGTGGGAACTCCTGAGCCCCTTGGTGGTGGAGCAGGACTCCGGGAATTATTATGGGGACAGGGAAGATCAAAACACAAATTCATAAGAGGAAAATATTGTCAATATACACACATCTGGAACTTCAAAGGGTCTCAAACCCAAAAAAAGCTTTTTTTGAAGTGCTCAAGAAGGGTTTTAAAAGTTAAATAAGAGAGATAGAAGAAAAATTGGAAAAGAAATGAGAGGTCTGCAAGAGAGAGTCAAGAGCTTGGAAAAGAAAGGACAAAAATTGACTTTAGAAAATGTATTATTAAAAATAAAATTAGTTGGAGGCTAGGTGGTGCAGTGAATAGAGCAGCAGCCCTGGAGTCAGGAAGACCTGAGTTCAAATCTGCCCTCAGGTACTTAACACTTACTAGCCTTGTGACCTTGAGCAAGTCACTTGACCTCAATTGCCATGTCTTTCCCCTTCCAAAAAGGAAAATAAAATAAAGTAAAAAAAATTGGCCAAATAGAAATGCAATAGGGGTAAGCTAGAAGCATTAACAATAAGATCTGGAGTGAAACAAGGATGCCTATTATCACCAATGTTATTCAGTATTTTACTAGTAATATTAGTTTGAACAGTAACAGAAGAAAAATAAATGTAAGGAATTAGAATAAGCAAAGAAAGAACAAAGTTATAATTCTTTGCATATGATATGATGGCATACTTAGAGAATCCTAGAGAGATAAGTAAAAATTATTTGAAATAAACAACTTTAAGTAAGCTGCAGGTTATAAAATGAAACCATACAAATCATCAGCATTTCTACACACTACAAACAAAGCCTAAAAGCAAGAGATACAAAGTGGGGGCGGAGCCAAGATGGCGGAGTAGAAACAGCTCGTCCAAGCCTCTCTGCCCCCAGATTCTCCACAAACTATGTAAAAAAGGACTCTGAAAATCTTCTGGAGCCCCAGCACCCACAGAACGACACAGAGAAGCTAACCTCCCGCTGAGGACAACCCAGCACCCTGCAGGAAGGACCAGCGCAGTGGTCTGGGAGCCAGCAGCGCGCAGAGCGCAGGAGCCGAGCCGAGCCCAGGTCCGCTTGAGCCGAGGTTTTAGCCCCAGGGTGGCAGGGCCAGCAGCCGGCTGGAGGAACCACAGAACACCAGGAGCTGTGGCGATTCCAGAATTATCAACATAGACATGCCTAGGACAAAGTAAGAGGTTAGTGTCCTATGGACTTTGGGACCTGTATTTGGGGAAAGCGTCAGCTCCCTCCCCTGGGGGCTAGAAGCCACTGAGGAGACACGCCATTTTGTAGTTTTCAGAGGCATTTCCGGCTCCCAGCCTACAAATCGTGGGGAGATCCAGCGATCAGTCTTGGGGGGTAATCGCTCTTGCTTTAACCTCCCTGGATCTGGATTGTGAACTAGGGTGGAAGTTGTGGGTGGGTTTACAGCTTGCCAGAAAGAGAAGTTGCCCCCCACACGTTCGGGACGAAAATTCCTCTATCTGGCCTTAAAGCCATAGTGTGGCAACAAGCCCAAAAGTCAAGCAATTAAGTGGCAACATGCCAAGGCAAAGGAAACAGAAAAATGCAACCCTAGACTCCTATTTGGGGGGCACAGAGCGGGAAAAGGACTGTGAGGTCAGAAGTCCTGCTCCAAAAGCCCCAGGGAAAACATGAGTGGGTTGCAGGCCATAGAGGACCTTAAGAAGGACTTTAAAAATCAAATAAGAGAAGTGGAGGAAAAATTAGAAAGAGAAATGAGAAGGATGCAGGAAAAGTATGAAATGAGGGTCAACAGCCTGACTGAGGAAAACAACACCTTAAAAAATAGTCTAGCTCAAATGGCAAAGGAGGCCCAAAAGGGCAATGAGGAGAAGAATGCCTTAAAAAGTCGAATTTGCCAGATGGAAAAGAATCTCAAAAGTTCACTGAGGAGATTCATTCCTTCAGAGTTAGACTGGAGCAAATGGAAGCTAATGACTTTATGAGAAATCAAGATGCTGTTAAGCAGATCCAAACAAATGAAAGATTAGAAGGCAATGTGAAATATCTCATGGGAAAAACCACTGACCTGGAAAATAGATCTAGGAGAGACAATTTAAAAATTATTGGACTACCTGAAAGCCATGATCAAAGAAAGAACCTAGAAATCACCTTCAAGAAATTCTCAAGGAAAATTGCCCTGATGTTTTAGATCCAGAGGGCAAAATAGAGGTTGAAAGAATCCACAGATCACCTCCTGAAAAAGATCCCCAAAAGAAAACTCTCAGGAATATTATAGCCAGGTTCCAGAATCCCCAGATCAAGGAGAAAATACTCCAAGCAGCCAGGAAGAAACAATTTCAATATTGTGGACACAATCAGAATAGCCCAGGACCTGGCAGCTTCTACACTGAGGGATAGAAGGGCATGGAATATGATATTCCAGAGGGCAAAAGAACTGGGAATAAACCCAAGGGTCACCTACCCAGCAAAACTGAGTATTTTGTTTCAGGGGAAAATATGGTCATTCAGTGGAATAGAGGACTTTCAAGCATTCTTGAGGAAAGAACCAGAATTGAATAGAAAATTTGACATCCAGACACAAGAAGCAAGAGATGCCTGAGAAGGTAATCAGGGAAAAGAAATCAAAAGGAACTCATCAAAGTTGAACTATTTACATTCCTATATGGAAAAGCAATATCTGTGACTGATGATATCTTTCTCACTATGAAAATAATGGAAGAAGGGGTGTGGTCATATCAATACATATGTGAATGTGTGTGTATATGGTTACAGTTATATATGGATAGAGGGCATAGGTTGATTTTGTTGGGAAGGGAGAGTACTCAAGGGATGAAATTATGAGGTGAGAGAGGAAAGTGGCAAGAGGAGATGGGGAGAGACATGGTAGGGTAAACTATCTCATGTAGGGAAGTGGGTGCAAAGGAGGGGGAGAATAAGGAAGGCTAAAAAGGCAAAACCACATTCACATTGAATTTGGTTCAGGGAGAAAATGACATACATACTAAATGGGATATCTCAACCTGCAGCAGGATAGGGGGAAGGGGGAATGAGAGGAGGGATGATGGATGGGAGGGCATCCTTGGGGTGAGGGGAGGTTGGAAGTACCCACTATAGAAGAGGGACAGGATCATGTAGGGAATGGACCAGGTGGGGGTGGGATGAGTGGGAGGGAATTATAAGCAGCCTTATACAATATATCTACTATGGTAATGTTTTGCATAGCTAGACATGTACAACATATACTGAATTACTTATCTCCCAAGAAGGAATGGGTGACAAGGGAGGAAGGAAATAGATCTGAAATTCGAGGTCGTAACATTAAATGTTTCAAATATATATATAAATACTATTATTAATACTCTTTTGCCTATAATTGGGAGATAAGATGTGCAGGCATTGGGACACAAAGATTCATCTTCCTCTAATGGAAAAGTCAATGGGGGAGAAGGTATGGGAGAGAGCAGATTGGAGGAAGCGATGTCTTGTGGGACTGCTATTCTGGGAGGTTGGGTAGGGGAATAATGGGGGGAAAATGATTGTAACTCAAAATCTGGCGGAAATGAATGATGTAAAACAGAAGTTAATAAA